>CM021540.1:563750-603280 GCA_010994315.2 Pisaster ochraceus | reverse complement strand
AATGGCTTATTTGTTGATGGTGAACATTTTTGGTTTGTGGCCATTTGTTATCATTTCCAGCATGTTCCTAGAGAGCAAAGGAGGAATATTGAACAGAACAAAAAGGCGAGCGAAGCCTTACTAGCCCTGAAGAAGCAACCGCGGAGTAAAATCCACCTGGTCAAGCCATCCAAACCTCCCCCTCCCCCTCCATCATCAGTTTCACGCTCCAACACTCCTCCACCCCCTCCTCCTGTTCCTGCTCCACCTCCACCGAGGAGCGCCTCTGAGCGACCTCATGGAAGGGGATCAACACGACCCCCTCCTCCTCCTCGGCAAGGCTCAGTAATCACAACCAAGTCAACACATTCACAGCAGCAGTACAGCAGGGCCAATTACGAGGCACCAGAACAGTCTGTGACATCTCAGACTCACGAGGGCAGCAAACGAGCATCACGAAGCAGCATCTATACAAACCCTAATGGGATGAACACACATGTAAGTAATTCTTCTACTTTTTGAAATTAGTTGGTGAAATCTTGTTGGTGAAATGAAACTTTGCCTTGTAAATGTTTTCATTTTGACATTTTTAGTCGGATATCTCCCAGTACACCTCTGAAGCTTAGTATCACTTCTTTTGACTGCGTGATCTGATTCCATCAGGCACGTAGCAACAGGGGTGGCTGGCTGGCCATAGCCGCCCCCTTTTTGCTCGTGTTTAGCAAATTCAAGAATTCAGACATAATGACAATTTTAAAACTAATATATAGCTCGAATCAAGTGGCAGTGGTTTGTCTGGATCTTCTTTAAAAGTATATTAGATCTGTCAAGAAATGTAAGTAAAGATGGAATTCTTAGGCTCCCTGTATACGGCGCCTGCACAGGACTCAGTATTCATACCATTGGGTACAGAACTAATACTGTCAAAAACCCTTTTTTCCTTGGGAAGGGGTGATATTCCCCTCCCCAACCACTGCCACGGTTGGTGGCTACTGTTTGTAGGGATTGTAACTAAATGGCCTCCTCACTTTTCAACACCTTGCTACGCCTCTTGACCCGATGTCATTCCTGTAATTGTACTTGTCCTTTTGTTTTGGAAAGCAATTTGGGTAGTTCTTCATATCAACTAAAACATGTCATTCTTTTAGCAGGTATTAGAGAGGGAGTCAACGGAGACACTGAAGAGGGTCCAGTTCCCATTGGTCAACCTGAATGATGAATTCCCTGAAGGGATGGAACTGATCAGCGTTAGGAAGACCAGGCCTAATCTGGGAATAGCGGTAGAGGGAGGAGCTGGAACCAGACAACCTGTTCCAAAGATTATTAAGATTCAGGTGAGTTGAGGGAAATTCCGTGGAACCAGACTAATTTTGTTTGGGAGTTTAGGGTTACATTGTGGTACCAGACTAATATATATGTATATAGCATTTCATATAATGGCATAGGCAATATTGCCTTAAATTTATTTAAGTAAAAATATAAACAAGCTGACACCTTTAAAAAAATGTCAGCAAGGTAGGAGACTATTCCAGTTCGAGGCTGACACCACTTCATTAATTCTATTTTACTGATCTGTTTTCTTCTCTTGTTGCCATAGTACGAAGGATCAGCCTACCACAATAGCAACCTCAAAGTTGGTCATGTGATTCTAAAGGTCAACGGGAGGTCATTACGTGGTCTTTCGCATCAGCAAGCGACACGTTGCATTGCATTGGCATTCAAAAACAAAGTCAACGACAGCATAAACTTTCTGGTAATTGATTCTACCAAGTACACCATACAGTACTAGCATGAAGATAAGGTACATTAATCGGTCAATTTAACTGTATAAATTCAACATACTTGTTGAACCCTCGGCCTGTCTGACCATTTGTTACCAATTCACTTTAGTTTTACTGCAATTTGGTACTCTGTGGTAAATGCATAAAATACACAATGCAGACCTGACATTTAACAGATGCAATGGGGGCAGTTGCTCCCATGGTTGTTCCCCCTTGGTGTGCTCCAGTACAAATGTACATTTTCTTCACTGAAGTACCCTACATCATGGAGAAACTTCATTGCTATTTAAAGAATGAAATACCAGGGCTACGGTGTAAATATAATTCTTTGCACAGTTGTGTTGCCATGCAGTTTAATGGTTTCAAATGGTGGGTCAGCTAGAAAAACATATCAATATTTTCTGCTTATCGAATCCACAAAGCATCAGACGCTGTTAAGCCAGAGCTGAATGCATTTCTGTGCAGTATCATTGTACGCTGTGAGATCTTCAGCTGTGCTTACTTGCTCAAACAAAGTAAAAGATGAAGTTAAAGTTCAGAGGTTTCTAGTTTAACATCATCTTGCAAAACAGGGTTTTTAACAGTCTTTATAATACAAAAAAGCATTATTCTTTTGAAAGCATTATTTTACTCTTGAAATTCAAATTAACATTTTTAAACTAAACCAACAGTGGCTTACTTCATCACCTTGAACACCTCCCTCTATTCAGATGCCTTTTCAATTATTGTTTCTTGCATGCATACATTTAAGTAATGTTTTTTTTTATTTTGAGCATTCCCGGTGAATGTTATTCAGGGTAAACTAATAAATAAGCATTTTTCATGGCATAAGGCAACATGGAAAGAACAGATTATACAATGCAAAAAATTATCTTGTCACAATTTTATAAACTTCTCAAAAGAACACTAATGTAAACAAGAAGCATTTTTAAATATTTCATTTTATAAACCACATAATTCAAGATTCTGATGAAATCTTCACAGGGTATAAGTTAGGTGGTATACTGCCCTCTTTTTAAAACTGCATAATTAGAAATTTTGCCAACGCTAAAAAGGTTAACAATGATAGTTGTTAGGACTGCAGCGAATACTGTTCAATTTTTTCTACTTACAACCTCAGCATCTTTTTCTATCTAAATATTTTAAATTAAATGATGTGCCTTTTTGTGACTATTTTGTGAGGCTTTAATAGCAATAATTGTAGTTTTTAAGCAGTAGCTATATTTTGTACTGAAATCCTTTGCCTTTTGTGAACTGTGCCTACAAAAATATTTACCTTCTAAAAATAATTGTCTGAGCAAATGGTGGGAGCACTTGCTGCGGCTAATCAGTGAGTGTGTATGGGGTGTGGCAAATTAATCCTTTTTGAGATAATGGTGCCAAATACCAGTGGGCTGTTTTGTTTTAGTGTATTGACCAAAGTCCCCTGACATCACTAGTAGTGATCTTAGTTGTGCCATTTTGGGATTCAATATCCACATGTGTTATACAGTGTAGTGCACACTTTCTAAAAAGCATGTAGATGCCCTGTATCACATGTTTACCATATTTCACACCTGCAAATTTGACACCAAAGATGGTGAGTGTGGCAAACAGTTGCTGCGTGTGATGCTGGTGCATGGGCGGTCAATACAAAAGGTTTTACCCAAACTGAAAAGCGCCCTCCTACTTTGGCCATCAAAATATAAAAAGGCTGATGTGTTGGCAGGTTGAATCAGAGCCCATCTAGCCCATTTCTAGCCCATTTGATGACGCTCTGGATCCAGTTAACTGGATTTGACCAATCGTACTCACAGATTAACTGGATTTGACCAATCCTACTCACTGGTTAATTGGCTGTAACCAATCCTACTCACTGGTTAACTGGATATGAATAATCGCACTCCCATGTTAACTAAACTGGCTATAACCAATCCTACTCACAGGTTAACTAAACTGGCTATAACCAATCCTACTCACAGGTTAACTAGATAGAACCGATTTTATACTCGCAGGTTAACTGGATTTGACAATCCTACTCACAGGTTAAATGGATATGAATAATCACACTCACAGGTTGACGGGATAGAACCAATCCTGCTCGCAGGTTAACTGGGTATAACCAACCCTACTCTAAGTTATGCCACAGCTAGAGTTGTGCTGCCACAAAATTGCTGGTGTTTCAGTACGTCATTCAAGTGAAGTGTATTAAGGGAGTTATTTGTGTGTGTTATGGGTAAGTAGCAAAGCATTTGACAACATTATTTTTTCTGAAGGTAAAGCCTTTACAAATGATTAGTTTTTTAAACTGTCATTTAAACCGTTGCCTTGAAAACCTGGTACAGTATTCAACTGAAAATAGAGCAATTAATAGTTTCAGTACTTTTTTTACCTCTTTGACTTTTCTAGAAAACTACCTATTTTTATATTTGTGAGGAGAATGAATTGCTTTGCATTACCTGTGTACATACAGAACATTCCATTAACAATGTAGATCGATGTTTAGAATGTCATTTTGTGTGTGTGTGTACATTTTTAACACTTTCACAAACTCATTACCTTTAATTTTCGTCTTCGGCAGAGCTGTGGGTTTGTTTTAGACTGGAAGTATTTTCTTAGCATAGTTTTTGCTGTACCTGAAAGTCTGGCTTAAGGTGTGTTCTCTGCATGGAATACTTAATCGGTTTCATTAATTATTTCTCTTTCAATATACTTAGACTTGTACACACACAAAAACCGTTAAAATGATTACCACGTCAAAGAGGCTGATTTACACACATAAGACATAAAGAGTTCCAAAAGGCATTATTTACATTTCCATAAAAGTATTTTTCTATTGAGAAGAAAGTTATATGAACTTTATGGGTTAATGGGGGCATTTCGTTTGTTAACAAACAGTAAATGCCATTTTTAATTGAATTGCAATGAGGTGAGATCCAACTATTTTGCAAACAATTGCCTAGACTGAAAATTACCCACTTTTTTGCATGAAATACCATCAATGTATGGAAGTGTTAATAGGACATTGAAAGAGAAAGAAAATTAAAGTTCCAATCTTGACTTCTTTGTCATTTATGTGACTAAAATTATGAAATATAAGTCATAATTATGACTTGCTGTAAGACTTATCTATAAGAAATAAGTCATATAATGACTTTCTTTTGATTTTCTTAATGTCCGTTTAACGCTTCCGTAGCATTGTGCTTTTTTATTTACGAGGAGAAATAAAAATGCATTGTATTTATAAAAAAATAATTAACAGAAAAAATCTATATGTACTTATTTATTGTTATGCTCTAAAGGCTGCCTTTTGTTTGCCAACCCTTTGCTGACAAAACTTACTTCCAGTGGTGTTAAAAAGAAAACCTAGTCTACAAAAAGTACTTAACATCGCCGGCTTCTGATTTTGTAGAGTAACGATTCTTGCTCTCAAATCGTCCACAAATTGTAGCCCAATACTTGTTCATGTTGTTCAGAATAATCAATGTTTAAATAGTTCAATTTGATCATGAAATACCTCTGAAAACAGTTTTCAATTGAAATAACAGAAACAAAACAATTAGCCGACAAAGGTGCTTGGCAATCCTTTTCAGTTTCAATTACAAAGTTGAATACCTCTTGCGCGCGTTGATCTTTATGTCGTGTTCAATTGAGTCATTACTTTGTTCTTAAGATCAATTTGAAAAGTCAGTCAATGTTTGAAAATCTAAATTTGGGGTAGGTTGGTGAAGAACCCCATAATACTCTGTACCTGGTTGTTCAGAGTATCTGTGGGTATCTTGTAGGCGTTGGGACCGAAGCGAATGTGAACCAATGTTACAAAGTTATACCCAAATTGGTTGTTGATAGCTGCGAGCCAACTTCGTATTGTATTTGGGCCCACACCTTGCACAGCTTCAAAATCTGACTTTAATTGAAGCGTAATGGAATAATTACAGAAATTACTCCACGGCTTTGGTGTCTCCACTTTGCAAGTCTTATAGAAAACAGCACTAGATTTTCCGTTTGAAGACTTCTTCTGTTCATAAAGTCACTAAGTCACAAAGAAAAGAAAGAACATTAACAGGTTCTTCAATTTATTAATCGCCTAGTTCTTTGAAACAAAATGCTTATGAATGTGTTTGTTGACCAGTACCTATTTTAACTAACTTCTCAGAATTTATTTGATTTTTTTTGTTCCGTCCTCGAATTCGTCAGGTTTGTTGATGATATCTCGCGGCAATTTCTTTTATTCCATCCATTACTTTGAAGTTACTGTGATTCAGTTATGTAAATTTCAAATTATAATTAATTTATCCTATTTCATTGATGTTTTGTTTTTAATTCAAGATTACGCCATACTAAATTCAGTTTAGTTTGCATGAAATTGTATGATAAAGGTAGTGTGTTTTTGTGTACATACAAATTTAATTGAGTGTTTATTATTTCCTTGTATTTCCTTGTATAAACAACTTGTGGAGTTGAAAATCATAGTTTGCCGATATTAAAGAGTGAAGAGGACTGAGACTTCTTTATGTTTTGATGTATTGTATTTTTGGTCTAAGTATGGATTAGGTCGTCCAAAATAACTTGTGAGGTAACGAAATGTAACGAATAATTGGCAAGTTTCTGCTAATGCATGAAATGCCATACTTGGGCCCAGGCCTAGTCTTGATTTCAAGACATTCGTTTTGCTCCAACAAGCATCTGCATCAAAATAGAAGCAGAAGTAGCTGCGTTGAGTTTTTATTGTTAACCGAGTTAGTGTAGAACCGCGTCGTCCAGCCTTATTTGGTCATCATTATCAGTGGAAACGTCTGGAATAGAGACTAAAACATGCGGCTATTTTGATTTTAAAACGACTTTTCTTTGGAAGAATAGAAACACTAATAAACAGAGAATAAGTTGAACCAATTCCAGTTTATTCAGGCCAGTTGGCAATACATTATTAGTCAACTGTTAACAAGTTTGAACAAACATGGCACTCGCAACGCTTAAATGATTTTATCAGTATGCAGTACACTATGAAATTATAAATGACAAACTTTAGTCTTAAACTGCAACGTTAGTGCCGAAAACATCATTTATTTACATACGTATACGTTGTAGTTTTAAATACTGTATACGAGACACACCAGTAATTTATTTTACAAAACATTTAACCGTTCAATGCCGATTATGATAGTAAGGAAATAAATGCACACCGCCCTCTAGAAGAATTTCAAAACTTTACTCGTATTATGTCCGGGCTACTAGAGGGCGTAAACTTTGATCACGCGACAAAGCGACGGATATCATCTGCCGTCATTATTGCCAATGGATATCAACACAAGTAGACATTACTGAGAGTATTCAAGCCGATATTTAAATCACTGATTATAAATTAATGGTGTTTTAAATATTTATAAGAAATCGAAAGTGCATCGATCAGTGCTACATTGTGTTGCACTGTACTTCTTTCTCCTCATGACGCGGTAGTCCGAGAATACTAATTAACCTTTACCTTGGATGGCAGTGTGTCCTTGTCACAGGCAACCCTTGTAAATGAATAAATAAATTAATAAACAAATAAATAAAACAAATACTTGAATAAATATAAAACATATAATTACTGCAGCACGGCTGAGCTTACAATCTGGGCACCATTTCATATAGCTGCTTTAGTTCAAAAAGTAGTTAAGAATAACAAAATGTGCTTATCAAAATAAGGTTACCAGTCAAAATACGCTGTCACATGTACAATTTCTGACTGGTATCCTGCTTATTTTTGTTAAGCAGAAACTTTTAAGGAATATTTTCTTTTTAAGTAGCTCTATGAAACTGGACCCTGATGACCTCTGACACGTCCCTTCTTCAGCTAGACTTGAACATGTCGCACAGCAGTCGCTCGATCGGTACACTTCCTATTGTCCGTCTGAAGAAGAGTTCCTCTACATACTTGGAGTTGATGTTCCGGATGCATGGCAGGGCCAGAAGAAGCTTCCCAAAGCGGACCCTCTGGATTGGCTGCCGTGCGCGTGTGACGTCATTGAGGACCAATTGGGATTCGTCCTGCAGAGCCTCTACCTTCTGGCATTCTCTTAGCCCTCTAGCTTCTGTTTAAAATCCAAACAGCACATTTTAAATACTCCCATGCAAAATACGATCTTTTGTAAAGGAGTTCCCAGTACTCGTTAATCTTAAATATAAAAAAAAACAGCGCCCCCATTTTTTATATGTTTGTATTAAACAAAAGTGAATATATTATTATATAAACTACTCATAACCCCTGCTCTGTCCTTACCAGGTGTCATTTGATACTATGTGGTTTGTTTTTCAAGAAGATTACAAATGTGAAACATTAATTTCTGTTGGCTTTACTTTCATAGTCATTAGTTTACAAATGCGATCAATCTTTACTGAGCGCAAAACTATGTTAAAACCTTGCAGCGAGGGACCCGTATGGTTGCAATGTCCCATCACTACGTTGACGGCACATGCTGATAGGTTTTTTCCATCGATTATAAGGGTTTGTTTTGCATTTCAACGATTTGTTTTATCTTAAAAAGTGTGTTGTCATGTCCAGGTATTGCCTGGGTTAATTTAAACTTATTTGTTTGCAATTAATTAAGTCTCATAATTTGGTTTTATCTACCATTGACATCTGACAGACCGATTTTATACACAAAGGATGCTGGCAGACTTTTGTCCTGCACTCTCTAACCAAATCAATGCCCCATATTAGTGGACACCCCCTTTGGGACATCTGGCATGGTCCAGCTTAGGACATCATGATATCATACAATATGGAGCTGACTAGTGTGCACGATGTGGTTAAGACAAATGCAATTTTAAAATTACTTCAAAATGTGCTGACAACGTACGTCTTGTCAGGGGCCTCGGGGATAATGAGATTATGTTTTGGTTGTCATGTGCGAATTGTGCCACTGTATATCATGATCCAGGAGGTGGTAAGATGGTAGCATTGATGAATAAGCTCATTATTGTTTTATTACAGATGCTAGGTCCAGTTTTGGCTGATTAAACCCGACAACTTTGGGAAAGTTCAAAGCTTTCATTGAAAGGGAGGCCTATGACATTACAAGTTCTTACTAAATAGAAAAAGTGATCTTTGCTGAAAGGTAAAACGAGATATTTAGCTAACAAACAACAAGTTAACGCGTATATAAAGGTGGCAACAATCTCACACAGCATGAGGTATTAATGTTACACAAGGTCCGTATTCACAATTACCTGGTTTAAAGAGAACTAACGCCTTGAGGCAAGCGTACTCCAAGGTGTCTGTCTGTAGCGCCCTCAAACGGCTCACGACATCTTGAAGCTGCCTGACGGTTGCTTTGAGTGCCGGTAGCCGGCTGTTGGAATCTGATAAATTCAGCAAACAGTCCGAGCTTAGCATGGTTTCTGAAAGAGGAAGAAGGGGAAAAGTGTAAATCATCCTCCAGAAAGTCTGACTTTGTTTCAATTTGAATTATTTTTTTCCAAATTTGTATAGCCGTTATTTCGGTCCTTCGTTTCAGTTCGTCTTTCACATTTTGAATAACGTACTTATAGTCTTGGCGTTCAATATGATAGGGGTGTCAAAATGACAGGAACCGCTCAAAGTGTCACTACAACCAGTACTCACCTATTTCAATGGGCACTGACCACTGGCACGCACTCAATACGAAGAGATCGCTCCACGCCTCCTCCAATAAGATCGCCTGATCCCGAAACGGAAGTGCCAGGAATGCCGGGATACCCCGCGCCCATTTGACGGTCATGAAGAGAAGGCGTGCTGCGCATTCGTACACGTTCTCTGCGATGCTACTCTGACATAGATCGGTTTTAAAGTTGTGTTGGATATCAGCAAAGCTAGATGAACGCGGTGGTAGGGATTCTGTTTTAAGAAAACAGAAAACACTAAAAATAGGTGTAAGAATTTACAAAAACAGGTGAAGAAGTATGTGATGAAAACATAAAGAGTAAATAATAATTAGCTTTTGCAAACTGCTTACCAACCAGAACGACCCGTGGTATAATGCAACAACAACAAAATAAAAAATTAAAACATCCAGAAAGACTCTGCTAGGGTAGAAACGTCAGGCCATTTACTATTTTTTGAAAACATAAATAAATATATAAACAGTTATCAAGAGAGTTGTCCAAGTTTGAAAGATGTTTTATAAGATTCAACGCATTAAAGGCCCTTAGGAAAACAAGTGGTTTCGTTAGTAAGGAGTTTCATTCTGATTTCTATTGACCTTTGTTCCCCGGATGGGACGAAACAGAGGTTCGTGACCCACCTGTCTCGATATGAAATCCACCTTGCTCAATCGTGTTGGCAGTGGTCAGCTGGCGGGGGTCAAAGGCGCGGTCGGCGACCAGCAGACTGTTCAGGAACGGGTTGACAAGCACGTCCGGGCAGACCTGCATTGAATGTGGATGCAGTCTGCCGACATAGTCAGGCGTGACCGGAGTGAAGCTGGAAAGTCGTGGGTCATGGTTGAACGAAAGCCCCGGTGGGAATGGGATAGGTTCTTCCTTCAGTGGTGGCGAGGAACCGGGCTTTTCCGGGCTGTGTCGGCTGTACTGGTAACACCTTGGCGCCCGTTCGTGCTGTACAGCTGTAAACGCAAGAACAGAATCTATGTAACATACATAATAAAATACTTTATAAAAATTTTAAATACAATTCCAGGTTCACCCACTCGATTGTATTCACAGATAAAGTTATGTCTTCACTGACAAACTACTGAAATATTGTTTATTCTTCGCATCAATAGACTTGACTCTGATGATATCCACGCAAAAAACAAATCAAAAATCAAACAAACCACAAAACACAAGCAAACTACATTTCAAGCGGCATTGTCAAACAGTGTGATCCAAGGGTTTGGGGAGGGGGAGGGGCAGGGCTTCATTGTTGGGTGCGCAGATGTACCCCACAATGATTAGAGTACATTCAATTGCACAACACCGTCTATGGAAAATGGTCATGTGCAAAAGGAATGATGGTTATTATTGAACAAGAAGAAACTAATTCGATGATAAGTTTAAAATAAACAGACACCTCCCTTCTATTGACTCCTGAATCTACCAATCTATACACCGTCCACAAGCAGCTACCATACACAACCATCCCCACAAGCATAGAAAGCAATATATCATATACCAGGATAAAAATCCCTTTTTAATTTTCTTTTATGATGTTTAAATTTTTATTACCAACCGATAATCCTCCACCGCCACCAGCAGCTGTCTGCTTGCCTGACCGACCGAGACTAGACGTAGACAGCCGTGGCTTGTTGGCTTGTAATCGAAGATTATAGAGCGCCGAAGGCGCAAGATGGGAACTTAGTGCTGAAAGGGGAAATGTTCACCGAACGCCATTTCAGCAAGCAACTCTTTTGATGCAACAAGAGATCAATGCAGATAATGACCATTGCTATCAAAACTTTGCTAGCTGAAATGGCGCCCATGAGTATTTCACGTTCCAACATTAGATAAAGTTCCAGTTCCCCCATCTGGCAAATTCGGCGCTCTATAATATTTGCTTGCAATCGATAATACAAACTTATGGCCTTTGACCTCAACTTCATAATGACCAACAAACCGCCGCCCCCTGAGCTTCTTAGAATATGGATTAATGGGAAACTTTTGGGGACACCCAGGTGGCAGGTGAATCCACTGATCTCGGAAGTGTGCGCACGCTCGACTACGCTTTTATAATGATAGAAGTGCTCCTGGTAGTCTTCTGCCAACTAGTGTCCCAAAGACTTTCGTTAAGACGCACTCATCTTGCTTTCTATCTATCCAAAATGTAACCAAAAAACTGAGGCAAGAAATGAGATCGGAATAGTCTGATCCCGTTTTGATAAAAAGAGATTCAGTACTCATTACTGTCACTGCATACAGGGAACAACGATGGTGGCAGCATTTGATATTGACCCGTTGCACTGATGTCACACGCGTCTTTCATCCCATGTTCTGCTATGTTTTGAGTCAACAGACCTATCCCATGAAGTATGAAAGTTACAAACCGCACAACGAGGGAACATAGCGTCTTTTTGTATGGCCGGTTGGTGGTGGTGTGACGCATACGCGTTTTGCGTTTGCCAACCTATTGAGTATGCACGCATGCGTGAATGTAATTAGCTTATTTCATGTAGTGTCTGGTGAGAGCGTGAAATGCGCACACGTTGCTTAAAATGAGCACTACACAGTTACGGCTGTGTCCACATTGATGGCTTCGGCAGTGGCTACGCCTGGATAGCCGAAAGGCATATTCTTCAGCATTGTCGATGTAGTCAATGTCTGTAGCCATGGCCAAAGCTGCTTAACGGCCGATTCTGTGCTTACTTGGCGACTTTCCATTTCATAGCGCTGCTAACCGTATTGTACACGAAAAGGCATGCTAACCGTCATGTGGCTGTATGAAAATGAATGATGTAACAATGCAAATCCATGGTGAATGCGCATTCTGACCGCCTTATTTTCTAGCTAACCTATGAATTACGCACATTTTTCTGCTTTAGTTAGCACAAAAATTTGCTAAACGTTAAGCAGCGCTATAAATTTGGCCCAGAGCGGGACCTGAGCTGCAGTCTGCTAAGCACAGCCGTAAGCATTTACTCAATTTCAAAACTGCAAGGCAGAATGAATATCAATGTATTCAATTAAATCCACTTTGGATTTATCAATATCCGGTTAGATCCAGTTCAGTCCAGTTAGACCCAGTTCATACAGAAGAGCACTAAACACCTGGTGACAAACGGGAGCTCAAACAAAAGTTTACAATCCATGAGGTAGCTTAATAACAATACAGTTTGACAAATTTACAAGCAGAATTTGCCACATAGCACCGAGGGCGTATAGCTTTTGCTTTCAAACTCAACAAAGGTCAAACACGACAGTAGACCAACTCAATTCTAAAGTACATCCAGAACAATGAAGTTAGTTTCTGTAAAATTGAGAGCGTTCGGACAGCGAACGGTGGTGTTGTTCTAGCTAACCCATGTCAATTAAAACTCAACTCATCCCGATGTGATAACACCAGTCGGGAAGGACCAAATTGATCTGTCGATCGTCCTGACCTATTTATCCGTTAAGACGGATGATCTTGAACTCAACTGTAATTAATTTCAATGAAAAGCTGACGGCAGGGGAAAAAACAAAGGCCGTCTTTATTTGATGGCGTCAATCCAACCGTCCAACCGACCTCGGAGGGTGGGACTGCCACGCGTGTGTCAAACTACAGGGCTGTGCCTTTATTGGTCCTGCGCCCACACGTCCTACTGAAGGACACCGCGACTACAAAAGATTCTCGCCACTCTACACACGAGTCATCACAATACTTTAGAAATGTTGTTTCGTATTTAGTATTGAGTTTATTGCTACAGTTCATAATTAATAACGACATCGTAAACATTGTTTTATGACTGTTTGTCAATTTGGTGGGGTAGAGGTTTAACGGTGACACCGTAGGTTTAACGAAGGTTTTGCAGTTATATAAATGATATTTAATAAAGGAAATTTAACTTTGGAGAAACCCAAGTTGTTTGTATAAGATTCTTTGTTTAATGCTTCAAAATTAATAACGACATTATAACATTGATACACGGTTGTTTGTCTTTTGGGGGAAACTTTTTTTAAATAAAATTTTGCGTCAATTTCAAAACAAAATACTATCTTTTAAAATACAATTTACACTAAGAGTAATAAGGCTCGGAAGAAACCTGAAATAATGAGCTAAAAGGCAAAGTCTACCTTTAGTTGTTGGAACTGTTTGATTGTTCAATCTGATATAAATGTGTTTATGTACAATAAATCTAATCTGTAAAAATTTCATTTCAAAAGGTGGTAGCGTTTTTGAGACATCACCAAATACTTGGAGCGGTTATGTCCACGCAGGAAGAATAATCCGTAATTGGAACACACAATCTGAGAAACGTTTCATGCATGAAACGTTCAAATTGGCTTTTTAAAAGTCCCTTTCTCTAAAACCACATTCCTTCAAAGGGAACCGTTTCTCCCACCGTACATTATCAACACCTGCAGTGCTTCTTACCAAGTTAGTTTTATGGTCATTAACTTTTGGAGTAATTACTGAAGGTATACCCTTCCCTTAAATCGTAAATTAAAACATAAATTATGAATTATGAATAAGAGGATTAAAGGTAAGGTCGTATAGATTGATAAACACTCAAAAAATTAATGACCATAAAAACTTACTTGGTAAGAAGCACTGCAGCTGTTAAGTATAAACATTTTGAGAAAGGATTCCCTTCGAAGTAATATGGTTTTGGATAATTTTCCACCCCAACAATTATTTATGCAAGAATCGTTTCTCAGATTTCTGAGGGTTGGCTAAAATTCAAATTTCTGTGGTGTCCGTTCGCGATTACTGTGGCCAGAGATGCAGTTGGTAGAGAGGGAATCATTGTTTCAGTTTTTTTGATAGAATTAATAAAGAACCTTGAACAAAATTTCTAACATTTTGTGATTCGTCTGTCCCGTCTGCCATATTGTACAATTTGGTTTGTTTAGTGTTGAACCATTCACAGGCAAAACTAGAAAGGAAAGTGATAGAGAACCTTTTGATGACGCTGACAAGTTACAGGATTGTAATCTATTGAATTCTCTCATATTGTGCATTATTCATTAAGTATGACATCTGCTTGGTTTTGTATTTTCATCGAACAGATATTGAATTCCCATCGTGAACTGTTCGCAATGCATGACCAATCTTTTGTGTGAACTGCCAATGTCTGAATCAAAATGATAGGGGTCATGAACACTATATCATACTGCCCTTTTACTTTTAGCTGCAGCTGATAGTAAAAGGGCAACTTTAGAAAGAAACTTTCAAATCGGCACCAGGTGTTTCAACCGAGCTTTCCTGAAGACAAGTCAAGCATAGCATAACGATCGAAACGTCGAGTTGTTAATGGCATTACTCTTCTTCTGTCGCACCCCTATGTGGCTGGACTGTTCAAATTTGAATTGCTTTAAAAATAAAATTTGCCATTGGGAGCAGTGATGCTGGTTCCTGTATTCTATAAAACTGAATCATAACGAGGATGGAAGGGAAAACAGTCTGGTCACCTGTTGCTATAATGACAATCCGTATTGCAAACTGCTGACAGTATGCAGGGAGCATGACAGCCGGAGAGGTATTAGTTGGGTACAAAAACAAGTGGGTCATTCACACTAACATTATGAGCTGTGTGCCTCATTTTGTTACTCCTATCATAACATTCGTGGAAGTGGCTGCGTTATTCTTCTATATAGAACACAAAAGGGGAACACAGAAAGCGGTTTTAGTTCCCCCAAAAGAATACACTTTAACCACACGTCTATTGCTCATTCGTGCGATACACTACATTACCATAAACGACCGTCAAACTACCCCTATTATAAATACAGAGTCCATATTATTTACATGACACAGCATCAAGCAACAAGTGTTGGCAGTCGGCTTAGTTGAAAGGAGGAATACATGGGGGAAAAAACATATGACGTTACTGTGACGGATCATTGGCCCATGGGTAACGGGTGTGGAATCTTTGAAATTTACATATCACAGCACTCACCATGGAGAAACTGGACTTTTAACGACCGTGCAGGCCTGGATTCTTGGGTAGCAATGAGAAGCTAAACTAATTTAACTGAAACATAAACCACTAAAAAGTGCATCCCTGGCTCGTCAATACATTAATTGTTAAAATGGAACCGATGGGAATGAGTTGCAGAACTTTCTTATGAATAATTCACGAACTTTATTCAAATTCAGCTGTTGCCCTTTGGTGATGTTTCGAGCTACAAACATGCACCACTCATGAGACTGACTGTGTACGACGATACAGATGAAAAAAAGAAGTAACGACGTGGCTTCGATATTTATAAAAATGTACCAATATAATTTACTAATCTTTTGGTCATTTTCCCCTACTGTGCAAAACCATTAAACTCAGCACTGACTTAAACGCAGATGTGTACACTTTTGGTAGTTGTCGAAGACCAGTATCCTCACGTGGTGTATCCCAACATATGCTCAACATAACAAAACTCTGAGCACAGTTGGTCATCAAAGTTGCAAGAAAATAATGAAAGTTAAAACACCCTTGTAGTATAGAATTGTGTGCTTTCAGATGCCCGAGAAAGGCTTCATGCCTGAGGCCTTTCTCAGATTCAAATTTTGGGTGAAAAATTACCAGTTTCTCTAAAACTACATTACTTCAAAGGGGGTCATTTCTAACAATGTTTTATAATATCAACAGCTCTCCACTGCTCTTTACCAAGTAAGTTTTTACGGTCATTAACTTGTGGAGTAATTACCAAAAGTACACCCTACCTTTTGAGCACAACGGGCTCTGGCTGTACTTTGCGGAATGCGCGGCAGATTTACGTACCGGATGGCACAAGCGCAATGAGCGCATGGTCGCATCTAATGTTCTGGCACTTTCTAATGTTTTGACCAAGTTTCTATTGCAACGTCACAGCCCAAGCTTTTTGCAACCAAGGTTGGAAAATTGCAAAAATAGATAGCAACAAACAACTATTCAACATTAATGTTGTGCTTGTTTGCCCGGGACGTTACCCGATAGTATGAATAAGAAGAACAACCTGAAAGCAATGTTGTCCAAAACTTTAACCTCCAACCCACATAGTCTACACATGTGGCACAGACATAGTTCTACAAAATCGGGTCAGTAGACACCACTTTACCAATAATCTCTTGTGTTGACTAACATCATCCGACAAAAATGATCCAACTTCATCTATTTTTGTTACTATCGACATTCGTTCAAGGTCCGTAACACAAGAGAGACAGGCATATTTCACGCATGGCTTGACACTCTCTATCCACCGGTTGAGACGGCTGATCACAGGCCTATGTGCGCACGAGTTATTATTATTTACGATCAATTTTTCGCACAATAGCGGCCCCCTGGTATTGGGCGGCGAAGTCACCGTTCGATCATGCCTGGATCTATTGTGATAAAACCCAAATGGTCGTAACACTAATTATTTATTGTATTTGTCTCATCTCCAGCCGGTAGTTCTCTCGACAAAAACCTAGGATAAAGGTATGATCCGCGACGATTGTTGTAAACAATATTTCAACATGAAGTTGTACATCCTTACCAGAGATAAAGAATGCTAAAATTCACCTGATGTTGGGCAATCATCAAAATCGAAGTAAAAATGGTAATTAAATATTGATAGAGAAACTTGTAAAAAACAATCGGCAGGAATTGGCAGGAAATTGGCAGGACAAACCTGTATTAGAGAGAGAGAGAGAAACAGCGAACCTCTTCCATATCATGTTGTTAAACAAAACAAATGAGCGACATTCCAGTACATTATGACGTCAAACTGAAAGATGCCGTTACTGCTGTTGACGTCACTTAGGTCGTTTTCATAGTGCTTCTTATCGTAAAGTGAATACACTCTAAAAACTTCGAGCCAGAATTGACTGGGCCGTGATTCAGGGTCCTCAGGGGCCTGAACCGGAAACTGGTTTAAAAAAAAGGGAATTCAGACTCAGAATCCACGTCTGTTTGACCCATGTCTGGGTCATAACGACACAGATGCCAGTCACACTGACCCAAAATGGGTCATGGCCCCATGGGAGTTGTTGTATTGTACAAAGTAAACTATCAGTGAGGTGCCTGAATCTTTTTTCTGCTCAGAAAATTTTAGTGCTTAGCACCACGTCCAGAATTTGATACCAAAATAAGACGTTTTGTGCCAATAGCAGAAAAACTAACATGGTATCTCAATTGCAAATTATCGATTAACGCTTTGGCGTGTGTTTTATTATTTTTTATTTTTTATTTTTGTTAAACAGAAGTTTGCCCCAAACAAGGTAAAAGGTAACACTTAAGACGAAAACTTAAGACGTAAAACTGATATTCCTCTTAAAACAATCTTTTCCGTTTAGGTATGTTTGCTTTAATACGACATGGTGACAGCTGTAACATTCACAAAATTGCCCCAAATCAAAGGTTGGTAGTATTTCTTTTTTTAGAGCCGTTTTCTGAACCAGCAGCCATTAGTCAATTTCTAACACTTAAAAGCCCCAGAGAAATATTTCAGCGACCTTTATTGTCACCTCATCCGACCAACTGATGAACAACTGCTATAAAAAGAGTTAAGGATTTTTGTTGTTTTATAATCTCAATATGTTTTGATGTCAGATGGAGATACGTAACACCTTTCACAATGCACACGCTGCGGCGATCGATAAACACGGTGAAATAAAAATAGCAGTTGGAATTTGGTCTGAAGTTGGGTCGGTGGGAGGGAGCGAGCGTGGCTGTTTCAACAGCCATGGCATACCAGGAGGCACGCGCCAAATTGTGAACTGAAACCAAAAGTTCGTGACTGCCACCAGTAAAAGCAAATGCCTGGAAGGTACAAAGGAGTTGTAATAAGGGAGGGCAGGTTTACCCAAAAGGTGGTAATCCCAAAAATGAGGTTATTCGATAGCATGAAGAGTGATCCGATAGGGATCATTCACAATGAAAAGGGAAACAAATGGAAAAGGTTTCCCCGACCGTTTTCGGAAAAAGCATCCTATTTTTTTCATTCGTATTAAAGCGAGTTTACCTCTTTAGTCCATCCAGTTTCACTTTAAGGCATGCGAATTTATATAGCATTCTATTCAAATAAACTGAGGCATTATTTTTTAATCACGCGAAATCGGTCTTCAATGTAGAAGAGTACGCACAACTAGAGATGTCTGCAAAGAGCTCCTGCGGACTTGAATACTGATTGCTGAGTGGTTTGTTACATTGAATGGTATCTTTGTTTTAATTGCATGACGCAAAAAGAACAATTGCTCATACCGCCAATAGTTAAAACGGAATGACTGTTTATAGGAACTCTCAATTTTGAGCCAAAAACACGACTTTTATATTGGTCGCTTATTTGCCGAAAATGGACGGGGGAATCTTTAGCATATTTTCAGGGCTTAACATTCCGGTATGAATCACATCTCGGACCAGAGCTGCGTGTTGCAGTTCCGAACCGATTACATGCCCTAGTCATTACATTCTTGTCTTTACTCATATAGGGGGCTAAAACTTCATATTATTACTTCCATTCACAGGTTCCATCAGTGCGCCTTTTTAATGGTAGACTAAGCCTATGAGAATCTCTTGCTTCCATAATCAGAATGCATTTTTTTGAAAATTTATTTCGAACTATTTGGTTTAAAGTGTCGTCGTAAGGTACTCGTCAAAGTAGCCAATAGGCTTGACGAAACCTCCGTAAACGAGAAATAAATGTTCGGTTTGTGGTCTCAAATGAGGTTCAAACAGGGTACCACGATAGTCAAAAGCAGTTCAAGGCACCAGTAAGCAAACCTAACCCCAACCTGGTGATAAAAAACATGACTTACCGTTTTTATTCATTCGGACTTCCAGGCACTTCTTGAATCTGCATGCCTGACACTGGTTTCTCCTCGTCAGATCAACCACGCACTTCTCGTTCTCCTTGCACACGTAGGCGAGGTTGCGCCGTACACTGCGCTTGAAGAACCCACGACATCCATCGCAGCTGAACACCCCGTAGTGCTTGCCGGAGCTCCGGTCCCCGCATACTTGGCAGAGTATGTCGGGTTTCTTTCCCGCTGGTGGGGGAGAAGAACCAAGCGCCATGCACGGTTCATGGGGTGCTTCAAAACAAAAAGGTACACACAAATTAACCTTCGATCTTATAAACTGAAAACTAGGAGCAAACTAACTAAGCGTCTGATAAATTAGACTTGTTTAAACCGATGTGGATGCTTGATTAAAGTCTATTTCGGTGCCTATAGGTTTTGTGCTAAACCGGTTAAAACTGACTAACCTTTTTCCTTTATTGCAATTAGTTCAGTTATTCTATATTTAGTAAAACCACAAGGTGAACTACCAGGTTAAGAGATAAATACTTTGATCGCATTAACGAGAGGATTAATCAAGGGTTCAAACCTGGCCTAAAAATTATATTTTTTAAGTAGTGCCGAACAAGGAGTAAATAGAGGAACGTTTTCCATAACGAAAAAGATCGGTAACATGTAAAACCATTATGTTTATTTCCATATTTAAAAATTTGTAAAATAAAAATTGCGCCAAGGTGGAAAAATTGAGCTACGTGAAAAAGTTTTATAATAATACTCTAACAGTGGTTTATTGTGAATTTTTCATTGATCAGGTGGCCGATGTTGGCATCAATGACATAGTATCAAAGCCCCATTTAAATAAATATTATGGCGATGTACATGACATGTCTTTAGTTTAAGTGGTAGTCAATTAACAACTGACTAACCAATTAACAAATTATCAAACTCACTGACTAACTAACAAACTTAGTAACTGACTGAATGAATGACTGACTAATAACTAGCTAACTAACTAACTAACTAACTAACTAACTAACCCACTTACAGTAAGTAACTAAAAAACTAAATAAGAACTTACTAACTTACTTACCTACTTACTAACTAACTAACCAACTAACTAACTTACCAACTAACTAACTAACTAACCAACTAACTAACAAATAACTAACTTACTAACTAAAACTATTAACTAACTTACCCAACTATCTAACTCACTAGATAACTAACTAACTAACCTTGACTAATGTATGCCAACAGAAACATTATACAGGAAAAGTTTAAGAAAACTGAAGTTAAACAAAAACTATGAAGTAATGGGTGCTTTGGCGCTAGCTGAGAAGAGTAATGAACACAAACTTAATACAAAAAACAGTATATAGGCCTATACAGAATTGATCGGTTTTACTGGAATCAAAACTTACAGCAGTTTAAGTCTTCCATTGGATCCAGTATTTATAGTGAACTCTCCTGACGATGTCCCCAAATAAAGTTGATTTTATACGAACAAGTAGGCCTACCAGCAACTTATGTTCGCGAGCGGAAAATCAAGCACTGGTGGCCGATCCCTGGTGATTTCCGACCGGTGGCTCTTGCTTCAACGACTCGCTAACTCCGATATCGGCTGATCATTTGAGCATCTGAGTCTACACGTATCTGTTTTCTTTTTTTTATTACCAATATTAATCTAGTTATTATCATAAAACAAAGGGGCAATGTGTGCGTGATCCTGGCAGGGCTGGCCGAATCTAGTCATTAAAAAAACACAAAGGCTATTTCATGAGTCGATTTAACGAAAAGAAGTCTCACCATCTTACTTGACGCGGTATGACGGAATGCTTTATATATTTCTTTTTATCGATTGCTAGTAAAAGAAAAGAAAACGATAAGCATCATACATTTTTAATTTTTGAAGATTTGTGTAACTTTTAATTTCCTAAACAACTAAAATATAATATGCTTTTATCGAATAAAAGAATAATTTATTTAGCAATGTTGCATCAATACTGAAACCTACTTTGAAGAGTTCGAGACCTTAAAAACCCATTCACACCCAATGTTAAGTAAAAGTAAGTGAATAAGTACTTAAAAAGACATTACAAACGCAAGAAACTGTTTTTTTTTACTCATACAACAGTCGCCTGAAAAGTTACGGAGCCAGAAAAACAAGGATGATATTGGCGTGGAATCTGTGAGAATGTCCCCAGATGTGACTTCGGTGTTTGACGAAACGCTCACCGCGATCCATGTTAAGACTGCTCGGCATACACACACAGCCTGTACGCGGTTCCCGATTACACTCAAAGGGCATTATGATAGTATCAGTCAGTGGAAACAATATGCTGCACATTGTCTTTTAGTGTTTAATTATCAGTGTGATCGTGAATTGCACGTTATTGAATATACAAAGGCTACAATCTAGTTCAACTTTCGCAATCGCCTGGGCTTGTTGACTCTTCAGCGAGGCTATCGTTAGGAAAAGCGCTCGGTCTTTCAATATTGTGTTACAGATGTTCACGAGAACCGAGCACTTCTCTTCGGTTAACACGCTCCCTGTAACAGGAGAGCTTGTGGGGCGTGCCTGTTGGACACTGTCTTGATTTTTGGACATAGGAATGTTTATCTGTCATTCTAAAAAATTTGCAAGTAAGCAACTGACAATCTGTTTGTCAGTCCAAACAAAAATTGGACACAATTTTTATCAATTTGTATAAATTATCCCGAACAAGAAACAGGCCCAGTTAATTCAACGGTTTTCTTTATTTATTTTGTGTTGAATTTTATAAACGAGTGTGACAATTAATGACACGTCCCCCCGGGTTAGAAAGGCTTCATCAGCCCCCGGCAATCCTCGTGATGTGTCAGTTTAATTGAGTTTATTCTCTCGGCAATGAAAAATCAATAAAGGCCAACGCTGTATCACGCAACAGGTCAATTTCCCGTCAGCCTATGTAATCTCAAAAGCGCCCTCATCGTTTTATCAAAACATCATGTACGTGTCTCCTGTAGATTATGGTTGTACAAGACTAAAGAGAAGATCATGTGCCAAGCCTCATGAATGATTTGCAAACCCCAGCGTTTTTTCCCGAAAGGTTATTCTAAGTTCATGTATTTTACGGACTGTTGGAAAATGTTCCAATATTGCGCCCTGCAGTTGACTATCAACATGGGGCGTTTCGACCAGGCGCCGAAAGTTGACCCTTTTTTGCTCACAAATGTTTTGAGCCCCCTTTTTCCAAGATGTGAAATCTGTTGGCATCACGTCAGCAACAACAATTATATATTTACCCTATTTATTCTTTGACGAAATGGGAAGCCGTAATGGGATATCCACGAAAAGAAATCTAAAATATTGCCATGGCTTCTGCTTGGACGATCAAAGTCCAGTTTTCTTCTGGACATTAAAAGCAAAATTAACTTAATTTAGATCTTTGAATTTTACACGCATTTGCTTTGAATTCGACAGCAGAGAAACAAGATGGCGCGACTGTAAAGTAGGTCGATTATTCCATGGGGCAAATTTGCAACTATAGACAAGATTATGGGACATTATTCAAAGGGCGAGGATTCAACTCACATTGCTTATACAAAACACGTGGCTTCATTGTAGATTAAAAACAGAATAATAGTCTGTATTATTTTGATCGGTGCATGATGCCATAGGCCTGTACTCAAAGGTCAGAAAGGTGTGAGTAATCAATTGTTGATATTCAAGCGGAATTGTATATCATGGGTAATTAACAGCAGTGATGTCTAGCTGGTGTTTCGGAGTGTGAACGCAACGATTTCTGATGTTTGATGAATACATTGTGAAAATCATGTTGTTATAGCTTCACCGGAGCTACTATTTCACTGTTCCATAAAAAAAATAAAAAATAAATGGCAGACAGATGTTGAGAATCATGAAAAAAAAAAAGTTTTCAATCCACTCCGATACAGCGCTAAGGAAACTCATGTAAAGGTTGATACAATATATAGAGGCGTTCAGACATAATACACAAACACTAATAACATTACAAATTTAATTGACATATGAACCTGGTCTAATTGTTATGAAGTTGCAAAGTATCAGGAGGGAAGAATCACCCGGTACGGACTCACACTCTTAACCCTGGGTCAGAATTAACCCCTGTGTCTTGGGGGCTTGACCCCTGGGTCTTAGGGGCTTGACCCCTGGGTCTTGTGGGCTTGACCCCTGGGTCTTGTGGGCATGACCCCTGGGTCTTGTGGGCTTGACCCATGTGAGTCAGTGTGACCCGGGATCTGTATCAAAATGACCCACTGGGCCAAACTGACGCCTAATCCGAGCGAGCTAATAACAAATTTTAAAACCAGTTTCGGGCTCAGTCTGAACCAGACTAGGGTCAAGCCCCCTTCGGCCCCGGGACCCGGGTCAATTCAGAGTGCAAACGTAAACCCATCTTCCCATATACAAATCCCTCATTGTCCTCGATCGATGCCATCCAGATGAATTAATATCCCAGCATTGTTTCTCTACTTGTTGATACATTTTCGATCGGGCAGACGGCTGAGAGTTTGTGGTTTGTGATTGATACACCCACCGTGGTGATGTCTTCAAACATCAGACCGAATGCAAACATGTCTTTCTACGCTTTTGCAGTCTTTCCACAATGGAACACTAACAAGCAAGCGGTAAATTGCACAGCTTTATTCTGCACCTGACAGGATTTGCGTTTATATTGCACACTGATACATTTACAAAAGCATTCCCAAACAAAGGTGTAGATTTCTCCTCTCGATTTTGAAGCTAGCGCACCAGTAATTTCTCCGAGAAGTTTCCCCAAAATGTGTAGTGCGGCGTTTAATATAATCCTATGATGGCACGTGGGAGATTTGAGACTCGTATAGGGAAACAAGGTGAGTTCTCAGTTAGTCAGAAGGATGCACATGCACTAAAAATAGTCATCAGGAACGGTCACATGCAACCCACGTGACTGCTGGGGTTATAGTTGTAAGAAGAGAAATGCAAATCTTGAAAAGGCAACGTACTTGCATCCCGTAACCTTTACGAACAAATTGCAACTATAACTACAAACTTCCAAAACTAATTTCATGCACCAAAAAATTAACGAACAGCGCGAAATAATAGATGCAGTCACTTGAGAATGATTTCGTCCACCATTTTGGAATAGCAAAGTACTTGTTTGTGCACACTGAGCACTACTTTTAGTAGCAATTATTAATTTGTTGATAGCAGCTGACACAAGTTTGTGTAACATTTTGCTATTATCGTTCACTGAAGCTCTAAAGCTCTACGACTGGCAAGTGATGTGGTAGCCCAAGAAAGCCCAAGAACAAGAGCGGTACCCCCCCCCCGTACTGACTCTTTTCCTTGAGTTGAACTATTAAAACTCTCGGGTCAAAATTGACCAGGTCCGTGGCAACTGCCCCGAACCCCCCCCCCCCCCAAGAACATAAAAAAAAACAAAAAAAACTTCGACAAATCGGTAAAACAGTAGGGAAAATTTGGGCAAAGCAAGAAGAAAAAACAATGGACAGAGGAAGCAAAAATACTTGTTTACCCAGTATTAGAAATTGGTACCTATGGTTTTTGTTTCGGGCATATCAACCTTCTTAGGCCTAACCATAGATTCCTTCAGAAATTACCCAGGATGGGGTCAAACTGACGCCGAATCCGAATTGAAATCCCTTTAAAAAACCTGCCCAGTTTCTTGGTCAGTTTGACCCTGAAATGTGCCTAATCCCTGCGATCCGGCATCCAGAATCAACGCTGACACAGGAGTTTGCAGCGTGTATGGTCTCGAAGCCAAAGCCGCGGTTTTATGTCTAGTCGAATAAATGTTCACACAAAATTCATGGTTCTTAAGTATCAAAAACAATGGTATAAAAATGCATGTTCTATTAATTTGACTCACGACCTAATGATTATAATAATAATACAATCCGGCGCAACTACTCATCACTGCAATTTTTGGTAAATACTGAATTTCACCCGAGTTTGTGTCAGGTGTACTTTTAGGTTAAAATTTCATTGTTGAACCTATCAATCATTACGCAGGCTGCTCACAATCAATGGAGGAGCTATAACCCATCCAACGCACGTAGGTGTTAATCACCCAATCTGTTGACAGAAAGACTTATTTTGCGTTTTCAATTCGTGCAGAGTCCTCGATCTTCGTAGACTCCACACTCAACAGCTGCAGTAAAACAACGGCCGTGCACAGCACGGCCCTTCCACGGCAAAACAGCCCTACTCGAAAAATGTGTGTTTTTTTTTTATGTAAAATCATTTCTTGGTAAATTGAGGGCGCTTTCTCCATTTCAAAGTTTCAATGGCATACTTTGTATGGTTTTTTAATATAACATGTCCTACCTCGGCCTCTTTTTACACTTTTGTCCCGATTTTATGGCAAAGCAGCTTATCTCTGTACTTGCTTTTCCCAAAATGTTGTCATTTTTCGTACAACACTAAACATGACAAAATGGCAGCCGGAAGAGCAAGGGAGTGACACCTTCAAAATGTCCAAGATTTTTACCTCGTTTCCAAAGTGTTTCCTCTTCTATTCTTAGACGCGTATAATAGAGTCACCTGCGATGAGAAAAGGGATGGCTGTGGTTCTGCAATGTGTATACCTATCACTGGGTTGAAGTGTTTGAAGCATTTGCAAGTTCGCAAGAGCAATGTCTTTCTGAATTCATGAGGGCGTGTGCATTGATACACGGCCGTGCGCATTCCAGTATTTGAAGAAAGCCTCCGTTGTCCACTCCCGTCTTTTATCAATGATTATTCTTGCACAAATTAACATGTAAATAGCAAAATATAGGGGAACTCACCTCTCTTGTTTTTACCACAGTCCACCCTTGGAATGTTGGAATGCTATAAGAGTGCACCGGTTGGAGGGAATTTACATAAAAAGAAGAAAACTTGCGCTGACTTCGGGACACGGGATGTTCATTCTTGCGAGGCGAAATAGCATTTTCAACATATCTTCATTCCGACTGGTTAGGTGGGAACTTCTGCATTCAAATCCCATATGCGAAGACAGGACCCCCGACTAAAGACGAAAACTTCATTTGCTATACCATGCCCGATATGGGGAAGAGGACCCCCCCAATGTTCCCATACTTTACACACTATTTTCCTCTTGTACAAAAGTACCCCTTAAAATCCTCTGAAGAATTCCTGAGATTCCAAGCACACAATGAAGACACAATAGGGGTGGGGGGGGGATGCCACCATGCCCCATATCGAGCACCAAATGTCATTTGCCGTGGTGTTTTTTCGTCAAAGTGAAGGACCTTTTTTTAGTCTGTTTTTTTTTAACCCAATGAGAGGTGTTGTCAACAAAGGAGTACAGAGTTTCTTTGTAGGAGTGATTGATTTAATACGGAAGCGTATTGCCGCCACATGAATAAAAAATATATCTCTCATCGTGTACGTACACGATAACTTATCGTGTACGTACATGATAAGTTTGGATTGATCGTGTACGTACACAAAATTTTTCACTTATTATGTACGTACACGATAAGTTAACTTGTACGTACATGATAAGTCCACGATAACGTACGTACACGATAAGTTATGGTGTATGTACACGATAAGTTTGGATTATGTACGTACACGATAAGTTATCGTGTACATACAAGATAAGAGAGAGATATTTTTTATTCATGTGGCATGTGGCGGCAATACGCTTCCGTAATTCAAAAGAAGTCACGGGTTGATTTTTTTTCTTTCTACAACACTGACGCCACTCGACTTTAACATTACAAAGCAATGTTTATTGATAAATCAAGGGCTTAGACTAGCTGCTGCTAATGAAAATAAAGGTGGTGGAATACTTCAAAATGTCCTTCTGGGAAATTCGATTCAACTGCCTGAATATGTTTAAACATTTATTTTGGTTTTCTTTAGGCCATTATCTAACTTATAATGCCATCATCGTTGGGTTCTCTGACGACAGTGTTATAAAGGCACTGCTATAAAGCTTGCAGCAAGAGACAGCCTATGTCATTTAGCCTCGATATTAAACGGTATGAAAAATTCCGCTAATATCGGTAAGTGCTGGAAATATTAAAAAACAAATTGGATTTTCGAGAACCTTCCTGCCACCCCTTGTTGCAAAATGGAATATTCATGTGCGTGGCCGAGGATGTTTTGTGGATATCATTGATGCGCCGTTATCCCAGATTTTGCTTAGCAATAAAAAAGTGGGGCACCCATCGCTATATGTGGCATTTTAGCTGGTAACCTATTTCTGCTAAGCAACATTTTCATTTGCTTAATTGTGTGCTTACCTCCTTTATAAAAATTGGTCCATGATAGCCATGGTGCCGCTACTTTTTCCCGTTCGAAATACTATAGACCCTTTTCGAAATCACGGCTTGGAATGAGACTCTGGCTTGGGCTCCGGCTGTCATTTTTCAAAGTGTACACTTTCGGTACGGGACTTTGAACAGGCTGACGGTGCCCGAGCCGGAGCCCAAACCCAAGCCGTGATTTTCGAAAAGGGACATTGAAACAACTGTCTTCGGCTCAGTTAGCTCCGGCTTGGGCAATTATTTTGAAAACGTGCAATTTCGCACGAGGGGCTTCAAACAGACGGACGGAGTATACACCAGGGCTTCTATTATGCACAAAAAGTAGCTAAGCACATACTAATGTTGCTTACCAGAATAAGGTTACCAGCCAAAATGCCAGTCCAGATGTGGTATCTGTAACTGATTTCCTGTATAGAAATTTATGCTTAGCAGAAAATTATTAAGCACAATTTTCTGCTTGAGCAGCTCGATGAAATTGGGCCGTAAGCTTCAACTAAAGCCGCTGCTTCGAAAAGAGCATACCTGTAATGTAACCAATTGGGTTGGCCCCATTTTGTAATAACCTGTAAATATAAACCTTTCTTGTTTACAACATTGACCACCGTTAAGTGTGCGGTGTTGCCAAACACAATGGCGAAAGTATCCCCCTTTTTTTCATTGAGAATTTGTGGACTTTTGTTTTTGGT
The DNA here is from genome assembly GCA_010994315.2 of Pisaster ochraceus. Classification (NCBI taxonomy): domain Eukaryota; kingdom Metazoa; phylum Echinodermata; class Asteroidea; order Forcipulatida; family Asteriidae; genus Pisaster; species Pisaster ochraceus. Next base: position 575,201 of record CM021540.1, on the reverse strand, counting down.
AGCGCAATCAGTGATACGGGTAATATGATAGCATTATTGTTTTATAATTGATTGCAGTAAAGTTCGCCTGTACTTTTGTCAACCACTGGATGGCAAAAATCGCAGTTGTGAAGTTGCAAAACGAATTGGTCTATATTGAGCCCCAGCATGCATGAATTGGTGCTACGAGTGTACAATTTAACACCGAAGACTATAAAGAAAAGGGATCCGAATGTTTTGACGAAGGGTGGACGTACTCGCTTCGCTTTCGCGTACAAAAATAAACGGGTCAAAAATGGGAGATAAAGACAAGTCCTCGGGTCTACAAACGTGTGGGTGTGTAGGCGTGAGTGGTCAACATTTAAACACAACCCGCCAACTGAAACTCCTGCGTTAAAACAAAATAAAACCAGGACATCACCCTCTTTCACAATTTTAAAATATTCCAACATGTACGTATAACGACACAGTCAGGTTGATTATAACTGTTATTGTAATCGTAAACAAAAAAAAGTTATTCAAACATATACAAATTCCTGCTTATCGCCAACGGCCAAAGTGGGAACAAAGAATAAAAAATGATTAGGAGAATCAGGCCGACACTTCAGTGCAGATAAATCTGAGCCATTTTCTATTTCTTGCAAGCTAAAATACGATGCGGCGTATAAAATAATACTAACAACAACAGCAAGGTAAATACATAGGTTAAGTCACGGCTTACACAGTTGGAATACAGAGCAAAAAACAGACCTTTTGATTTTATTAACCCAGAAATACTGGACGGGCGGGAAAAAACACGTCACAGTGTCAAACGGGAAATACAGCTCCATAGTTTATATACATAGACTGACAAGGCCCGAGTATGGATCCGTTTAGAACCAAGTTGTAAACAAGTCCTAACACAGTTGCTCTAGTTTTTTCTTCCTCTTCCTTCTTATTCTTCCTCAAAAAATGACGCTAATCAACTTTGTGTGATTGTTTAAATAATTCCTTTTGTCTGCTGAATGCACACTACACACCAACATGGTTCTGGCGACCATTCACTTTTAATAGCAAGAGTTTTAAAGACTCTAAACAAACGGAGAGGTAGAAAATAACAAAGATGTGCCCAAATAGTTTCTTTTGGGATCGTTCGCCATTTTTCTTTTGGGATCGTTCGCCATTTTTTGATGATGAAATCATATGGATGTCTCTATCATGAAATAAACATCTTTACTCTATTTATATGGACAATTGTTCAACAGTCGTAGGCCTATACATACTGTACCAAAAAGTCAGCATTGTTTTGAATGGATAAGTTACCTCGGAAAAAAACAAAAGTTACTGGCATATTTTTAGGGTTTTAAGAATGGTAACACTGAACAACTGTGCGCTTCAATGCCAGTGGATAGTACTGCAATCTACGCAACATATAAGTTAAATGGAGACGACTGTCTATATTAATTGAATTACATGTACTATGTACAGTATGAAGTAGTCGACTATAGGACAATTCTTCTGTCCAATATTACTGCAGGAAAATATCTCTGGGGGTATACCTCGGCTCTTATTGCCAGTTTCTGAAATATAATTTCATTATATTTTATGCAGCTTTATAAAACAACCGAGGTTCCATTCCCTTTACGTTTAATTGGGCTTTTGGTTGTGCAGCCCTTACCTCACTCACTGCTTTCTGGCAGTTCTTGTTAAAATGATCAGCTGGGAGTAGACTTTGCAATTCTCGCGTGCACTCAAACATTATGACCCTAAAAGTGCACGATTCTGTTTTTTTCACATACAATGAAAAAAAAACCACCATGCCAGGTCATTGCCAGCGAGATTTGCACAGTCTATTGTTCATAATCGAGTGAGGGCGAGATCGGCTGTCTGTACCACATAAGGTTGAACTTTGACAGTGTGATGTATCGTGAAGCGACATCTGTAAATTGAGAATTTATGTAAAAAGATTTGTAGTTCTCGGTAATCATTAATGGTTTGCCTTGACTTGCATATCTGAGCGTGTCCAATCACTTTGTTCATTCGATTGCACATGCACATAATCTGGCAGGCCCTATTCATGTTAACCGATTAACATAAAGATGTGAATAAAATCTGCAAAATTTGTCTCTCTTTTTTTGTGACGACTGTTGGTGTAAATCCTGATGTGGGGCCGACATTGTAGAACTGCTTTGTCGCGCTAAAATCGATGAGATCAAAAACAAAGCTACAGTATGGCGTACAACTATACACAAAAACAATCTGTTAATGTAAACCGACAAATAAACTTATGGTTCGTTCTTAACAAAATACTTAAAGAAATAAAAAATATAAAAAGGTATACATGCAATAAAAATAAAAACCAGCCCTATTTGTAATTCGGGTTTACTGGTGCAACTATAGGCAACTGCTGGGGAATCTACTCTACAAAAAGTCCAGTAAATGAAGCAAGTAATTCGTTAAAAAATAATATACAATTCAAATCTGTAGAAACCACACCCCAAACAGAAAACACAACAATACTATTAAGAGGGACCTTGATGGCAAATAACGTGTTTGTGTTTTCACATCGTATAGGTAATTTGAGTAGGATACGATGTCAGTTGGAATTATGATTTGTGCGCTGAAATAATCCAGATTGGTTTCAGTCCCTTTCAACCCACTTTGGCGTGGGCGGTTTGGGGGGAAAGAAGGACACGATGTCTGGGTTGTGATAAAGATTGTATATTGTAATGTTTTGGTTTTCTGGATAGAATCGGGTCTGCGCGGTGCAAATCCACAAGGGGAGACATACTAATGTGAATTGAAACCAAAAATGTCTTGAATACCAAAAATATCTTTATCTTGATGAGATAGGTGATTTTATTTTGTGTTGCACTTTCAAGGCAATTTAAATTCTTGCCTTTAAAACATGTGTGGAAAGACAAATCGACACTGTGTGATGGATGGGTTCGAAGTTTCAGACAGGGAACAATAAAGGTGGGTAAACTATATAAAAATCAAAACTCAAACAATTATTAAGATCACAAATGGGTACTGTTTCTTTTTTACACCAATGCCTATGAAGCAAAATGTTGTCTGTATACGCACATTTACGTCATGTAAACATTTTGAATGAGATCGCGATAAATTAAGATTGGAAAAAATGAAGGACTGTTTGGAACGGCCGTTTTCGAAACAACGGCCTTGGGCCTGGGCCTGGGCTTGGGCTCCGTCAGTCAGGCCTACTTAGACAACGTGTGCTGTACTTACGGGGCTTAAAACTAGCGGGTGGAGCCCAAGATTGACCCCCAGCCCGAGCCGTAAAAAGACTGGGGGGGAGGAGGGTGTACGAAACATTTGAAATAATACTGATGTATAGAAAACGAAGCGTCATGTAACCTTTACTGTTGTTCGTTTTCCCAGGGAATGGTGCAGTATTAACAAGTTGTTAGAATAGCTTATTTAGCATATTAGTGTTAATTAAAGGCAGCATTATCGAGGGGAAAATAGTTCCTGAAATTTCCTCAAAAATCTCGATATTTCTTAATGTGGTATTTAAATTTAATGTTCTCTTTTATAAAAAGCAGTTATTTTTTTCTCCTCTTGGTTTAACACACAATACAAAATTCCTTTTGTCTAAAACCTACTCTGCCTTCTATTAAACGTTGTTATTACTTACAAAAAAAGAAATCAAGATAAAAATACCCAACTTCAAATTAATTTTACATAAAACTGGAACAAAATGACAAGGCAAGTGGGTAAAGATATTTGTTTAAACCAAAAGAAAATGGCAAGAATGGTGGACTACAAATTGTATTCACAACTTCATCGACTGCTATTGTTAAGTTCTCTATAATTATTTGAACAAATGTACACATGCAGCAGCATTTTTAATACTTTTATGCAGAGTGCTACCGGATGCATTTAGTTAATAAACATCTGTGTCTAGTTTATACTAAGTTAAAATTAAGCAGATTCGCTACAAAAAAAGAAAAAATTCTAGACGATGCCCATCTACTGTATACCTATTTTGTGTATAATTTTGTAGGTAAGAAGTAACTACGGTTACACCACAATGCATCACCTACAAGGTACCCCTTTGTATTATTTTCATTAGTAAACTTATAAAAAAATCACAAACACGAATAGCACCAATGTTGATACAGCGCCCCCTAGGTTGTCCGAGACGGATAACAGGCTGGGGAACGCTTCGGGAATACAGCTGCTGACCGTGCCCTTAGTTAAAGCACACGGGACCCGCCTTGTAGCCAAATCTTTGAGACTTTGTTCCGAAGTCACGTGCTGCAAAGTCGACAATTGGAAGCTGCTGCAGCTTGGTCGTGGTGATCTGTAGGACAGTCTCTCCCTTGCCCGGTTTATCCTAGTTTCAAAGAGAAAAGTGAAGTGAGCCGATTTGTTTTTCTTTTCTTTCTTGGGAGGGGGTGGGGGTATAAGTCTTAGGACACTTCCCAATATGTCCATGGTAAAACAAACTAGGTGCAACATGCAGACAACAACGCCCATAAGTAATTGGTTCAGGCATCACAGGGTTGTCTTCATCTAAAGTATCTCAATCAGGGAATACGTTGTACCCTCATTGGTATCTTCAGTGATGACTTTGTTCAAGGACTCAGAGGAAGACTGCTCCAAAGTTGAGCTGCATCTTGACAAAATGACCCTCCTACCATGTGCCCAAAATAGACGATTGGTAGAAGTTCTCATTTGAACTTGATGAAACTTAAAACATGGTCACCAACAGTTACCATACCTTGCAATTGTCTAGAAGGACTTCAGGCTCCATGGGCGATCCGTAGGCAAACTCCTCCTCGTTGGCTCCCTGCAGTTTGATGGAGTTATCAAACGTTCCCAGTGTCTTGTCAAACCAACCGGCACTGCGGCTGCACAGGTAGGTGAAATTCTGTGTGGCTTGGGTGCTGAGAAGACGTAGGAACGTAAGCTGTACCGTGCTGATGCTCTTGTAGGTCAACTAAAGAAAACAAATGTCAGAAAAGAGTAATTACCGATGGTTTTAGAGCAATTTTACTTTTCTCTGACTTTAATTCTCTAGACCCCTTGCATTGGCCGCCATCGTTGATGAAACGTGTACGCGTGAAGAGATATCATTGGTTGAGAGTCTTGCGCAGCGCGTACGCGCCTGCACTTCCATTGTTTGTCATCAAAGATGGCGGTCGATGACGTCAAGTGCACTCCATCTATTAATATATGTATGTATACTCTCCCACCTATAGCTTGCCCTTGCCACAAAACTCCACAAAAGGAGAAATAAGCCCTTTTCACACGAGAGCAATTTAGCAAGGGTCCCTTGCTAAATTTGTCGTGTGAAAAGACCTTTAGTCTGTAGTACACACGACATGGAAGGTATAGTACTTTGTGGCAGTCTATAATACCAGTGTATAGGAGGAGCTAGATGCATATTACGGTACTTTGCCTTAAAGAGTTTGATGTGGCTTACAGAAAATCCCGCATTCGACAAAGGAAATTATACTATATCTAAAATAAGGAAAACAAGAAAAGAAGATCGTTCATTCCATGAGTAAAGTACCATAAAGTAGGCTACTGATATATTATTGATTATATTGGGCCTACCGCACACACAGATACTTGTCATTTGATTGGTGGAACACCCGTCACGTGTCATCCTTTCTTTTGCCATGTACACTGCCGCCACTTCCAGAATTTAATAGGAGCCCTTTACTGTTTTCCAGTGCGGGGGAGCCATGAAATCCCTTTTTACATGCATCTGACCTTTTTTTGGGAGGCGACTGGGGGTATTGGAAAATTGTGGGGTACATGTGCGTCGGCCTCCGTAGCTACGCCGTTCTCACTTACATGTTTCATCCACAAGGGTAAATTACTGTCATCTATTGGTTTTCATTTCACTCAAGAAAATAATTGAGTACAGAGCTATCTCCGTCCAGCTATTGGTACCTACCGGGTCCACTTTAGTCTCACTGAACCACACCCCAGGTTGAGCTTTTCGGTAACCCCGCATCTATAAAGAGAAGTCACCAGTTAAATATGAAGCCATCATCCATCAATTGACGTCAATGAGACAATGTTGACATAAACCGGATGGTTATTGTAATAGTAAAAAAAGCTGCAACACTGGTTTATTGTTGACTTAATTCCTGCCTACTTAGTCTGTCAATGATTGCTAAGCGAAACGTTACTAATGGCATATCAATCTAAAATGCGAAATGTTGATTCAACTCTTGCTTTTTGAACATGTTTGATTACCTCGTACTGCATGGACATGATATAATTGATTCTTTTGAGGGCTAGCTGTTTGAATGCAGTTTGAAAGCGGCATTAAATTGTTCGTTTTCCTTAATTGTAACTGACTCAGTGGCGCGAACTAACAGTATGCCAGAATAGACGTCCCATCTGTGGTTGTAGGCATAACATAAACAATTTACCATAATTATTTGACAATAACTTTACCAGATGGCAAAACTTAATAGAGCCTAATAATCGTTTGATACATTTTTGATTAATGGGACCCTTAGGCCTAATAGATGTAAATTGTTACTAATTAGTGTCAGCACTTTACATAATGAATGGAAGGATTTTTTTTAAATAAACGAAGGAAAGAAAAAAGAAAGAAAGGAGCTATCCCCATGAGATGACTACTATCAAAAGAACAATCATCTGTTTATCTTCACATTCTGTGAAAATAGTCAGTCCCCTTTTTGTGTTATGAAATCTATAGCTCAGTATTGTAATATTGAACACGGGAGACAAGACAAAGATGGAGCCAGCACAGCAAAAGTCTCAGGGCTGCTGAAAACATAAAGATAGGATTCTTCTGTATCTCAAGCTACAGACATTTTAAGTTTTCAAATGAAGCCAAAAGAAGTCTGCAGAGATCATTTCCTTGTTGGTTCGTTTTGATACTAGACCGATTATTAGGCCTAATTGTGTTGATTCGATTACAAACAATGTTTGGAACAATAACAAAAGTAAGGTTGCACTTTCAAAACTCCCCGGTCATAATTGACCCGGATCTTCGGATTTTGCATTAGTTTGACCCATTTTTTAAATATAATTTTGACAAAGAATCCGGGCCACACTTACCCAGAAGGAAACCAGGCCCCCTGGGAGGCGGGAACCAGGTCAATTCTTATCTGGCGAAACCAGGTCAAATTTTAACCTGGGAGTTTTTATAGTGTACCTCATTTATGGACACTAAAATAAGAACGTTTTAAAATACAATACAGGGGCCAGTTTCATAGAGCTGATGAACGGCCGATTTGTGCTTTCGGTGAGACTTCCATTTCATAGCGCTGCTAACCGTAACCACGGGAAAAGTCATGCTAACCTTCCTGCGCTTACTGTAAGCAAAATAAATAAATAATAGAGCAAGCACAATCTTGCTAACCTGTGTATTACGTTTCCACTTAAAAAAAACCTCTGCTACAGTAATCTGAACGACATTGTTTGATACCGTTAAGCGGCTCTATGAAACGGTGCCCTGGTCCACCAAGCAGTACTATTGGACTTGTTCCTTTTAATGAAAATGGACACATCGTAACTCCTCAATTAATTTGAGGAGAATAATTTGTTGGAAAAAAAACCAGTCGATGTGATGAAAACCCTGGTCATGCAGGTTTATTGTTAGTGCTCTTCAGTAACAAGTAACAATGAACCTATCAATTGCTGGCAGCACCCCCATCGGGCCCGCCCGGGTAACCTGCTGGACAACTACCTGCGGTTGTGTGTGTGTGTGTGTGTGGGGGGGGGGGGGGGGGGGGGGGGGGGGGTGGTGGGGATGAACTATGGATCATCATGTAACCTTTGTTTACAAAAAGAGTGACCATGTACGTGTACGTTCCAAGTCCTTTTTGGCAGGCGTGATATGACTGGCCGTGTGAAATTTTTCAAATGAGTATCATAATGTCAACATAAATTCAAGAGTTATAAAATTAACAGCTGTGTAAGTTTTGAGATTGACCCCCTTTCTTCATATCAAAAGTTGATAAAAATCGTACAGTGCAATGATTAGATGTTGTGTTTTCTTCAATTAAGTGTGTACACATTGTACCTGCAGGAAGTCAAAGCTCTGTGGGTCTTTTGTAAACGTGATTTCACAGGTTATGGTCTGCAGAGGAAAGCGGGTTGTCCGCAAGACTGTGGTCCACATGTTTGGGGGGGGGGGGGGGGGGGGGGGGGGTGGCAATTTGAAATAAGAAATCCGCAGTTCAGACCTTAGGTATCTGAGGGTGGATGGACAGGGGTGCGCAATTGATAGGTGCATATTATATTAATACACTCATCATTCAAACACAATGCAATGCAATGGGCCGTCTCTTGATCGTACGTATGATTTGATCATGACAAGGGAAACAAATCTTATTGGTTATGAACGAGAAGAAAAAACAACAACAACAAAATACAAGAGAAGTCTTAAATTTGTGTACCACATCATCAAACGCCGCGATGAAATCCTCAGACTTGGGGCACAGGATGTAATACAATGCACATAAGAGAGAAAAAAAGAGGAAAAGAAACAAGATTCCAAGAAAACAGGTTAATATTAACATTCTTAGAATAACATTAAAGCCAAGATGCTTATTAAGAACGTTTTGGGTGAGGAGAGAGGGTATGCGAAAGGTTAAGTCGTTGGGACAATCCCTTGAATACGCCCATCTCTTTCAACAAACCATTCAAAGTTTCCCTGGTTCGTCTAAACATTATTATCTCTGAAACTAATATTGCAGTTTGTACAGGTTCATTGGGTAAAAGATTTATGTCACGGACTTAACTTTCCTGTTCTAAATTTCATCATAACCTCTTTTTTTCAAATAACCGTTACAGCATGCACGGGCTGTGAAGGAGTGGTTCAAGTCAAGTGAAGTTTGTTTCTGTCTAATGAATTGTCGCACATTTTCAGTGACAATGTTTTTGGAAGGTACTGCCATGGTATTTTAGAGGCCAATAGGGTGTCGAGGAGTTTCCCAGAAGACGTGTATTTTTGTATTCAACTGAGCTGGTGAAATGTGTAATTAGAATTATTATCTTCCAATCTTTTTGTTGATCCACGAAAAGTTTCAAACATAGAGGCTCCCCCATTGTTTGCTATAATGTCCCCTATTATTCTTATTACCGTACTATATAAACCGCACACAATGAAAGTAGTTCGGGTCGGCTGTCCCAAGATGTATTGGTGTGAATGCTGGGGGAAGTTGTTGTTATAGCTCTTGTCGGACGCTCATCGGGATAAGCTCACCTGGGTTGAACCGGGTCGACCCGGGCAAGCTAAATGAACGCACCCGACTTTACGGAATGACATCGGTTAGTGGGGGAAATAAGTTGTCACTCATTTATTAATAATAGTGTAACTAACTAAAACAATCATATCGACATGCGTCACACCGCAGCCCTTCACTCTAAAAACTGTCAGGTAAAGGTAAATTACATGTGGGATAAGATGATTGGAAAGTTAGGGAAATGGGACAAATGCCAGACAAAGAGATGATGGAATAACAAAACACTCGTAAATCTGGAAATAAAAAAAAATACATATTTATACAAAGAAACCCACAAATTATTGGCTTGAAAGTGGACATATTAAAAGTTTTCGCCTAAATTCAACACAAACTCCTTCAACAAAAACTCATTTGAAAATGAATCCGTTGTATCAGCATTAAATAGTCATAAGGAATAATTCCATTTCAATTGTTTAGCATTCACTGGTGAAATAAGATTTTTCAAATTGATAAGGTCGCAAAATCCATTCCATTTTGTAAAATCCAGCAGCAAGACGCTGGTCGACCATTTGATTTCAGCCATATAAATAGGTATTAGAAATTCAACTGAATAAAAGTGAAACTGTAGTCTTGAATGTCTATAAATGAAATAGAATGACTAAAATGAACCCGAACGAGAAGGACGAAATCACGTGTGCATGAAACCAAAATTGAAGGCAATAGAAGCTAAAATAAAAACTATAGTTTGATCGAATGAGGGGGAAATGCATAAATTTGAATGAAATTGAATTATACCTTGCTGAAATAGACCGGGACAACCCATGAACAAAATGACAAAAACAAGGATGGGACTTAGGGGAACAGGACATTCGGACAATGTACCGAGGGGTAAAACGGGCGAATGGAAAGGAAAATAATAACACATCAGTAATGAAAAAATATAAAAACAAAGACAATGGTCCAGAAAAAAGAAATTACTCATAACAAGAGTTAATGCAGCCGTGGATAATTATATCAGCGTATTGACTAAATGTTTTATCTGAACATGCATTCATCAGCCACTTGCAATAACAATCAATCCAAACTTAAACTTCCCCAGAGTTGCTTTGGACATTTCGTATCTCCCTTTTGGAGGTCTTCTCTTCTTAATTAGATTTTAAACTTTGTGAGAAAATGGATTGTCTGGCGGTGTTGTTCCAACAGGGCAAACGGAACTGTTTCAATCTTAGACAGATCCATTTAATGTCAAGGGTGTCACACTTCATCAGCCAGACTGACAAATAGATCCATTGCATATGAAGTCCAAACAGCGCCCTCACTTAGGTCAATGAAGACCTATCATTGGCCGAGAGTTGTGCATGGCGTCTATTGGACTCAGCGATATGAAAGAGGTCTACAAGAGAGAATTTGGTGGTGGGCGAATTCCCCTTTTGGCCACTTATTTTGATCAGCAGACTACTGACCATTTATATTGATTGCTGGTACCCTGTTGAGATGACACTGCCACAACAAACTAGAGTGCAGAACAAGTTTTTCGAAAAGAAAATTAAGATAAAGTTTTGTTTACATTTCTTCTAAAATGAGCCCTCAGTGGTACCGAGCAACTACTCTGACATGTAAATGTTAATTAAATAGGCTTAAAAGGCACAGCTTGAGATGAGATACTTTTCCTGACCCATGATCAATTTTGATTCGATAACAACTATGTGCTCTCTGACATTTTTGCAACTTCACTTTGTTGCTCTTTTAGAGAATAAACATATACATAGTTAATGGCCTGACATTTCGACCCCATCAGAGTCTTTCTCATTTTAGCCTTTGAGAAAGACTCTGCTAGGGTCGAAACCTCAAGCCATTAACTATTTTTTGGATTTACACCATGGGTCCTTTTCGTTGGTGAGCAGTTTGCAACAGCTAGTTCCATTTTCTCATTTATAGAATTTATTATAAGAACGAATTCATAAACAGTAGCTGGCGTTTTTAGAATTAGGGTTGCATTATGGAATGGAAGCAAGGCATGCAAGACCATTCTTACCTCACTCTCGTCCTGGTCAGGGTAGATACAGGTCTCTCCTTCAGCCGTCATATTACAGAAGACCTCCAGGGCATCCTTAGTGCAACCCTGGTTAGGATCAATCCAGTAGTGACCTGGAATCCATCAAAACCACAGAATTTGAAATGAGAGATGTCTAGTTTGGGGGAATATAAAACAATCACTTCAATCTGAGATCATCTGATGCGATCTTGGCTCCTACCTTATAAGAAAGTACGGGGAAAGTCTTTGAAT
>CM021540.1:531715-546439 GCA_010994315.2 Pisaster ochraceus | reverse complement strand
AGGTAATTAGGGGCCGATAATTAGGGGCCGATGTACTTACTGGTGGTCCTTGTTGGCCTTTTGCACCATTCTCACCATTGTCTCCTTCTGGACCCTGCAGAAATGAACAATTATTACATTACAACTTGGAGACTCTTTCGCAAAAGATTGTTAATGGCCTCTAGCCCACTCTTTCTCTAAGGTTATCTCTGAGATACCACAAATTATCTTCACAATTGTTTAGTTCGAAAGTCCTCCTTCTTGCAGGTCTTCCGTAGTAGCAGAAAGGAAAAACTTCACAAATGATGTGTTTAAACTGTACTCTAAACATGGATAAATTAGTCAAGACAAATCAAGATATACAAAAACTAAACAACAACAAGTTAGTAACAACTTATAGGTTCCCAAAATCTGGTGACTTAATTATTTGATTTGATTTGATTTATTCATTCTGGTTGTGAAGCCAAGGTTTCTCTTGAAAGTGAACTACACAGGCCACAATCCCAATGGAGAGAAGACAAGCAAGAAAATAACAGGTTTAGGTGCGAGAGGTAAACATCAGAGAATTATGCCACTTAGTGCCCCTGCAGTATTTGAACCATGGTCCTAGAGGTGGAAGGTGAGGAAAGATACCACTACGCAAACCTGACTGCCTTAACCTCAATTGAATGATCACCAATTATCTTTTACACTGAAGTTTCAGTTATGGGTAGACAATAGTTGGTGGGAACCTTAAAAGTGAGTTTAATTACCTGAACACCAGGAAGACCTCTTTCTCCAGGGAAGCCTTGTACACCAGGAGGTCCTTCACCTCCGGCTATTCCAGGCTGGCCTGGGGCACCCTGCCATGGGAAACAAATGATTGTGATTTCAAAGTCAGCAAATAATATTGAACTATTGTGTTAAAGTAAAAGTTAAACATAGATCAGACAGGCTTAATGTTTCATGTCCTAAAGAGAATGTAAATCAACAGGGATCAGTGATTTGCTTAGAAAGGGGCAAGACAAAACTCTGTCAGAATCCTTTGTGTACAAAATTATTATGTCAATTGTCAAAAAAAGTTTATGCAATTAATTAATTAATTATTTATTTTGGTTTGTAATTTGCTTACCGGAATACCTGTACTACCAGATTCTCCAGGTAGACCAGACTCACCAGGAAGACCTGGCCCTCCTGGGAACCCACTAGTTCCTTCAGGACCCTTCTCTCCTGGTGGACCCTGTTTCGTAGTAAGAAAAATAATCATAATTAAATTCAATATATTCATGAATGTACAATCCAAGGAGTTTGATGGTGACAAATCTTGCAAAGTAGAGAGCAATGCCTTTTTCCTGTTGGTAGGAGTCCTTGTGGACTCTGCTGCAGGCCCAAAGTTTTGTGCTACTTCTGGCTACTTTTACCACGCCACGTCAACGGCATCACATTCTAGAGGATTTGACAGTCTCTGTAGACCCACCACGCACTCGTCTCAGTATGAAAAAAAGAACTCACCTGTGGACCGATTACACCTGCAGGTCCTGGTGTTCCTGGTTTGCCCTCAAATCCCTAATTGTTAAAACAGACACAATCAAAAGGATTAATGATAAAGTAAAGTTTCCAAGAACGCCCGCTGAAGATGGGGTTCTCTAATACAAGGGATATTTGGGTTTTCTCTGAAAAAAAATGTAGTACCATCCGAGTTGGCATTAATGAAATAGCTGCTCACACACTTGACCTTACACTTGGGAGTCTTTGGACTCTTTGGTTAAGTTTTGCAGAGGGGTCGATACAGCCAAGATTTTATACAAATAAAATAAATATAATACATATGTACCAATTTACAATTTCCCAAACAAAGATATTGACAAAATAGGAAAACCACAGGAGCTGGATAGCTCAGTTGATTGAAAGCCCCTACGTTAGTTCAGAGGTCGCAGGTTGAACTTAATTCCAACCCAGTCATTTTTTCTTTGTTCAACCCCAAATCAATTTAAAATTACCGACCTTCTCTGGCCAAGTGTTTTCTTCTTGCTGTGCCCAAAATGTCCCTTCCCTGTTTTGCTTGAGTTCTGTAGTTCCCTCCCCCAACACACCCCTGTGGTGTTCCTCCCCCCACACACATTTCTGTGTTGTCAGCCTATCTTAAAGTTAGTTTGTAATGTGTTATATTTTTTATTAAATTTTCCCCTAATTTGAATTTTGAGAATGAAAGGTGTGTTTTTGGAATTTTAACAAATTTTGTATACTTATGAACAACTTGACGTTTCATAAAAACAGACCTTTGTCAAATCCAGGTTTATTATAGGGCAAAAATACTGTGTGAATTAGGGCATTATACTCACTGCCTCTCCACGTGGACCAGGAAAGCCTGGTATACCATCCTGGCCTATAGGCCCTGCCGGACCTTTAGCTCCTGGGAACCCACGACCTCCAGGGACTCCAGCTGCACCCTACAAGAAAATTGGAAAAGAAGAGTCATTTATGGATCTATCTCTGGTTCTCTACTTCGGTTAAGGAGAACATGGAGGAGAGAAGTTTGACATTGTGATCGTTTGACAAACAAAATATTATCTGCAATTAACACTGATGTAAAACAGTCCTCACTTATCTGATCTCTAGTTCAACACAGGGACTAGGAAAAGTACACTGTTTGGTTTTTGTGTTTTCTTTTTTTTAACTCACCCTTTCATTTACATGAAACAGCCATTATCCGATCGCTAATTAATCTAATGGATTATGGAAGTGCATAGGTTGGTTTGTTTTCTTCACTCAACTTTTCACCTATATGAAACAGCAATTATCCGATCTCTAATTAAAGTCATGGATAATTACAGAGAAGTACAGAGTTTGGTTTTGGTTTTTCACTCACCCTTTCTCCTTGAATTCCGTTGGGACCTGGGGGTCCTTCTTCACCCTGTTCAAAAAAACAAAATTTCAATCAATACAATTGTGAAGAGTACTTTTTATATACTTTTCTGTTTACTTCACAACAAATCTTTGATTTGTATTTATCCATAAATGATAAATGGAATAACAATTTTTCAAACAAATCTCAGCTTTGTGTTTATTGCAGTTCTTTACCCTTATTACCGAGTCCACATGTCCAACATTCTGTTTTCACTGTTTGAAATGTATGTTTATAGCCAAACTAATTTCCAAGCATTAGCAATTGTGGAAAGATCAACCAAACTTTCTTTGGAATTTCACAGGAACTTTGTCTTCTTTGAAAGGAACTTTAAGCGTATATAAATTGTGGTTGATATTGCTTATGTAGGGTATTACCTTTTGTCCAAGTGGTCCCTCGCTTCCAGAAACACCTCGTTCACCTCTTTGCCCTCTAGGTCCACGATCTCCTACATTCCCTGGAACGCCTGAGGGTCCCTATATTTAACAAAAACACATTTGATTATCATAGACAATATAGAAAGTCATTCCTCACAATGAGAGTTGCAATTTACAAGTTAACAGACAGTGTGATCTCTGACATGAAGGCAGACTGGTCAAATATTACACTTCCGCTGGCTGTCATGTGCGAATACACCATGTTATGCATCAACTTTGTTTTACCAATGACGCCTCAAAGTTGTTACCTTTTATGTAAAAACAAGAGTTTTGCACATACCACCGAGCAGACGTCAAAACGGATCAAAACAGGGTAATGCAATCAGAGGGTACATGGTCCAAAACCCCCTCCAATGATGTCACAGGTGGCTACAGTCCCACCATGGTCTGCCATTAAAGACTATGGTGCATGTCTAACAATGCACATCTTGCCTAAAATGCACTGCGCATTAACACCTAAAACGCACTGCGCATTAACACAAGCAAATTTGACTCCTAGGGGTGCGTTTTGGCGGTCGTAATCTATAACTGTTTCAGTTGAATTGGCCATTGGTTAATCACTGGCTAATGACCAAAACAGTTATTGGTTAAGGCCACCAAAATGCACCCACATATGGAGTAACTAAGATTTATCATTGGTGATGACACCAGGTATAATTAGGTAAATAGGGGTAAATATAAACATCAGGAAAATTATATTTAACTAATAGGAACAAATACTTACCCTTGATCCTTTGTCTCCAATTTTCCCTGAATTTCCATCTTTACCAAGGTCTCCCTACATTGAAACAATTGTCACCAAAATGTATTTGTCTAAATAATGATACTTTAAGGTCAACATGGTATTAAGTAACTTTGTTAACTTCATAATTTTAACAAACACGGAATTCTTAAAATGTAAGTTTATTAAGACAATTAAAAGTCCCCCTTTGTGGAAGAGAGCTTGGGATGGAAGAAAGAGAATTGCAGATGGTCCCTTTTGGTGACATCCCTTCCTTGGTTTGTTTCAGACAAAGAGTATTCATCTGGAAAATAAAAATCAACTACAAAAGCGTCCCAACGTTCTGAAACATCTAGTTGGGATCATTTTGGACTATTTAAAAAATAATTTTGAAAGGGGTGCAAAAAAGTAGGGGGTTCAAGGAAGGTTGTCTTTGAAGGGGTCACATTAAGGGTGCAAAAAATGTGGAGATTAATAGAAGGTGGTCATCAAGAGTTCACTTTACCTTGTCCCCTGTTCTTCCAGGATAACCAGGCATTCCGGGTGCTCCAATTTGACCCTGGACGAAACAGAAAAGGAATGTAGATTAACAATAAGTTAGTAACCATATCAGAACTGGCAGTTTGTCATTAGGCCACACTCTGCTGTCTAGTGGTAAGACATCTGCTCTAGAATGGTGTAGGTTGTGGGTTCGAATCCTACCGGAGTATTAGGCCTGTGTTTTTAGTGAGCAGGCTTGAGCAATTATTTGCCTACATGGAGCTTGATGACTGATCAATAAATACATTTATTATAAATAAACAAATATATAAATATAATATAGTCCAATGCTGGTTTTCAAATGCTTGTTTAAGACAGGACACAACTAGCAAGGTGTAGCCGATATTGAAGCCACATACAAAGAATAGGATATTCTTGATGATTCTTAATAGACAAATTTTGACTTGGAGACAGAACAACTTTGGGGGCAAACTCACCTTTTCACCTGCAACACCAATGGGTCCTGGATCACCAATTATGCCCATCTCACCCTGTGGAGAAATATCAACAAGAAATTCATCAGAAAATAATAAAGACAGCTGTGTACTCCAAAAATCAACCTTATATTAAAACAAAGAATTACATGCCTCAGACAGAGGAATGTTGTTGTAAAATCAAGCAATTAAACAGAGGTGTTTTGGAGGAGTCATGCCATTTGCACAAGCTATGCCTTCACTTTGGAATGATCCTCCTTTAGATTTTCAAAATAATTACACTGTCCAAGTTACACTTTTCAAGCTGCTCTGTCCACTCACCTTTTTTTTAAACAGCTTTTTGTAGCTGATTTTGTTGTTGATGTTTGCTTATTATTTGCTTACTGTTTGCTGTTACAGTTCAGTTCCACCTGTTGTTATCAGGTTACTGTGAATTTATGCTTTACCACTTGATTTCAATTGTCTTACTTTCTCTGCATCTTGAATATCTATATAAGCTTGACTTGGCGTTACAAATAACTACTATTATTAATTGTCAGATGTGCTAATTTTTTAACAGTCTGATTCTAACAAATAAAATAATATGAATAGGAAAAGTTGCCATCGTCGGCCAAAGCCTTTTTTTTAAATTTAAATAGTTTTTTAAGCAGTAAACATTGCTTAGCAAATTTCTGTCATGACAAGGTATTTTGGCTGGTAACCTATTTCTGGTAAGCACGCTTGTCTTGTGCTTTGTTGAAGTTTGTGCTTAAAGCAACTGTATGAAATTAGGAATATTGTTCGGAGAGTCACTCACCTTTGGTCCCATGATACCCTCTGGCCCTCTTGGACCTGATGGCCCTTGATTGCCCTGAAAATAAAGCAAGCAAAAGAACGAAGTTCAATCATAGTTTGTATTTTGTTGGCTATTTAATCTTCCAGCAATAAACCACAATCTTCAAGCAATAAACCACTTATTAGTCTTCTGAATTTAGTTTCTTGTACAGTAGTTATTTTTTCAAATATAAAGTTATAAACCACAAGGGCACTTGACTGGGTAAGAGAACTGGGTATTTTTAAATAATTTGGGGTTGAATAAAGACAAATTGACTAGAGCGTGATTTGAACCTGCGACCTCTGAACTGAGCCATTTAGCCTCAATGTTGGCGCTCTCTGTTTTTTCAATAACTTTGTTTGGCGATGCCCCTGAACAAAGACACTGGCAAAATAGGAAAACTGCTGACAAGTGAATTTGTCATTGTTCCATCACTTCCCCCATCCCCATCCAAATTGCTTATTGGTTATAGTTTCATTTCCATTTTAATTTTGTTAACGACAATGCAAACATTTCAATAATTTTTACAATTCCTAGAGTCAGTGCAAAAACATTGTATCTCGGCGCAAACTTGTTCTGTGTGTAAATCCGGGATATTTTGACAATTTCAAACTTGCACCAAGCTAAAGTGCTCTTTTTTAGGAGACGTTTTTACACTGACACAACGTATTATTTTTTTTTCTTTTAAACTTTCATCGAGTTGTTTTCAACTTACCCGATCTCCTCTAAGTCCCATGTCTCCTTTCAAGCCAGGTATGCCATCCTCACCCTGAATTCAAACAGAAAATATATCTTTAAAAAAATCATTGCTAAATTACTTCCATTCTTCAAATGTTTGCTTAATGGACAATCCATCAAATCAGTTAATAAAATATGTTCCTCCTTTCATATATTTTTCTCCATTTCAATATTTTGAAAACTGTCTTAGGCCTACCTGATAAAGCTATGCATTTGATGTTTGAATCTATTCAGAAAATTCCATTTTCATTCTGCATAAAATCAGGTTCTTCATTTTGAATATTTCTACAATAACAATCTCACACTCCTCACAATAAGTTGTTTTAGTTGTGTAGTTACAAACATTTACAAATTCTCCTGTGCATATAACTACCTCTAACAACTGTCTCATTTCGGTCTTTTTTTTCTATATCAACAAACCATTTCAAGCAAATTTATTATTCAAAATAAAGGTTTATTATGTGTTTCTCTTGAATGAATTCTTAGTGAATGAATGTTTCTAAGAGCTAGGAGGGCTCACCGAAGATCCCTTAGACCCAGGAAGTCCTCTGATGCCAGTCACACCCTTGACTCCTCTAGGTCCTGAATAACCTTGTAGCCCTTGTGGTCCAGGAGGTCCCTAAAATCAAACAAATTCCACACACACAAAATGTAAATCAATTTCTAATAATAGAGGACAAACTTAGCAGTGTTGCGGTTCCAATTACAGATTACAAACC
This sequence comes from Pisaster ochraceus, assembly GCA_010994315.2. NCBI lineage: Eukaryota > Metazoa > Echinodermata > Asteroidea > Forcipulatida > Asteriidae > Pisaster > Pisaster ochraceus. The sequence continues at coordinate 539,173 of CM021540.1, read as the reverse complement.
AGTTTTTTCAAAGTCAATTCTGGACAAGGGACAGGATTGACCAAGTGACCTTTAGAAGGGAAACCCCCGCCGGCCTCACAGGTGGAGGTTTGACCTGTTCCCCTTCCTGATAATGAGCACTGCCTGTGGATCCCACTAGTTTAACAGCAGGAGGCTAGGGTTATATTTTCTGCTGAAAATTGTTATTGACCATCGCTTAACATTTTTAATTCGAAAATATGTGTCTAAACTGACCACATGTATAGATCAAAGTTTCAGCAAGCAGTACATAAACAAGTGTTGACAGCTTTTCAAATGTTTGCTTTTGGCTTGTTAAATTTGACTGACAAAAAAGGGTCCTTTCGTTCTCTGAGTTTACGTTATTCTACAACATGCCTGACCCACAAACAATCAAAAGGTTAAACACAGAGAAATGATTAGGTGTTAATTTTAGTCTTCTTACATCATTTCCTTTAGCTCCAGTTGGTCCCTCTTGGCCTGGGAAACCCTACAAAGAATCAAATTGAAATAACAATAGTTAACAATAAAAGTCATTTAATGGCATAGTTGTGCAGTGTGCCCAGAAGAAGGGCTTAATGAGAGTTACTGGAGAAAGGTCATAACAACTTATGTGCACAATTAAGTTTCATCAACACTGAATCTGTTTGGTTTTCTGCCATTCATAAATCAGCATAGGTTCAATTCTGCATGGTTAGGGAAAACATGTCTGTGGGGTCTAGTTATACTAGCAAACAAAATGTAACTGCAAAGCTATATTTGTGTTTGTCATGAGCCACTTTATTGCTTTCAACCATCTGTTACTGAGACAAAAAGTTCTTAGTAGAAGGGCGTAGAGCCCGAGGCCATTCTTCTGGGCAAATGTTGATTTGATGACAGGTTTGAGGACTAAGTTGAACTTTGCTGTAATACTCACCGGAGGACCATCAGTACCTGGTACACCTGGAACACCAGGCTTACCCACTGGCCCTTGTACACCAGGGGCTCCCATACTGCCTTGTGGTCCCATTGAGCCCTACGACAGAAAGAAATACCAAGTAAATTGAAAATAAACAGTTATGGAATTAAACCAATTAACAGCCCATAATATAAAAACAATTCTCATTTTTTATGACAAACACAATTACTTTCCACAATTCACTTCAGTTTTTACTGAATTTACCTTTTTGATTTGATTAAAAAATGTTGTATTTGTTTCAACTTAGTTTGTGATAGCAAGCCATGCGCTTGAAAACAACTGCAAGCTGTTTTTGGCTTGATTGTGGCTCAAGTTGACCACCCCCAACAACAAAAAAAGAAAGACAAGAAAAAAAGAGGGGTCAAGCTGACCCAGAACTGAGTAAGGCCCATACAGACCCTTTCTCTGAGTCAATTCTGACCTTGAACTAGAGTGCATAAATCAACATAGCATAATTATCCATGAGAATAAGTTACCAAATGCAACCAAACAGATTGTAACTTTTTACTCCAGGCTTGCATTATTGAACTATACTTACAGGTGGACCAGCCTTGCCAGGCATACCAGGGTTTCCTGGCATACCAGCCATACCCATTGCACCTTTGGGTCCCATCGGACCTGGATCACCAATACCACCCTATAATAAAATAAACATATCAAAGCATTTTCAATTGTGATGGCAGAAACATTTGCTACATGCATTGTGATAAATGCCAACAATCAGTGTGACTCCAACCCTGTCGCCCCCTCCTCTGCACCCCCCAGCAATATTTCTTTGAGTTTCTGCTGAAAGCTTATTGGAACAGTGGTAACTTTTCCAAGTGATTCTCTGGATCCACTACCGATAAATCTGGGTGATGAGCTACCTGAATCACACCAAACCCAGACCACAATTAAACAGCCGTCATAATTCTGAAGGGTAGAGTGTCTAAAAACAAGACTGTAATATCACATCCTGACTGTTTAGTACAACAGTTTATGTATGAACAAGTCATGTTAAACCCTACGAGTCTATTGGTATTAAATTCCACTACACATAGGGGTGCGTAGCAGGCAATAGCAAGGAAACACGCTGTTTACACTAATCAAAAACATATTTTTATGTCTGCTTGAAGTTAGTTTTTCTTCTGAGGGACACAGATATCAACCCTTTAAAAAAAATTAATTAAAGTAAATAAATAAACAAAGTGTGATCTCATCTCGAGAGGCTACAATGCCCCTGGGGATTTGTAAACAAAAGCATTGGGGGAAAGCATTCAAACAGCTAAATGAAGTTTTCAAACAAATTTAATATTTTCCTGTTTGTTTGCGTTAATATGTGGATAGGCTATCGTAAAATGAGAACATTTGATTAAAAATATAAATAGTTATTAACTGATAAGTGATATTTTGCTGTCAGCTACAGTAGAGGTGTCATTGCACAGGGTCAAACTTGTTGAGTTGTAAGTTAAGAAGAGACTGTGTGACTTACAGGCATACCCATGGGGCCAGGCATTCCTCTAGGTCCACTCTGGCCGCTCGTGCCTTGTGGTCCAGGCAGACCATACTCTCCTTGATCTCCATCATTGCCCTACAAATAATAGGTTTAAGAAAAAGATAAAGATCAGTTTAACAACAACTATCGAGACAAATATTACAAAATACAAATGTAGGGAGTGTCACCATAGTAAAATCATTAAAACAATTATGTTTATATATTTTTTTTTCAGGGTCATAACAAAAGAATCCAAATAATATTGACCTAGAAATAGAGTCAACTTGGCAATGAGAGAGGAAAACAAGATGAAAACAACCATCTTCCGAATTAATAAGAAAAAAACACTTTCCTATTTTTTACAATCTGGGCCCACTTTCATAAGCTTAGCTGTTTTTCAGGGAAAAATTAGCAGGGAACTATCGGTCACAAAAAATATACTTTATTATTATTATTATCATTTTATTCGGCATTAAAACCAAGCATAAAGAAGAAATACATACATTGATACTGATTAAAAGCCAAGGATAGCCCAAAAAGCTGATTAAAAACAATTCCATCGGCGTCCTTAAAAAACACGAGACAAACAACTTATATACAACACTAAAAAATTGCACAGGAAATAGTGAACAATGGCAGTCAAAAATGTACACAACGGTTACAAATTAGAATGAGATGAGAGATGCTGTTTTACCGCCCTTTTGAATGGATAGGAATTGTTAGAACACTTGATGTTATCAGGAAGTAAGTTCCATTGATGAATACCAGTATAAAAAAAATGTCTTGATTAGATTGTATTTTGGCTGATAATTTGTTTTTACTAAGCAAGCATTTTCTGTTCTTGGCAGTTTTATGAAACTGGACCCTGATCTCAATCTTCTTCTATCCACTCACCACTTCTCCCTTTTCGCCTTCTGGTCCTCTCTCGCCTTTTGGTCCATTTCTTCCCTGGAACATGAGACAATAACACAAAACTTCTTCAAATCTTTTCAAACTTGAGGATTGTTGTACAATCAGCAGTATTCTAGGGTGGTGGTGATAGTTGTCTAGACAATATAACGTGGAATTTAAATGGTCTACCAAAACTCAAGAATTTATAGAACATAGTTCAAAAGAAGAGGAAATGACCAACCACACTAAACTTTGAAGAGTCTTTTATGGCACTTTCTAAAAAAAAATATAAAAAAACCATTTGTGCTCAGTTTCATAGCTTAGCTTACAGGGTTCTGTAGGTGCAGAACTCCACCATAGCGCTGTGACATTCGACCCTCATTAGCTGAAATGCTTACATGCCTGATAACCACAGCAAAGAGTTCAAATTAACATCAGAGCAACTACTCAATATTGAATGATTTCCAACGGGGGCTATCTGAAAAACCAGAATGTGAACCACAAACCTTGGATCATCTATTCAGATGACCCCTACTGGAGCAGAGATGTGATGCTGGAGACCTTGCTGAAATTAACATAAGTGCCACAGACTGTGTTCAGTTCTGGCTGACACACAACACCTAGCATGTGTGGACATGATAAGTACAAGAACATGATAAGGAACCCATGCTTTACAAAATGGGCCTGCACAAACTTAGAAAGAAAAAAATGTTCTGGACTTATTCCTTACGAAGGATCCTTTGACACCTGGAAGTCCTGGTAAACCATCGTATCCTCGATCACCCTGAAAAGGAAATGACAATAATATCATATTCAGAAAATTGAATTGTTGGCGTGTCATGCCCGAGCGATTAAAAGCACCAAACTCAAGCTCTGGTGTTTCTGCTCAGCAGAGTGAGGGTTCGAGTCCCGGTCTTGACATTTGGGTCCTTTGGATAAGACATGAAGCCATTGGTCCCATGTGCTGTGATAGAACCCTGTACACTTATTGTTAAGAGAAGGGGTTTGCCCAGTGTTTTCTGGTATGATTGCAGACTGCGCCACATCGCCTTGTAAAACGTTACGTGTTGATAAATGGGTCTTATACGTAGACAAAAGTAATGAGCGATTTTGAGATGCCCCCGGATGTGAGAAAGCACTATATAAGAACTGCGTATTATGTAACATACTATCTCTGAAAATCCAAAGCTTAGATGACGTCTATGGGTGGATAGCTGAAGCATTGACTACACCAAAACACGTACTCCAAGCTGAGGAATTGGAGAGACTGTGTTGAGCAGGGGGATGTGGTATCTCTGTCTATGTCTTACCTTGCTACCTGGAGCTCCACTAACTCCACGTGGTCCATCTTTACCAAACCGTCCCTGTCAAAAAGGAAGTACAATTTTTAGCGAGGAACGAGTTTAATCAAAGCGATGTTGGATAATCAGAACGACTTTCGTATTGCACAAAACTTTTGTCTTAATCACCAGTTAATCATTGTTGCTTGTTAGCTTTTTGGTTAAAGATGTCTGTGTTAAATTGAAACAAAAACTTTGAGATAATTCCAAGTATTCCGATGACAGATTTTCTTTTGGTTTCCAGGAATAGTGTAGTTTAGAATGACAATCATTTGGTTGACCATACCCTTTTACCATCTCTGCCACGCTCTCCAGTGATACCAGGCAATCCGCGAGGACCTACATCACCCAAGGATCCAGGGTCTCCTTTTGGACCCTCCCGGCCTGATGGACCCTGGTGTCAAAAGAAGAAACAATGAATTAATTACCCCCTTCCATTTCCTAGCTTGAGCTTGAATTAAAACACCGACCATGCAGCTAGTGCAAACTGATTCAAAGCACCCAAGCTGAACTCAGGTAAGCTCAGTTGAAACAACTTTTCTTTCTAATGCTGAAAGGAGGTCTGCTTCCTAGAAGAGTTAATATTTACCTCAGAATGTACTCATCAGATGTATAAAATCGTGGCTCACTTTCCTTAGCACTAACCACATATACATTGTTTAGTATAAACTGCTATGTGCTAGCAAGCCCCATTTCTAAACTTACCCTGTGGGCTACTTAAAACTTCACAACCTACTAAAATGCTTATATTTCTTCCTTTTTATATGTGAATACTAAATTATTTAAATGTGTTTTTTTTTTTTTAGTGTGTGAATGTAACTTTGAGCATTCAATTGATTTTGATTGATACCATTAACACATCTGAAAGGTACATTTATGACAATACATATTTAAAATCTGGGCAACTTAAACTTCCTTGGGGCAAGTAAAATGCACAGTGTACTAGCCCAGTGGGCTACTTTACAAAAAGCTTAAGCACAAAAATGCTTTTAAAATAACTACTGCGGTTGATAAAATCACTTTTTGTACAAAATTACAAGGAATATTAATAATTTTGGAGAGAAATTAAATCTAAAATATACGTAGAGTACAGAGTGTAAAATTAAAGGCCCGAAACTGATAAGTGGACACTTAGTACACAATAGTACTGCTAATTTGCAAAAACATCAATTTTTTACTGATTTTGATTTCTTCTTTGAACAATACTTACCATTGGTCCTGATTGACCTTCAGGTCCCTCTGGGCCTCTCTCCCCCCTCATGGCAAACTGCAATGAGACAAACCTTACATTTTATTGTCTAAACAAGAACAGCCAAGAACATGGCTGTTTCAATCACTACTTTTGCTGATATCCTCAGAAACATCAGATCATGTCACCTTGCTTACAACAAGAGTAACCTTGTACATTCCAAGGCCTTTCTGGCAGACAAGGTACATGTACTACACTGGTCACATGGGACAGTTTACATTTTGTGTCATAAATTCCACATAAATTCAATAAAAGTAACAGCTGAGGAAGTTTTTGTGATGTGCCCCCTTTCTTCATAATTCACATAAAATATAAGTTGTTATGCCTTCTTCCATTGAGCTGAGCACAAAGCGTGTTTGCAGGAAGTCCAGGCTTAGTGGCTCTTTCCTGATCAAGTGACGTCACAGGTTACATGGTCTATACCAATTTATAAAATAAAACAAATCAAAACATTTATTTCAACCAAACTATCCTTAACTGCGAATCTGAGGTCAAACTTTGCAAGGCTGCAGATGTTCGGCTACACCTGTAATCTACACCCACCCATTACAAATTAGATTTTACTTTATTTACTACAGAGTGGGACCACCACAGATTTGGTTTCATTCGGATTTTCTTTGACCAATTTCACTTTAACACTTTCCCACTATCAATGATGTATTGGACACCAATTAAGTTGTTAAACTATAACTAAAAAGCCCATATCTTCTGAACTGCAATAGCTCAAAACACTAACCCCGGGTGTGTCCTTATATTTAAAAGTAGGGCGACCATTTAGTTTTTGTTAAAGTAATGCTGACTTACAGACAAATTATCAAGAAAGATACATTAAAAGTCACCTGTGAAAGTTTCAGCTGAATACAGACAGTGCCTACTTATCAAGAAAACAGCAAAAAAAAGGTCACCGAATTTTCATCAAGAACATCAAATCCACTTTTAGTGAAGTGACAGCACGTACCAACCACATCTCTAGCCATAGTTGAGGGCAGCATTCATACTTTTATTGACTTCTAATCAACAGGGCATTTCAGATGAAATGTTTTCACAGAATGTTTACTACCATACATCTTTATAACCAGTAGGCTTTCGGATAAAAAAAATACACAATTTTTTTTCGAGGTTATTTATAAAGTATGACCCTACAACAGTGAAACTCAAAAAAATAATTGGACATTTTTTTCAGGGTTGGTAGCCACCTGATAGGAACATGACTTGAAAGAATTCTAACAAGATTTTAAGCTTGAAAATAAATTCAGTTGAAACTGAGTTAAAACTGCAGTTGTTTTGAGGCAATGAAAGAAATACATCTGGGTTAAGAATGATCCTTTTTCAAGAAGTTATTGTGGCGGTTGGTTATCAGAGCAGATTCACATCAGAAGAAGAAACTCTCTGAGGAGTTGCCTGGTAAAAATCTCTAGGATCAGAACCAGACTCCTGAACTACCTTGAAGTAATTCTCGAACAGGAAAACAGAAATAAACCCACCCTTTGTTCTTCTAGGACTGCCCTGATGGATGCCATGTTAGCAGCAGCCGATGGGCCCTTCATAC
>CM021540.1:494540-522869 GCA_010994315.2 Pisaster ochraceus | reverse complement strand
GTGCCTGTACTTGTGTCCAACACGCAGTGTCCTTCGGGTTCGCCTCGACTCATAGGGTTCGCTTCAAACACAAACGTTATTTGCACTATACGCTGTCTTGCCGAAGTAAATACTTTATTCTGTTAGGAAATTAGATTTAACAACATGACAGCTCTTGTCAAGTTTTCGAGATTTCGCGGATGGCTCGAGACAGGTTGATGTGAAGGCAATCCATCGATCTTAGGGACAAAGACTAGTCGAAAGCAGGGGGTACAAACGGAAACGATCGAACGTTATTTTGTTGTTTTTAGAATCAGCCTAAAGAACGATATGGCTGGTCGTCGTAAAAGCTGGACTGACGTCCCAATGTCTGTTATCAAACTATTGCAGTTTATAATTGGCGCTACTTTGTTTTCATATGACGCTTTTGCGAAAACCTGATGGGGTAAATATATAAACAAACACAAGGTTGAGTCTTGGTATAAAACCTCTGCTAGAACATGTCTGTAAATAGACATCATTAGTTGTAAATATATCTTCAGAATAAATCAAGAATTATCAACCTTATAAGATATGTGAGTTTTCTTTGTAGCTTTTAGGAAAATTTTTAACACAGAGTGTGCTTCCGTTCAGGGGAAATGAGCCACTTGACATGTTGTCAGACTGAGAGCTGGCTATTAGTTTCCCAGCCTATGGTATAATGTTCGCAACACCGAAAAGCCCCAGCTTCCACACTGTCTTAACAAACACTGTAAGTTGGTGTAATCCTTTTCGAAGTTCACATAATGTAGAATCAGAATTGATGATGATGCAGTGTTCATTTATTTATGTTGACAGCTATAAATAAAAGCTGTTGCACTTTCACAAACAATTGAAGGAACAGCTGACTTGATTTCCTTGGATGCATGCACGACAATTGTTGTGTATCAAAACAATATTGTTCAATGTAGTAGCAGTTATTTTGTTACGTGACTGTTGTTTCAATATTTTCCATAGACCGTAGGATTTGGGTAATTTGGTTAAGCAGAAGACGGCATCAATCGTAGTCAACATAGATTTCGGGTTTTGCATACTTTATATTCAATCGGTACAAACAAGTTCAAAACAATGATTCAAACACCACTAAAGCCTGATGAACAGCATAGATTAGTTGGAAACACAGACTTAGTTATCAGATGAAACAATCCATACACCATTTCATTTTTGTTAAAGAAATCTAAATATTTTCAATTACCTAATTTTACGTATGTTTAAGACTTGGCAATCAAAACTTAAATCACCAAAAATTGTTTAATCTTTAAGTTGACCAGGTTTAAGTGTCACTGTGTTGAGGAAAGTATATTCAGTGCGGTGTTTCGATGAAGACTTTGGGGCTTACGGTGAGAAGGACGGAAGTCAAATTCCACAACGAAGATTTTCCGGTGGAATAACAGTCAAAGGTCGGGAAGGGTCTGCGAAAGAAAGTCAAACCACCTCACTAGGAGAGAGATGGGACTGTATGTTTCTGAATAGTCTGAGATGAAGGCATGTTTCCCAATATTCAAGGAGACATAATATAAGGACCCGCAGCTTGACGCCGCCATTTTCAGGGCCGCTCTCAAACACGTGGTTATCGAATATGAATTCGAGGGGTGGTAGGCCTCAATTTGTAGTATTTAAGGTGGGTGTCAAGAGATCAAACCACGCATTTCTTCAACTCCGTCTGTAATCACACTCGGGTCAGAAGCGGTATTGTTAACCATACAGTTCAGAACACGAGTTGCAAAAAACTGACAGGCAAGTCATGAAAGCTTCAGGAAGTGTTTCGTTAGAACTGCATCTCGTTTTCCACACCCCCGTCAACACTAATGAAATGCTCCATTCAGTGAAAGTTGCTGAAGGAAGCACAATTGAGCAATCAGATGGAATTGTATCCCCCCCCCCCCCACACCCACCCATGCAGCGCGCTGAAAGTTCATTGTACACCATAAATACATGAATGCATAACAAGCTGAAACCTTTTAAGAATTTATAGGGAACGTCTGTGACTCTTTCCCTAGCTTTGGCTTTCGCAGGTCACGGTTGCCGTCGTTGTTTGAGCAGAGAAAGGTTGGACATGGTAGGATAGTTCAGACTGTTTCTGTCACATGCTAACCCGGAGATGACCTTAGAAGAAGGTCACGGAGCACACTGGCTGATCGTAGGTTCCCACCGGGGAGCTCCCAGCACACACCTTGAATACATGGTATAATGTTCCCAATGTGAATTCACATAATGTTAACACTGCCATATCACAGGCAGTGATGTATATGACAACGTGAACATTACGGATACATGTAATGTGCACAATACCTCATTACTTGACATTGTGCATGGAGTTGTCCCCTCCGGATACAACATCTTCAAACTATCAAATAATGGTAGGGTGCAGCACCTTGTAAAAATATCCGAATGGCAACAAACTTTCACTGCTCATCTTAAAATTGCTTAACTTTTGTACGAAGTTGACTTCACTGTTATCATTTCTCTCTACAGTGAAAGTAACAATGTAGTCATTACAACTCATGCATCAGTTACCCAGCCAAGGGCTGAGCACCACTCGAAAACTCAGATCGTTGTAGAGAATTCTGATGGTGTATTGTGTGGTCAGGAAGGCGCGGAAACAAGGGTAAAACATGATATTATGCCCAGTGACGTTGTCAGGTTTGAATTCGAAGGAATCGCTGGGCAAATCGTTACATGACACTCTCCACTGAACCAGAAAATAAAGCAGACCACACTTATTCTGAAAAACAAGTCTTATTTTGTGTTAATTTCTATGTTGCCATAGAGACGAAGTCGCATTGAGTGGTGACAGAAGTGGCAAGGTTGTAAGAAAATATCGCGAGGGAGTTAATCCATAGTCTGGCAAGGTGACATTTTAGGTAACTTGATCTTGGGGAGAATAAGACGAAACTCTCCACACGTTGCAAGTTCAATGTGCAAGAGTGCCTATGATATCAGCAGTTTTTGCCTAGCTGGACTTGACGGTACATGAGTGGGAGTCAAATCGTGCCTTTTTTCGTCAAAGAGAAGTTTGACAAGGTCCAGGCTGGCGACAGTCAAGTTTAAAGAGTCTATGTCTAAAGACCGGGTCATAATGTTCTCTGATGGTTTCAGCGTACTAGACAGCGGATGGAGCTATCCCATTGGATCCCCGCTGCACTCGCAATAAAAAAAATGTCAAAACTTAAGAGCACAAAGTGCAGACAATTAGCGTCTGATTGGGAGCCCAGTACCTCTCGCTGGGGTTACGGAGTGGCCGAATTTCGGCAAGTATTAGCTCCATGCGACGTAGACTGGTCCCCTGTCTATATCCTGTCTAGGGTATAGACGGGCTCCGGGTGAACCATTATGGAAATCATTAGGGGAGTTCTTAGGCTTGGGGTAGCGGGTGCGCACGGTACAATATACAAAATCCCACTCAAGCCTACAACCAGTGAGTGATGTCAAAGTTGAATGTTCCCGAATATGAGGAGCCGGTCTATGACGTTTACCTCTACGCGCTTTGGGGAACGTGAAGTCAGATCTTGGGGCTACATGCGATGACGCTTGTGTTAACATGTGCTGTGCAAATGGAGCTGCCGGCCACCTAGGCTCCACTGTGCCGACGACATAAACAAGGCTGGGAGTCGATGGGGTTAATAGGAAGACTCCAGGAATTCTGATGTTGATCTTACATGCTGAACGATATACTGTGTTTGTATTTTGGGTTGCGTTGCTACTGTGTTAGACAAAATGTGGCAAAGGGCAAGTCAGGTCCCAGTAGGGCCGCAACGAATTGAATAAATTCCTTTCCCAATCTAGACCCTTTCTCTGTTCCAACTAAGGTTCCAACGACACTGAGATGACGGTGAAAAGGATGGATGACAGAGCTGAAGGCGCACGGAGAGGCTTTAATAGCCAAAAGCTCTCAACGTCCACAATACCATTCTAAGCTATCAGGTGAAGACAGCAACACTTTCGATAAGGCCTGAGAAAGGCACAGCTCAAAGTAAAAGGAAGCAATGAAAACGAAGACTTCCTTAAAGTGAGAAGGTGGCCCAAACTAAGAGAATGATCCTGGAGCAAAGTGTTAATGATAGACATCAATTAAAAAAACACCTGTTCGGTTAACTCGTATTCCTCCTGCTGGGAAGACTGAAAACATTTTCAAGAGTAAAGGGACAAGATTCAGTAGTCCCTCTTTTTCACCTTTCTGTCGAGACAGGCAGATCTGAAAACAAACTTTCAGGGGTTTATAGAAGTAACTATATCAGGTTGGGGTGTTCATTCGGGTGGAATTATTTTTCGAGCACTCTGGGCGTACCGATCACTTCGGACAGTTTTCATCAGCCATTACATGTACAAAGACTATGTTATTGCCCATGAAAACAAATCGTGTGATCGTCAGAAGTGACGGTCACTTTATAATTTCGAAATAAACTTCACAGTTAAATAGTTTTATGATGATTCCTGACAGCTTTAGAACTGCATTAAAAATGTGATCTGTTTCTCGTCAGGAGCTGTTTTGAAGACTCGATATTATAATTCGGAGCGTCAGGAAAAGCTTCATTTTTTATTCAATTCAACACAGTTTTCGCTAAGAGTTTGTCTTATTTTTAGTTTTAGTTTTTTTTAACAGAACAAAGTTAAAGCATGAAACTCTCACTAGCTGGTGCGGAAGTAGACCTGCAGTCAATTTCACAAAGCACAAAGATTCATCTTAAGATGAGTTGTCAGTATTGCCATCGTGATTTGATATTGTGACATCACATTTTTCTGAGCAGTTAAGATTGATTCACACTTCAGACCAACCTTAGCTTTTTGTGAAATCGGCCCCTGTGCATTCATTTTGGTTTGGTGGAAGGATATGCCTAGACCTACATGAGTGGCAAAAACCCACATCAGTGATCAAACAGATGGGTGGTTATTAATTCAGGTATTTTTTATCATTTCAGTACCAAAGGCAACGTTGCTGAGTCCACATGCTCAATTGCTTAAAAGAAAAAATAGCTGAACTGAATCCATTCGTCACAATGGTTGCAGCTGTTCATATCGGCATGGTATTATTTTGAAGTTTGGTGATACAAGGTCGCCTCGCATGACCCCCACATGCCGAGAAGCTAGGCATCAAGAAATCTCTGACGGATTCAGGTATTATTCTGTGTTTTAATTCAAGACTTTTTTCTTGTTGCTACGCGGCCATAAAAACTCCAGAAAGTTATTGGCAGATCCAAGGGAATTATGATGCATGTGCCCCCTTTTTAGCTGGGAAGACGAAGTAAAGATACTATAAACGGATGTGCCTCCTGTGGTTCAGGGGGTCCCAATCAGCCCAAAGGTTTGATTGATAGGGGCTCGCCCTACCCCAGAATAAGAAAGATGTAATTTAGGGGGTCGATTTGATGTGTGGGACTTCTAAAAGCTGCTTAGTATGCGAATTATTGCGCTAAGCAATGACATATCTTTCTGTCTTACAGTTTTGGCTAAAATGGCCATTTATTACTTTGTTGAGAAGCATGTATGTGCGTAGAAACGTAGATAAAAGTAGACTACATGGCATTTCCATTGGTTGGTTTTCAGGAAAAGGTACTAACGGGGAAAACAATGCAGTTTTTTTTTCCTGAAACACTTATTAATTATGTTGCCATGATATCATAATTTCATGGTTTTATTAGGGAGACTTTTTGTGTTACGGAGCGATGGTACTTAAGGTCCAACTTTCCTGTCTGCGTAAATGGAACCGTAGCAAGTGGTATAAATATTGAACATCGTTGGTGTAAAACATGCGCACTGACAACATTTGAAGAGAGAGGTGGGGTTGTGGTAAGGGTGAGGGTTGTAAGTCTACGGTAACATTTCCCTCAGGTCCCGTCACAAGTTAAAGAAGTGATTTCAGTTGTTAGATGAAATTTAAATTAAATTATTACCCACATGTAAAACATGGGAGCAGGGCTCGATTTCACAAAGATTCATCTTAAGATGAGTTGTCAATATAACCATAGTGATTTGTATTGGGACATTGCAGTTTGCTTAACGATTAAGATTGAGTTGAAGGTAAGATTATTCTCAGCTATTTGTAAAATCAACCCCTGGTCTTTCGCTGTAAATAGAAGTCAAAACAAATTACATGAATTCAGCACGAAACAAGATGATTTCTTCACAAGGCTTCTACGACGTCGCTCTTCCTATACACGCGAACATTGGATAAGCTACATCGTTGGATATCATGAGAAGCTACACTTAAAGTCTCAATTTGAAATAAACCCTCAAATGACCCTGAACGCATGCCCCCAATTTATCTTCCAAAACTTGACCCACAAACGACACACACGAAAGAAATACACCGCTACCCCCGGGCAAAAGTGCGTCTTAACATTTCAACACAAACGAAAAAAAAACCTCAAATTTTACCGACAATCACAAAGGTTGGGAATGAAAGTGACAAGAAAAAAGAAGAAAAAAAAACATGTTCTTACTCGCCATCGGCAATGTTGAGTCTGAACCGAGGCCATTCCTTCTTCCCAGGCCCGTTGTCTTCGTCAGCATATTGCAAAACCGCTGGGCTGCCGATGTCCAAGATGATTTTGGGTTCGCTGTTGACGTCGTAAAGCGAAAGTAGAATCATTTTCGACCGTTCCGGACGGTCTATTCTTACGGTCAAAAGTATCGAAAAATCCTCCGGAAAGGTTTCTCCTGTTGAAAACAAAGATAGATTCTGTGTACATTGTAACCATGTTAATTCAAGAACCCTAAAAACGAACCTTCCGGGTCCCAAATCACCCAGATTCAGATCCCGTGTGGCAAGGTCCATTTCTGAGTCAGTTTGACCAAGAATCGGTGTCAGAAAAGGGTCCAAATGAAGACAAATCTGAGCTAAATGTCCTTAAATAACCATTTCCCGGGTCAGCCTAACCCGGGAATGGGTTAGGCTGACCCGGGAATGGGTTAGGTCCCCATGTGACCCAGAATCCGGTTCAATTCTGACCCGGGAGTTTTTTTAGAGTTTGGGCTTAATCAGACATCTATTGCACACATAAACACTGCATGCTTCAATCTACAATTTGTAGGTGTTCGGGAGTGAGACTGACACAATAGTGGGCATTCAGGTTGGCTCAGTGGTTTCTTTCCCTGCCTGTCACCTCCGCGGATCTCGATTCGAATCCCACCTCAGACCAGAGCCTTGCATGTGGATTGGGTTTTCAGTCCCTACCTGATTGCTTGAGTTTTCCCACATTTTGGGTTTCCTCCCACATCTAAAGCTGAAATTTCTTCATCATTTTCCCTACACAAACACATGTATCTTCAGGCCTACGGTTAAAAGTGCATAGTCACTTTTGAATGTCTCTTGGTTTCATAACTAGAAAGATAAAGTAACAATAGGGGCGTAATACTAACAGTAAGCTCTAGGTATTTTGAGATGAAACTTATTATATCCAAGAGAGTATCAAACTGAAGTCCACTGACTATCCATTTTTGTCCCACAGTTATGAAATGATTAGGGTACCGTGTTCAGTGCATTCACAGTGTAAGTATTGAAACAGTCTTACTATTAGAGATGTATTGTCCAAGGGCAGTGGCACAGCCAGACATTTCCATTGGGGAGGTGGTGGGGGGGGGTGGCAAGCGGGAGCAAAACGAAATTTGGGGGCTATTTAAAGTATCGAACAATTCATTTGTGCATTTGTTCAATCTCACTTGAGGACGAGGATACAAGGAGGCAAAAGGTCCAGAGGGCAAGTGGACAAGGGGGAGGGGCAAGAGGAGGCAAGCGTTCTGAGTGGGGACCCTGCCCCGGTCCTTCCCCCTAGTTGTTACGACTCAGTCCTAGCGATTTAGACAACAGAGAAGGGACGGAAGAGGAAATGGCAGGTCTGGTTGGCGGGGTCAGTCTGGGGAAGGTTGAAAGGTATACTGACGTCCCTTATCATTCCCTCACAAAATAATAGCTAGCTTCTCCTCCGACCTTTTTTTACTCTTAACAAAAAGTTCTCAAAAGGGGTCACAAAAGGGGGAAGCGCAAACCTGAAAACATCTTGGCAACCTCCAAGCTTGGACTGGCGTCGCTGTTAACACTGTACGCCTCATCGGCCTGGGGGATAGCATCTCCCACACCCGGACGGCGGCCACAGTAGCCCCGCGCCCCACCTACTACTCCTCGTGAACCGGCAAAGTTAAGCTTTTCTAACACGTCTACTGTGCCTGTGGAATGACAGAAACAAAACGATTATTAGGTCTGATTAGAATACAAGTTTTTTCATAGAACTAGGGGAGAGCAACAAGTAAAAAAAGAGGCCTCAATAAGTTGTTGTTGCTTTAAAATGAAGAGAGGTTCCTTCACCTTATCGTATTTGGAACACGGGTTCATGGTTCACCCATGACACCAATTTTACGTGACAAAAAAAAACGTGAGGAGCTTCCTAAGTCAGACTCTTAAGTCCCTGATTAGATCTCTTAGTGGCTGATTCAAGATCTACAAGGAACAGCTGAGAAAGTGTCTGGATTTAGTTTACGTCAGGAAGACAACTAAATGGTAAAACAGTGGTTAAAGTGTCGCAGTAACTTAAAGAGAGTACCCTATTAAAGTTGTATCTTAATTGATATAAAGGAGAAATGAACAGTATTGGGTGAGTGCCAGACAGTGGATAGTCATCTGGAGGAGGAGTTTCCAAATCGGGGTATCTGAGTGTTTTCCGATTGGGATAGTTAGGGTGCTCACCAAATCGCAACCGAAGAAAAGGTGCTCATCAAACAGGCACTGGGTCAGCTTGGGTGACAGTAGTTGCATTTTTGTTGAATTTTTTATTTTGTTTGAATAATTTAGGTTTAATACTGTTACAAAATAACGTTTATAACAAATATGGTGATATGAAAACTACTCGTAGATCATTGTTTAAATACACGGTGAGATATTGCAAATCAAAGCACTCTAAAAAATATATAAACTCCTATTATCATTATATACTTCTATTCTGGTAATGAAATCAAGGATGCCCCATAAGTAAACTTAATCACTGTAGCTCGCAAGCCTGAGGAAACCTGTAAACAAGGGTGCTCGCTATGTGAACCAGAAACACCGGGGTTAACCACTATTCTTCAAGATACGTGTTCTGGTTCTTGTATACGTGCACTACCATTCCTAGTACACGGGACCTGCGGTTTAGTGTCCCATCCAAAGGACAAAGAAATTGTGGTATAGTGTCTTGCCCAAGGACACAAGTGCCACGACTGGGACTTGAACCCACACCCTGCTGATCAGAAACACCAGAAACACTACGTACGACATATTGATAGTTTACAACTTCTTCCATCCTTAATTCAGTTGAGTTGGATGAAGGACATAGTATAATTTCAAACAATCTCTCTCCAATAAAAAGGATTTCAAATTGATGAATTCCGAGAAACACAACTATATATTCACAAGTTTTAGAAGGTCATTGCAACAAGCCTCCCCCAAATAATGATGAAAACGCCACCTTGAATCCTAGTGGTAAGGACAATCCAGTTTCCTTCCGTTCCAAACGAGTCTAAAGGGCCGAGGGGGGTAAACATTTCTGCCAATTTTGAGTTTGATAACAATCAGTTTTTGTTTTTGATATTGAAATACAATGAACACGTCAGCCTGACACAATAGGCTATACAAACTACGGCAGGAGTTTAGTTGGTTCATTGGCACACGATTGTGGTTCCAGTACATTCGAAGATACAGTTAAAAATGGGGAAGCCTTGAACTCGGAATTAAGCTTTTAACCAGAACCTAGATGAGAATAACACATCTTTACACTGGTTTTTCACTGGAAACCAATCACCCAAACGCTCTTCGTTTTTCGATGTCAGTTCTGATTGTGCTTCTTTGTTTGGTGTGGACACATAGTCACAAACCAATACGAGGTGTTTCTTGAATATTCTTTATACGCCAAGGGAGCCTCACTCAAAAGGTCATACTTGGATTTAAGTCACCTGACTCACACTCATATAAAAAATGCCCCTGCGTTTGAATGAAACGGAAGGAAGAGACTCACAACCTTTCAAAAGGGTATTCTTTTAGAAACGGAAACATTTCAGCAGAATCAACATAACTTTCACTAAGGATATCATTGGGAGATGCAAATTTGTGCCAATCTGGTCCTTTAAAGACGATGCATATGGTGGGCAAACCACGACAGAAAGTTTGATTTTAACACTAGTGTTTCTTATATATGGAGGTTGTTGATGTGAGAAAAGTTTCACCCACTATTCATCACTGGTTGTTATTATAACCGAACTCATAGATTTTGCAAGTACCCACATACAAACTGTCCTCACTTAATCTGATCCTCAAAGTGATGTTGGAGCAGAAACTTGTCCTCATTTCCCAAAGAAAAACCCTGGAAATATGCAATCCCAACTACAGTGCCCTCCCTGTAATTTCATTCCACCAGCAGGAAGTGTTTTCAATGGCGCGGAATCAGGACAAATTATAATGTAACCGTCAACGTTTAGCAAAGGACACCACCCTTCATCACGGCCGGAACAGATTCATTCACAATCACAGCATGTCCCCTATTTGCCTGGGGTTGATGGGATGCTTGAAATGATTTATAATGTTTCAATGGATTGGAATCTAGCCAAACTTCCTCATATTTTTTAGAATGAAATCTCGTTGTCCTGACGAGCAAAGTGAGTAAGGCAAGGCGACCGGGTTGATGACTCACATACTTTGTCTTAAATAGCTGTCACTCTGCCAACACTTTGACACTTATGGGACAGGACAGTCATCTGTGAAAATGCACCTTTGATTCGGGGTGTTTTAAAGTGGGTCCGCAGTGATACGGTGACACACATTATCAAGGCTCGAGGGGCTTCTGCACAATGAGTTCTTTTCCTCATACATGTTCCCTGCACGCTAGAAATCGAAATTAAGCAAACCGTATGCTTATACATCGTACCCCCGATCACCGAAACAAGTTCAGATAGTGGTATCTTTAAATAGCTCTTTGTGGTATCTCCAAACGGGTATCCCTTGAAACGATACCCTGTGAAAACATCCTTCCGATAGACAAACAACAGAATCTCCAAGGGCGTGAACGGTTCAACCTCAACAAATTTATAGAGCGCATTACTCTTACGCCCTTGACATACCGCAAGTTCACAGAGAAGAACTGAACAAAATCTCCAGGGGTTATTATTATAATGCAGTTTAACTTCACCACTAACAAGGCTTTTTTATATCTTGGTTTTCATATTGATTAACCTTGGGCCATAACCGGTGTATGTTATAACATGGTTAATGAATCAACTGGTTTGTGCGTGTCTAATAATACCATGAGAGAAAATAACTTATTTCAAGAGTGTAAACTGAGATCATACTACAGCTTTCTTGTAACCTCTGTTAAAACCGACAATGTAACAAAACTAATGAAGAAAGCATCTAAGCTGTGGTTACTCTAATCTAGTGCTCTGACAATCTTGAACAAAATCAAGTTATTATGGCGAGCAGAAGCAACGCCTTTCAGACGATGTTTATGACCCCAAAGAATTATTGTACCCCTTCAACCTTGGTTTGAAAACATCAACACCAATAATAATTTGAACTTTTCTGAACTGTCCTGTCAACAAGCTATGTGAACGTTGTGTCAAAGTTTACAATGGGAACCAAGGCATCCACATATCCGGTACCAAATACAATGTTCTGCCTATGTTTTGGCAACCAACTTCGTTCGTTTCGTAAATCTTAAACTAAACTTCAGATGTTAGTACTCTTGGGAAAAACAGTGGTCGTAAATACTGCAGTTATTGTACACATTTTGAAAAGTTTGGGGACATCCAAGGCCATCAAAGGGGCCCCATGAAGGTCGATCAAATTACCCCGTGAAGAGAAAAAAAAAATATCGCCAAGACCAAGAAAGTGCAAACTTTCAAACCGCACTGCACTTAGCATGTACTCCTGCATCAAGAAAGGTCAATTACATTGTTGTGACGTCACTGTGACGATTCACAGTGAAGAATGACACGCGAGGACGTACTATGGGGACTGAGTAGTCTAATTTGGTAATCATTCGGAATCACTTTGGTACTATATAATTTTAGCACAGTAAACAAACAAGAATTTTTGTTTGAAGGGTTCATTTTATGAGATATCTATTTTGTGTAAAAACACAAATGTGCATGGTTTATGGTTGGACGACAAACATAAGAGGAAATAAAATGAATAGAAGTGATCCTTGATATCAGTTCCACCTTCTGATATAATGAAAAGGCAATTACATTTGATTGGTACAACAAAATGGGAAAGGCCAATCGTGTCTTGACTCAAAGTGACTATACGACAACGGACAACCTGTCATGAATGTAGGCATTTTACCTGAAGATACCCATTAGAAATCATCCCATCTCAACAGGTATATCTCGGTACACTGAGGCGCAATTGTTAGTACTTGTACATCTTTAGGGAGCAACAAGTTCGTTTATCAATCAACATTGAAATTATAACTGTTTGTTACTGTCGTATGTGGAGTCGTATAGTTTGAAAACCAAACGTATAACTTTCCGGGTATACAAAACATCAATTCTTCCGAACATTACTCTCATCCGACAATTGAACAAACATCATTGACATCTAACAGTTCATTTCCAGCTCATGTTTAGGCCAAGTTCAATGAACTTAAATCCAATTGGTACAGACGTGAGCTCCGAGTTATTTTCTTACTTATTAAGTTATACGTCCAAAATTAAAGTGGCATTGGCTAAGAAAATCTTAATGTTCAACATTTTTTATGGGAAAATAAAACACTACGCCTGCATTTTTTGGAAAATTAATAATAAACTAATACTAATAACTGTCATTTATAAAAGATGTCATTCTGGCTATATGCTTGCTCTCGTTAGTTGACTTAATCGGATTTCAGCCTTAATTCAATTGGTTACATTGGTTATTACTAATTACATTGGTTATTAAAAATGGTGTAACATCAGACAGAGCTTGACCACTTTGAAAGTGTTATTCCGAATTTGAATTCACATTGGTGGCCCTATCATCATGGATTATACGTGTTTTGTAAGTTGTATTGGGATTTCTATTCGCGATAACAGACCCCAAAGTAACAGATGTAAGGAGAATGCCAAATCAATTTACTGACAAAATTGAGTTAAATTGAAAAGACTGAAGGGACAACTACCTAAACTCCCCTGAACTGGTACTTTTATTTTGATGTGTTCAGTGGAGAAACTCTTCTGGGAATTTCTACAATTCAATGAACAGATTCGCCGAAAAAAAACAATAAAATAAAATAAAAGAGAGAGAAAAATCTCCAATTGAATCGTTGAACTGTTCTTGTAATGTTACACTCATAATTACGAACTGCTGTCGCGGGTACCGGCACCGTTGTTTCAACCCCCTCTAATCTGGCTGCCAGCTGTTGGGGACAATTTACCGCTGTCGCGATTGCGAAGGTCGTCTATGGACGTGTCACACACGTAAAAATAGGTGCCCACGTTGCAAAAAAAAAACCACAAAAAAAACAATGAAAAAATCATCTGTGAGTACAAAAGCCAACACCAAAACAAAATGTCAACTTGCCATTTTTGTTTTGTTCCTAAAATAAGTGTGTCGTAAAATACAGGAATGTACCTTCAAATAGCTATCACCTTTGAACCGTAAACATTTCCAGCTACCTTTCACTTCTTCATAAAGTACAATAGTCAATAAATTGTACAGAAAAAGGTAAAATGGCCGACTGTGGTTTCTTCAGAATCCAGTTGGGTAAAAACCTGCTTGGTCATCGCTTCTGTATATAGGCCAACGGGAGCGACATGTCAGTTATCATTAAAATAACAAACTTTGAAAAAATTAATGTCCTCAGTGAACTTTCAACGCATTGGTTTATGTATTCATGTTTATGTTCTTGCAATGGCTGACGATCTTGTAAAAACACGTTTGTAAACAACATATATGTGTATAGAGTATTCTTTATACTGTATATAATTTAGGAAGTATTTGAACCGTACGCTTTTATTTGACAACCTGAATATGTTCTTTTCATTCTTGTAAGTCTGTTTTGGAAGCTTTTCTTCCCGACGACAACTTTTTCCGACTTAAAGGTGTTATACATGATTGGTAGAGCTGACAAATAGTCGCAGGCAGTGTTCATGTTTTGTGTGATCAACAATACACACGAAATAACAAACCTGTGAAAGTTTTGGTTTACTCCGATGTGCGAGTCTGGAGAAAATAGTGAAAAACCATACACAAATTTAAGCATGTGGTTGTTTATAACAACCGAAATCAGCTGGGGGATTTTAAGCTTTAAGATACAGTTTTCTTTATTATGACTTTATGTCAGACTACAGGGAAATGTTTCACAGGAAAACGGTTCTAGTATGAACATCATAACCAGTAAGCTTACAGACTAAAATTAAACGATGATGTTTTTATTCTTACCAATCCTGTAGGCATATATCCCTTAACACTAATCATGATATATCAAGCGATACCATTATGAAGCTCTAAGTTTTAGAAAAGTTGACGGCACAATCCAAATATGCTTAATAAATAGAATAGTCATGCTTTCAAGTAAAAAATGTTAACACTGAATCGGAAAGCATTTTTCCAGCCACACTTTATTTTGTTTTAACAAAAATTTTAACAACATTTTGTCAGAACTATGCTTGCCATCTGCAGATACCACAAGTGGGCACACACAAAAATCCTTACCAATACTTGGCATCTGGCCCTCAAAAAACCTCAGAAGGACCTATCCGTGACACCACTGGTAAACAGTTCCTCACGTGTTACAGCACAACAAGATTTTGGCACGTAATAATTGTCGTAATGCCAAACCAACATCACGCTCTCCAAACGATTATTAAAAGCATACTCATTCCAAAGACAGGTCGACCATGGTGAAACCTCTCGCACGTTAAAACCAACGTTCAAAGGATGTACATAAATACAGGTACAGCGTTCAAAGTCAGTGCTTACATAAATTGTTCAGAATGTAACTTTTCCAGCCAAATGTTTGTTTGTGGGAATAGTCGGGCATTTTCAGTAATAGTTCAACCACATTGCTTTACCAAGTAAAGTAGATTACATTTCACTATTACTGTCCACAATTCATACCGGTACGTCTCCAGAAATTATTTTAAAAGACATGCCAGAAACTTTGCTTTTAACTCAATCCTGGCACTAAAGAAATCGAATGAAACATGACCTAGATACACTTTCATACAGTTGCTAAAGCACTGAATATTGCTTAACATAAGCAAAAATGAGCAGGATACCAATTACAGATGGCATGAGGTAAATAATATTTTGGCTGGTAACCACTTTTTCTGCGCAGCACTATAAAATTGGGCCCTGGTTTCACGAAGCTATTAAGCAGACTCAAACAAGCTTATAAAGTTACGTGTAGTGCTATATAAACGAATGGACCAGCTTAGTATCAAATATCAGTTATATATATGCCCTTCTTGAACCATGCTTGAACCTACGGCTTGGGGGGTTGGGCTTAATAGCTCATAGGCCCCGTCAGTTGTTTGGAAAAAGTGTGCTTTCTTTACGGAGCTTCAAACAGGTGGACGAAGCCTAAGCCAAAGCCCAAAAGCCATAGCCGTGATACCGAACTTCCATAACAAGATAATCTTTTCCTTCTGCTGCGAATTGTTTTTCTTGTGTTTTTCGATATTGAGTTTGGTCTCCAAAAATAGCTGAAACTATAGGGGTAGAGCACCGGTACATTGGCATGACCCATAAGCAGCGTTTCTCGAGGACATGGTGGGGGAGAGATGGTGCTGATTCAGCCACTCTATTGAAGAGGGCAACCCTAAACCCCGATTCCTTGGCTTCTTGGCTCTACAGCCGACAAGGTCACCGGTGATATATGCCGTAATTATGCATGTAAACTAATCTGCTTGGAGAGAGTTACGACCTGAAGCTATCATCGGCAACGGTTGAAAACATAAACTTCTACTCAGTCGCCGGAGAAAACATAGATCATGAATCCTCTCTTTTGTGTATTTTTCTTATTTTTTTTAAACGCCATCTGTGGAAGGCCAAATTACGTATAACCTTGTCCGAGTTAAACTGAGGATACGTAGGTTACTTTTAAAGCATTATAACAAATGTTCCCACTTTCAAATTGGCTGGGTTCACAATGTGCCCTTTTGGTGTGTATACAATTGTGTTGCTTTTCACTGGAGTGACTGCCTGATCACCTAATATGGAGAGTTGGACCATTCTTGGGGTGAGAAGGGTAAACTAAACGAGGTGCACGTCGTATACTAACAGACCTTTTTCGTGCTCATTCGAAAACTTTTCAGTTTCATTGGCATTGAGATAGAGAAAGGGCACTCTATGGTATTAACAAACCTTGTAAAAACAAGAGGGTGAAATCGCATTAAAACTAAAAGATTATTTGGTTTTGTTTTACCACACACACAGACAGTTATGTGGACTTGAAAGTGTTCCAGTTATGTACGTTATGACAATATTGCATCTTGAAGTGGGGGTAATTGCTAATCTCAATAGGACCCATAACTACATAATAAGGAAAGTATGCGACCTTAGCATGACCTCCTCTGCGTCTGAATTACAAGACTGCCAGGGCTTGGGAACGAAATGTTCAAAATAATTACGTGCGCGGTATCGTACGAGAACCATGCCAGACCATCTGGGCGGGAGGGCCTCGGGGTTTCAACCTCATACTCAATGGTTATCGACCCCCGTATCTATGATATTCACAGTTAAAATCTTTGTACGGCAATTCCGGGCGTAATGAATATAAATTCATAGAATGAAATTGTGCATAAGTAACCAATCACAGTGCCGTACATTTCATTATTCCACTGGGGTCTTGCCGGCGGAAATGAGCTACACCATGGGGACGAGGTTGCATAAAGCAGTCTTAAAACTGCCTGACTGGATTGTAATAGGAGACAAATGAACGACCACAGGGAAGCTTACATGACCGATTATTCAACACACGGATAGAGCTTTCAGACAGCTGTCATGCATTAATGCAGAAAACTTTACAACATGCTAAAATACCGGTGAATTGAATTAATATGTCTCTCAATCTATCTTTGAACCATGATATAAAAAAACCACTTTAACATAATGGCTATTTGATTGGTGTGGTCTTGCCTGTGTGTGTGTAGGCCGGTAAAGCTTTCAGAATACTTAAAGTTTTACTAAAAATTAGGCGAAAACCTAAAATTAAATCCCCGCTTGACTCTTTTGGTTTAGATACAAAATCTTTCATACGAATAAGATTCAGATAATTAATGTGCCCCAGCAGGGCACGTAGACCCGAATATGCCGAGGTCTTGTTCAGCACATTGTTTATAGGGTTACCAACACAATATTACATAATGTTGCCTCAAGGAAACTTGGTGGGTCGGTACCATTTCAAATGATGACTCAGCATAAATCAGCAGGGTCACAAGATTTGATCTTGTGTCATTTTAGTAAAAAAATGCACGGTGTAATACAAGGACTTGTTGATTGCTATGGAGACCGGACAGAACACACCATGGTCGAGATGTTTCCACTATTAAGTAATAGGTTTAAAATAATTGGTTTCCTGCGCAATCTGGTTACTTCATTACGTGTATAGTAACAACTCGAAGTCTTGAACAAAGCATCGAACTGTAGTTAGTTGCCTGACATGGTTTTAGCCCGGCGAGGTGGTTAATAGAAACTGACAGGTTATCTGTTTTATCAATCTTTACGCAAACAATTTGGAAATCCAGATTCAGTAAGGGTAAAATCACGCGGAACAAAATCGAAATGTTGAAGAAACACAATGGTTTCCCAGTTCAGTTCCCTCTTAAGTGGGTCTCTGATTGAAAACAAAACCCGTGTTGCCTCATTGGAGGAACAATATTTAAAAACAGAAATACTGATAAGTTCTCAGTAAAAATTTTTTTTAAATATTATATATCAAACAGCAACATTAGTTATACTTGTGTATCAAGGAATTATTAACACCAAGTATGTTCCGCATGGCGTCAACGTGGCAGTCAGGTCTCTGTCCCGCTCGGCATGATATGTCGCCTTCGGTCACAGACAAGATTCCAGCTGCTGGGACCCTTCCCTACTCGCATGAGGCATCGATAGTAATACAGCAGCATCTTATTTGATAAATTATGCCCGCCCCGATGTTGCTGCTGGTGGTGGTATGTAAGTAATGGTAAGCATTATTTTCGTTGGTGAGGCTACCTTCTTCACAAAAATGTGTTTGTGTGTTACCAAAAAGGCACAAGGTCAGTGATGAGTTCTTTACACCAAGGTTCCAGGACTAGTGTGTGTACTTCAGACATGAATCGCTGTCTGACACAAAGGCAAGGGAAATGGCTGATAAATCACTTCTTACACTTAAGTCAATTACTACTGGGGTTGGCCATTGCACACTGCTTTGGGGTTAAATCAATGCATTGTTTATAAACCGTAAGGGTCCATGACAACGTGAACAACAAGTAGTAGAGATTGTCAATGGATTGTCCAAACAGAGGTTCCCCATGCACCACGGATGGAGGTGGGTCCCCCACTACGGATGGCTATGGTGGACATCCGCTACCAAAGGAGATTCCACGAGAAAAGAAACCATTGCCAGAAATATTAGAGGACAGTGATTTGTGTTTGGGTGTAGCCACCAGACAGTAAATGCTAGGTTTAATGACCCGAATAAATCACGGAATTGGTGACAGTCCACAAGCCACACTTGTTACGTAAACAATGCTACGTCCTCATGAGGTCATGGAATGCAGTTAGCGTCATCAATGAAAGCTCCTGGAGTACTCTGTGGCTAGACCCCCACACTTGATCCCAATCGAAAATGGTATCCCAAGTTAGCACTTTATTTCGTATCAAAATTGCGAACGGCATTTGCTACGCATTTCACCTTTGGTTCGAAACCAAACTCGAACTGAAACAATTAAGTGTTCTTTCCAATTTAAATATGAACACTTTAGTTTTGCTCTCATATTATTGAGTATTTATCAGTCATCTAGTGCAGCCAACAATTTTAGCTTGAGGATTAAACATGCAAGGGAATTCATTGAAGTATAGAATAATTAAAATTTGAACATCAAATGATGTGTACTTGTCTGTTTATAATTGGGATCAACACAACCGAAGTACTGCCTACAGTCTCATTATGATGGCAAGGCCCAACCGCGAAGATTTATACATATATAGAGGTAGACATTGATCAAATAAACACCAGAGTTTATCGTTGAGCACGGTGTGTCTATAGGCGACGAGACACGAGACGAGGACACTGTATGTGGTGAGGGTGTCCCCCACACCCACATGTTCCCATAAAGCCTCATCCTCTTATACAGAAGAAGTTCACACCCCCTAAAATCACCTAAAGAATTCCTGAGATTCCCAGAACACAATGAAGACAATAGGAAGGGGTACACCAAGCCACATAGCGAATACCAAACGGAGGACACATTACATTTTTGAAAACAACTTACATTTGAGCGAGCCACTCCAAACAAATCCACAATGACATCGTGGCATGTGCATTATGGACGTGCCACACCCTCTGTGAGGTCAACTACAAGTTTTAAGACAAAGTCGATGGAGAATTTTTTTGTTTGAATGCTATAACCGAAACTATGTTGAAATCCACCTATATTTATTTAGGTCCATTGGCTGTAATTCGACAGTTTCTGTAATTTAACGTATAAACATGTATAGAAAAAAAAACAGCAATGAGAGTGTTACTTAACTATGATTTTGCTAATTGTTTCTGATTAAGATAGCCTACTCTTGAAAAATAAACAGGTTAGATTTATGTATTACAGTGATACAACATTCCTTTCGACGACACCACAGAAAATCACATCTCATAGACATTATTTTGAAAATAAATTTTCCACTTTTTTTAAGGTGATTTGAACTTTGTGGAACGTGGAGATTTTTTCTTTAGGTTTTTAAAAAGTTTCATAAAATGAAGTCAAATATTAATCCTCCATCCCTGATAACGGTTAGGATGATCTAAGATCAACCATTTACTGTTAAAGGAGTGACAGTGGAGGAGTCCTGGGAGCCTTAGAATGGAACAATCTAGAAAAATGTCTGACTACCATGCCACCAGTTAACTGCTGACAGCTGACTTCACTTGACGCATATCAAACTAATACGGAATGGCCTCCATGATAATTATGATCAGCAAAATAAAAAAAACAGCAAGCAATGAACTTGGCCGAGCTCCCAAAATGACATCTGCACTTCCGCTGTAATAAAAACGCTTCACACAAACTGTATTAATTTCACACATGACATGACACAGTTTGGCCCGAATTTAGATGAAATTCATCATGGCGGCACCCACGCACCAGACCGGCCCAACCAACTTAACTTTTTGCAACGTAAACAAATACGAACTCCAGTAGATTCAGTGTACAAAACAATACAGCCATGACTACAATAAGGTTTTGCTATGGAGTTTGATTGGTTATGGAAAGATGAAATAAATTTGAAGATTCAACTTACCTTGTGGTAGTGCAAACACTCCTTGAGACGAAGCTGCATTTACTGATAAGAGAACTAGATAAACGCCGATTACCAGGCGCACTATGCTGCCCATCCCTAGCGGGCATCGCACAAAAGTCCGATCCATCCCTTAAAAAAATAGAAAATCGCCGAATCTGATACAAGCTCCAACTACGACATGGGTGCGCAGACAGCCAGGCCTGAGACTTCGAAGTGGTTCTTCTATCGTTTTTCTTTGAGATGTTGATAAGGGTTTTTCAGCCAGCTTTCTCTGACCAACAAAAAAAAAGTTGACAAAGTCCAGCCGAGCAGAACTTGTCGCAACAGAGGCAGCCAGACGATTTTCACCGTACCCACAACAGTATACAGTGCCGTCGCCCGGTTTTCCTTGCGGGTTGCAACAATTCGCCTTCGGATAACCGAGTCCTGTCCCGCGCCCTGGCCAGTCAAACACCTTGTCAGGAGGACCAGTATACACCTTACGGACTTGTGATAGATTCGAGGTACCCAGACAGCTGAACTATAACTTTACCCAGCGAATCATAGCCCAGAGAAGTGGAGCGACCAAGGAAATCTCATTTTGCAAGGGGGTGAGGAAGGAACCCGTCGGAGGGAACACAAACAAACAAAAACACTATCCTGAAGAAATGTTCTTTCACCATGTAGGCTTAATTTTCAGCATCCTACCCCAGATGAAAAATAGTTTATTAACAGATTGCTTTCTCCTTTCGAGATAAGTTTCAAACAGCAAATGAATCATCTGTGACAAACGCAAACAGATCATCCCATTATAGTACTTCCGAGATAACCCCTACATTCTTACAAGTTGCATGAGTCTTAACCTTTAATCCCGCCCCCATGGTGCGCTCCACGCTTGTTCTTATACTACAAGTTCATATGAGAACCACCAAGATATCAGGCAGGCAACCACGATCAAACTGACCACACACATTTTCTGACTACTTTCAAGATGTTCCTTTCGGAGGCCTGTACCCTTTTCCCTAATAGATGTACACTAGTTCTAATGATAGAACTGAAACAAAAATTGGTACCAGCTGTTGGGGTCAATTAAAGAGTGATGGGTGTGAGTGATGTTTAAAGTTAGTCTTCATTGACTTTATGACTAATTTCGGTAGACGAGGAGAGGCATTATCTTCCTATAGCTTCCTTTACAGGATAAATCAACGAGCGTTTTACAAGACTAATTTATTCGATTTGCTTCATTGCTCATCTGCCACAATCAATTGATCAATGGTTTTATCACTGATTTAGGAGGTAAGCCTTACAAATTAAAAAAAGCATTACACCCAACATAGACTAAAAGGCCGTAGCCTTTATTAGAAAGAATGAAAACAAAATCCAAACAACTTGAGATGTATAGGCCCTGAAATATAGTTCATGGCTATACAAATTGTATTCGTTGGAAAAGTAAGATTTGGCCCTGAAATATAATATGAAAGTAACATACATTTAACAAATCAGCAAAGAAAAACTGAGAATAAAACTTGACCTCCATTACCAGTTACTTGTAAACAATTAAGAATCAGTGCCCAACTGACGTTCATGTTATCAAACTATGTAGACCTAATAATGCTAGCATAAATTCGGGTGTTATTGGCAAATGGGGTTTCTGAATAAAAGTATCCAAGTCCTAAGTTTTATGTTTCAATGTTACTTCTAACTCACTATCTGTATTACGTACACAAAGTGAACTTGTAATTATGACTAATTGCTACGGGTATTTTTATTTTCAAGAAATTTGCGTAAGTAGAGTTTACAAAAGATGATTTTATTTCATAGAAAAATATAGTCTCGGTTCGAGCTGTTTTCTCGTTTTCGATACGCGCGACACTTGCACAGTGTATTATTAAGATTTCCCTTCAGCCCTTAATATGTAGCCTAAGCATGCTTATAAACGTCGATGACAGTCTCAGACAGGGCCCAGTGTCACACACAGCTATAAGACAGACAAGCTGCTACTTTACATGTGCATTTTGCTCAGCAATGTTTGTGTATAGTAACACAATAAAACAGACAACAACTGGCCTATTATAATTTGCCGATGGTTCTGCTAACCATAGAGCAAGGAACTGCTAACCAACTGAAACAACCAACTGGCATTGAATAGTTCGAATCCGAGGACAAGGATCGAACTGGGAGACGCCTCTGGCGGTCGTTACAAGAATCCAGACGAACTCTTGGGTTCTAGACCCTACTTATTAATAATAACCAGCAGGTGTATAATTACAATCTCAACTGTATTATGCAACTGGTTTCGTTTAATGTAGTTGAATGGTTTGATATTAGTGCATGGCCGCAATATCTGTGGTTTTTGGTGCTTATTCCCGGGGGCGAATGGAAATTCCAGAGGGTCACACCAAGGTTATCTGTACGAGCATGACGTTTCACAAGAGTTGTATTATTAAAGAACTTCTTTATTAAAAGTGCAAAGACCTTGCGTTAAAACTTCCTTACTGGTTTTCGTTTACATCTATATGATAATAATAATTAGTAGTAAAAATTTTCCTCGAGTGTGTCGATGTAGAGTAACACTACAGTTTTGTTTAAAGATATTAAGGCCTATACTGGATTGGTAGAGCTGACAAAATAGTCGCAAACAGTGTTTATGTTTTGTGTAAACAACCATACATGAAATAATAGACCTGTGGAAATTTTGGCTTAAAATTTAAACAATTATGTTTGTCATCCTTAACCAATCCGGTACAATAACTTCACCTATTTAACTTTATAATCATTGAACAAAACTTAACATTATTTTGTACGAAAGAAAAGATGGTTGTCACGTGAGAGCTTCTTTATAGTGATTGATTTTTTTGTCTCTCTGTAAAATTATAGCTATAGACCATAACTTTTGCTTTTGAATAATTTTGTTTTGACTCTATAATGTCGTAGATTATTTTGGATGGGTTTTTATAAGATTCTTGTTGGCCACGAACTAAATTAAATAAACCAGTACAGGTCCTATATAACTGGCCAGTAACTGCAAGTGTTCTTTTGAACTACTGTTAGCATCTAGAAGGAAACAATAAATTTAACTTAACTCTCCACGTAAAGAATGCACGGGACCCCATATTTGATTACAATGCTCACCAAGGGGCATATATCCACTTTTTACAAGAGCAGCACAATCTGGTTTTTAAAATACAAATTAATTGAAAACATCACCTTTGACATGAACGACAGCTAAGTTGTCGTTTGCAAGGGACAGCGAGACACTTGAGTATCACTAAGCCGTGGTATAACGCTGACTTCAGGTGGTGTTTTAACTAATACCACATTAAATACCATGTCTCGTACCCAACGGGGACTTCCTGTGACCCTGAACTTTTTACATAATTTTAGCAACGGGAGAAATTGTTTTAGCAAATACCCTGCAGGTTTGATTTGGGAGAATATGCTGTGACGTAACATGGGGAACTTGGGAAACTTTCGTTTGGTTGATTGATATCACTCCAATAGAGCATTGCCAGGTTTTTTCCCCAGTCTACAACTCATTACTTTTGTTGGGGATGTTTGACTTTTTGACATTTTGGTCGTTGTTGTCAGGAACGTCATGATTAAATTGCAAAGATACGAGAAACGCAAAAAGTGCATTTTTGATGAAAGCTGACACGCATTGTAGACATATTTTGCACAAACCTGGACGCTGGGGCATCGTGTGGGTTTTCAATATCATGTTTCCCCTCAACACTGTCCACCCATACAGTGGTGCATCCTGATAAAGGTACTCGTACTGTTAGAGAGAACATTCCTATGTTGCTCAACCATACTTTAATACCGAAAGATCTTGCTGGCAAGAAACGAATAAAATTGGCCCATATCCTGTACGAACCAACTCCTGATTTCAACCTTCGAATAATAGTGCCTTGTTTTGTTAAAGTCTTACCCCTCCAAGGTTTCCCTGTTCAACATCTAAACCCCCAGAAAAAACCCACAATTTTACCCCCCCCCCCTTTCAAGGAGATATTGGACTATAGGCGCATGTTAATATTTGGCCGGCCAGCCTGCCACCTATGTGTAAAGCGGAAATAATAATTATGTAAGACACACGTGCTTATTGATGCTAAATATTTCCTGATACAACATTGTTAATCGCGCATCTTGGTCAAGGCTGTGCTAACCACCTCATCTCACCTTTAGGCTCTACATGGTTTTTTTAAATTTATAAATAATGGTATAAACTTTTAATATCGGTAATAATGCCAGCTGCAGTTTGTTTGCCATACGGCAAACGGCGCCCTCTCTCGATGAACGATTGTTTTTTTATTACTCTCTAAATTTTCTTTTAATAGATTTCACTTGGAATCTCCATTATGGCACAGCTGAATTTGAAATAAAAACTACCTTTTACGAGCATTTAACAGACTTAATACTCACTAAAGAGGGACTCAGGTGTATAATTATAACTGGCGACCCTAGATGCTTTTAAATTATTAGTTTTGCTAAGTTCCTGGCGGGTTGGTTTGAGCCCAAATATATCTCGATGTAGTACTAAAGCAGGCCTCATGCTTGCTTTAGGCTAGCCTATTATCATCTTGCGAGTCACGTTATTGTAGACTTGTGGACAAGTCGTTAAACGTCTGTCGCGGCGATAGCGAAACGGCTGTCCTGCAACTATCTTGCGAAACTGCCGCTCTGCCCGAGACTACTACTGCTCTCGTCTCACGGTAGCTCTCAGAGCAGTGGTCCTGACAGCGGTAGTCTCGCGCAGAGCAGTAGTCTCGCGAGATAGTTGCGAGAGAGCCGTTTTGCTATCACAATGACAGACATTTAACGTCTTGTCCACAAGTCTATTCCTGTATGGCCAGATTGGCCACACCCACTCAACTTGCAACACTCCCGAAAGTGGCCTTAAGTTTAATACCATAAAAACTGTCCTCAGGTCATGAGGTGGATTCTCCACACGAGGTGCCTGTACTAATGTACAGTTTCACTCACAAAATTACAGACAATATCAAGTGACCATGGCCGAGTACTTGCCACAATTTTCAACATGCTTTTATTAAGAATAGCTAGATGGAGTCTTAGAGCTTTCCCGCACACACAACAAAAATAATTGCTTACCTGGCATTCCTTTCCAAGAAACCGATGAAACCGTGGAATTATGTCCGGAGCTCAATGCACAGAAGAGCACATTTTCGTTGGCCCACGTTTCCGAATATTTTACCCGGGAAATTGTCATCAGCAGAACAGGCATCGGAGGTGATTGTCGGTCAGAGCTCTTGTCTTCATCTTCAATTAGTAAGTTTTGGTGCAAGTGCAAGTGCAAGTCATTAATTTCTTATAAAATAAGACAACCAAATCCACTTGGACTGAACCTCCTTTTTGCAATTTGAACGCCTGTTGATTATTTCAACTGTCCCGCCAAAACTCTTAAAAGGTGGGTCTTCTTCCGACCGAGAGGAGGTGCACGCAGACGATTTTTATTTTTTGTGCAAAATTTGCTCGTCGGGTAACTAGAAAACTCTTGAATATTGTGAATTGTTGGTTGTTTTGGTGCCATGCCAATTCATGGAGATTGTTCAACGCACGAGGGCGTGGTGCAAAAATAGCGGTTTATTTATCTATTTGGTGTTTTTTTTAAATTGCTCGTCGTCTGCTTCGAGTAAACGGTAGATAGCATGACTTCATAAAGATGGGGTATTATTTGTTTCAAACTTGGTATTAAATACATTTAAAATTTAAAGACTTCAAAGCCCAAACTATACCGGGGAAATGCTTAAAGCTTCAGTAAAAACAACAATGTAAAAAAAAATAATAATAAAGGCCGAAAAAATAAGGAAGTCAAAAGCGCCCTCTTTTGGTGGAAGTGTAACCAACAAAAATAAAAAGATGTCAAAGTGCAAAAGGTGTTGCCCGGATGGTTCGAAGTCAATTTTAGCATTTCAGCACGTCCTTTCTTTTTAGAAATTTGATGGCAAGTATGATCAGGTACATGTTATTTGATGGGTTTTACAGCTTCTTGTTTGATTGTGAACAAAATGTGCCTTTATAAAAGCAGACGACAACAACATACTATTTTTACTGTAACCCTGGCGTAGTCACTCATCCATTGGGTACACCGTCACTGACCGTCTTATCGTTTAACTTTAGAATAAACTAAGAGAGGTGGCAGTTGGATTCGGAAACTTTTTCTGGGAAGTAAACCCAAAACTAAAGAGTTTGGGGTCTTTATTTCATGCTACAAAATTTCTTAAATGGTTAGTCTGTTTTAGTATATATATTTTTTACAACTGCCTCGTTTTCATCCATTCAGTCAGTCTACCTTTTGTCCAGAGACGTTTTGTTTTTTGGTTTTTTTAAAGAAGCATTACCCAAGACGGGAGGGTTAAAATGATGGTACTCAATGATGGTGTTGGATTTTGTTAGGTTGAAGAACAATACGAGTAAATCACAAGGGAGTTAGGGTGGAGCTACTCGTTGTCGTAGGCTGTATCTTTGTATGGCGAGTTAGCAGCTACAGCTATGGCTATGACTATTGCTAAAAGCTACTTTCATCTTAAATGTTGTCCTGGTAGCCCCTTTAAGCCTCGTTTGGTGTGAACTTGCATAAAAATGGGGTGTGGGTAAAAGCCGGAATTGCCTGATTTGCCGGAATGGTCGGAACTGAAAATAAAAAATACACTATTTTTAAAGAATTGGCAACAGAGGCAGCCGGAACTACATGTATATTTAAATAGTCAAAGATATTAGTTGTTGTCATAATTATCCACTTAACTCTGCAAAAATATATCACAGGAACTCGAAAACATGAAAATTTGACCGACTTTGTTGATCGCCTGAAGGACAAAACAGAAAGCAGGTACTACACTATTCAACAGACCCAATCAGCAACGTTCCCATACACTGCGATGCGAGTTCCAACCTGCAATGCCCGGTTGCATTGCTATCTGACTACAAATACAGTGCCACTTTGCGTGCGTCTGTTGCATAGTCCGGTACCTGCTGTCTGTTTGTCCGTCAGGCGATCAACAAAGTCGGTCAAATTTTAATTTTTCTAGTTCCGAGGATTTTTTTGTTAAGCGGGTAATAATGACAACAACTATGATACCATTTCAATTGAGTTCCGACTTCCCTTGCTTTTGCAGCAACATCTTTTTAACAAAAATTGTTCACAGTTCCAGCAGATCAGGCAATTCCGGCTTTTACCAATTTCCTAAAAAATATGTAATATATAAAATGTTTCCAAATCTTAGCACCTGCATTGCCTCACATCATAGATGATCACATGAGATGACAAAATGCTCCGCTACAAGGTGGTTACATTGGACATCCACAACACGCTGATGCGTGTCAACAAGTCAACCGGGCAGCAGTACAGTCGCGCAGCACGTCAGTACGGCATCAAGCTGGATCCACAGGTTCTGGACAAGGCTTTCTATACAGCCCTCAGAGAGCAAAGAGCACAGCATCCGAACTATGGAGTGCACACAGGTAATAAGCACACTAAAACCCTCCCAAACTTTGTACCATTTTCCAGCGAGTGGACCAACCATTTGAAAGCATTCAGCTGCATTGGTTATTTATGGTGGCTGGACTGTGCACAGAGCTCACTGTGTGTACTGTGTATGCATTTACCACGTATCATATTGTATCATTCAAAACTTGGATGGTCAGACAGTAGGAGGGTTGACTGTGTACTGTGTAGATGCATTCACCACATGATATCATATTGCAGGCTGGCATAGTTTATCTATCATTCAAAACCACAGTGGACGAAACTGAATGGTCACGACAGTAGGAGGGCTGACTGTTTACTGTGTAGATGCATTCACCACACATATTGCAGGCTGGCATAATTTATCATTCAAAACCACAGTGGACGATATTGAATGGTCAGACAGTAG
>CM021540.1:475784-485850 GCA_010994315.2 Pisaster ochraceus | reverse complement strand
CCAATTTAGGCACAAATCCAGGGGGAGTCCAAGTGGTCCAGACCAATTTTAGGCCATTCCCCATTCCCCCATCATCAAGAGATTAAAAAAGAAGGAAAACAAAGAAGGGGAAATAATCTGGGACATTCCTTGGTGTCTATACCCGCTGTCGCTTACCTTAGCAAATCGATGGGCAGAGGGAAGATTATGGTAGAGTTCTTCTCAGCGGAGATGGTGTTGAGTGTCTGCAGGTAGCGGAGCTGGAGAGCACTGGGTGATTCCGCGATGACGTCAGCAGCCTCCTTCAGAGCTCTTGAGGCGTTTCGCTCCCCCTCGGCTGCAATAACCTGTCATGCAGAGAATGAGATGCAAAGTCGAGACAAGATGACTGTATAAGATGATATCATACAGTCTGTCTCTGTTCGTTAAACCTTTAAGACTGACAATACTTGAGGCTCAACTTCAATCTGTAATGATTTTAATCCTGGTATCATTTTTCACAAATGAGGAAAAAAAATATCAAACAAGCATATATTATAGTTCTCAATGGCACACCAAGCATATATTATTCTTGTACAGATTTGTGTCAAGACAAAATTATTTTATTATTTTTGTTTCACAGACTCCCAATATTTCCCCCTGAAAACAGAAACCTCACTGCTGTTTGAAAGCATTCGTAGAGCATAATTTTTTATGGAATAGGCCTATATTCATTTCACACTGACAAATTTTCAGAAAACAGATCTTTAACTGAACCAGAAAAATATATCACAAAAAAGAGCTAACATTTAAAAAAATATTTTTACAATTTTAAAAATAAAAACAGTGAAAATGTTCCTGTTTTATTTCCGTCGTTCCTGCAATAAAACAGGACTTTCTCTTGCCATCCACAGCAAGTTAAGAGCACTAGACACTAATATCATTTCAGACAAAACCATTTCTAGGATAATTTGTACAGGTACTAAAATCCACAAGCTTGTTATAATTGTTTCAACACCAGCCTGAAATAAACTAACCTTAAAGTTGTGGTGACGCGGCATTTTCATAAGTTCCAGCATCATTTATTGATGTATTGGATTGTTTTGACTTGAATTACGGTAAGGCCCAAACCACAAAAGATTGTGTTTCTTGTCTACAGAAACTCAGACGCTAATCTCTGCATTAAAAAAAGGGGGGATACTACAATCTGCTAAACGAGGAGATTACACCTTTAGACTATAATAAGTCTAAAATCAATGCTTAACCTCTGAAACTGACACCAGTCACAGACACTTTGGTAGCATTTATGAAGGTGTGAGTGTGGTGTCAATCTCGTATCATATTACCATCTTCCCTAGTCACTATCCAAGGATGCGCAGTCCTGACAGGCATCTTAATGGCAGGTTAAAGCGTTTGCAGAGTTTTTACTCGCACTACTTCTTTGACAGATTAGATGTAAAATACCGTAGCTATATGTTGCATTGTATGACAAGTTGGGAGTCAAATATGGTGTCGAATTTGCTGAAACTTTCAAAGCCTGGTGGTCACATTGTTTTGTTTGTACTTTGAACTGTTACATCTGACAGGATGAAGCAGGGTTTTTAAATGACTCCATCTTGTGTGGTGTCTGAAATAACGCCATTGACATGGCTGGATTGCTGATAAACCTATTCTTCAGTGGCTGCAGCCCAACTTGTGTGATTCCGATATGGCCTTAAACTGAGTTTGGTTCTAATACTTCATTATTATTGACCTATTTCATTATTATTTGACCTATGACCTAAACTGACCTTCGCCCTGGCTTCTCTGGCAGCTTCGGCCTCTGCTGCCATGGCTCGCTGAAGCTGAACAGGCAGACGCACGTCCTTACTGGAGTTAAGAAGGAAGGGAAAAAACATGCAAAAAGATCCATAAATCAATATTGTCATGGACATTAGAAATGATTAGCATAATGGAGCCCTTTTATTACGAGGGCAGGGAGCCGGTAAATTAATTAAGGTCTAGATGCATGCACACTGAGACCCAATAGAGGGAAATTATGCGCATCAAACTCAAGTGTTGTCATAAATTCAAATTGAAAGCTCATTTTCTGATTTGTGCACTGTCGCATGTAGTGAGGGTAAAGGAAAAAGAAAAAAGGAAACAGGATTCTTCCCAGGGAACTGTGGGGCATCACTGGACAAAATGTTTGAAGTTTGGCCAAAGGACGCTGAGTTATATGTCTCTGGAATGTTTTCTACTTGGTGTTTAGCTTGGTTTTAAAAGCCCTAATATGGCCTGATGCACCTGCATGGGGGGAACCCTGAATCAAAGTTTAGATTAGAGCAGGTTATCAGAGATCCTTCAAGTTTAATTTAATATTTTGGTTTCAGGGGCAGATCACGTAAATTTGGAGATCTGGAAGGGAGGATTAGTAACTCAATAATTTAATTATTTCCTTGTTTGTTAATTTTATATTTTTAGGAGAAGTTGGAGAGACAGAGACCCTCTCCATCACCCCCCCCCCACCAACTTTAATTCTCCATCATTTCCTCTCCCCCTCCCACAAATCCTCCTTTGGGTTCAAATGCTGACAGGGAAACAAAGTTGATGCATACATCTTACGTTTGTTGAAATCGTAAAACTAAAACCTGTAAGCCTAATATTTTAAAGGCAGAGATTACCTTTGGTAATTAGTCCACAAATTAATGACCATAAAAACTTATTTGGTAAAGAACACTGGAGAGCTGTTGATATTATAAAACATTGCTAGAAGTGACCCCCCTTTGAACTAATGTAGTTTTAGAGAAAAACGAACATTTTCACCCAAAAAGTTGAATCTGAGAAAGGCTTCAGACATGAAGCCTTTCTCATGCATCTGAAAGCACACAGTTCTGTGCAATAAGGGTATTTTTTCTTTGATTATTTTCTTGCATCTTCGATGACCAATATTGAGCCCAAATTTTCACAGTTGTTATTTTATGCATATGTTGGGATTCACCAAGTGAGAATACTAGGGTTTGACAATAGCTGCTTATGATTTTGAGGAGCTAATTTTAGCGTGACTAATGCTCAATACTAAAATTAGAGCTGCAGGTAAGTTCAGCATGACAGGTGGCCCATCACCGGTATCCGGCGTCTTAACCCATGCATTGCAGCTGGACAGATATAGGACCTGCCATCGTGTTATTTCTAGTAAACCGACAAGAGAGACAAGCCAGTTCACCCAGTTCATTGATCTCATTGATCGGAATCAGTCGCTGAAATATATACACAGTCTGCCATGATAGACTGACTTGATTATAGTTGCAGCCATCTTGAAATTTTACCTACTGTGTTGTCCTGAATGTGGTTTACTATTTTAAACAAAAATCTTTTTTAAATGGTACCTTTGAATACCCATTTGATTTGTGTAATACCCTTTCTCTATGGTTTATACACAGTTTATTTCAATCCTATAGTTTCCGGGCATAAATGAATGGCAGCATGAGCTGGATGAAAGTGTTCTGTAGGCCCATGTATGGCACCAGTGTTTCTGATACCCTAGGTTTCTCCCAAGGCCAATTCCATTGCACTGGATTTGATTACAATGTGTTACAAGTATTGAGGCATAGCTTTGTACAAGTCTGAAGCAAATCCCCTAATGTCCAGAAAGATGCTCTTAAAAATGTTTTTTAATTTGTTGTGTGTGTTACATTTATTGCCAATCTGTTTTAGGATATGTTTCTTAAAGCAATGGCACAACATTGGTGTTTGGAAAGGTACAGAGTCATCCCAGTCAGCTACTCCATTCCCTTTTCTAAATTTTAAGAGGGAACAATTAAATATGTCTTCCTCGTTTATCTTCATTTCATTATTCTCCTGAAAACAAAAACTGCCAACAAATGATATATCAATAATTGTGTTGCTCTTAACCAAGCTAGAATTGGCTTTAATAAAAGGGGACAGACTTTTTGAAGAAATTTAGAATGCATTTAAAAGCCGAATAAGAAGATAGCAGTTGTAGAGACTTGCTGAACAAGGGACAAATAGCCCCACAAACTGAAGTGGTCATGCATTTTATAGCCCTATTCACAATACAGAACCAATTCCAAGAAACTAAAACCCTGGAAATTCCTGGGGGTTTCAACCCCACCACCACCCCATGTTCATTTCATGCAATTTTCCTGGGAAGAATGAACCCTCAGCATGCTAACCCTCAGGGTGTCTTTAGATGCTTGACCCCACTCCTAACCAGTGGTACCTATTTTAGGGGAAATGGCTATTTCCCAGGAGTTTGCCAGGGTCAGCAATTCAAGTGTGAAAAGGTCTACCGAAGTTTCCTGAGAATTTCCTGGGAAATTTGTCTATGTGAAAGAGGCTCATAGTTCCTCCAAAATCCCTAAGCCTTTAGTTTATTACATTGTGAACAATAATAATTTTGTTTACAAGATTGAATTTACATGTACATTTATATGATTTGGTTTTACCCTTACACCGATGTGATTTGCCTGTGGATTTTTTTCACAGAACTCTGGAAAGTACTGAGTATACATCGGTGTAAGAGTAAAACCAAATAATATTACATTTATATGATAATTTCTTCCGTCATCGGTGTGGTATAATGCCTCATATCGTAGATCAATATCACACGTAAATGACTACATGTAACTGACAGTGACACATACAATGACGAACAAACAATCCCTCGAGACACGCTCGGCATGTCAGCAACTCCATACAGCCAATTATTGCTTTAAAGTTCAGCATGATGGGGTATTAGTTTTCAAAAAGGAAACCTCACCATTGTCAATGTCAGATTTGTGTTGGATCAGACAGGAATTTTCCCTACGGGAGTGACGTCTTCACTATGAGGGCGATACACT
Source organism: Pisaster ochraceus (assembly GCA_010994315.2). NCBI lineage: Eukaryota > Metazoa > Echinodermata > Asteroidea > Forcipulatida > Asteriidae > Pisaster > Pisaster ochraceus. The sequence goes on along the minus strand of CM021540.1, from coordinate 481,048 downwards.
ATACATTTGTATTTTCATATCTTGTGTTTGGCCTTGGTCTTCAGCATCTTTTTGGACAGCCTTTAGTGCTATATAAGATTATGTTATTTATTATTATTATTCTTATTACTATTATGCGTTCAGTGAGGAGGAAAGTTCAAATGGTTCACCCTCCTCACTGCAAACAACCTTCTGGATCCGCCTCCAACACACCATTTAGGCTTCCAGAAATATTTATAAACCACTTTTTTAAGAACTCATATCATAATTTTGTTCTTTAACATTGCAAGTAAAAGGTTGTTCAAAATGTCAACTCCAAAAACAAAATTGAGAATGATTTTTCTTTGCAACCTTTTTGTTTTGCTTCGTCACTGTCAAATCAAAGATAAGAATTTGGAATAAATTGTCCATTAGTAATTAAGTTCCTTGCAATTGACACAAATGGGCTAATAAAGAAATCAAATAAACCATTAGGAGACTACCTTTGTAAGTGGTTTCCTTCTTGAATGCATAATGATCAACATAATTATGGACAGGCCTTACATATATTTCTATTAAGCAAATTCTGGATGACATGACAATAGATATTAAAGGTATGGTCACACTTTTAATTACTCTGAAAAAAATGCGTGTAATTTCTATCCGAAACCCTACTTGTTATAAAGATAGGGTCGTAAGCATCTGGTGAAATTACTTCATCTGAAACATCCCCCTGGTTAGAAATCAATAAAAGTATGTAAACAAGTTTTAATCTCTTGGAGATTCAAATGTCCATGGTGTCTGTTTGTGAATGATCTGACCATAGATGTGGTTGGTCGCACTGTCAACCTCGCTACATAACGCTGATGCCGGGATTTGACAATATTGATGAAAATACCGCGACAGTTTTTTGATGTTTTCTTAACAAGTAGACACTGTATTCAGCTGAAACTTTCAAAGGTGACTTTTATTGTATCTTTCTTTAAAATTTTGCCTGTCAATCAGCACTACGAGGACAAAAACCAATTTATGATCTTACCTTTGAAGAAAAAGTAAAGAGTCATAATAATTATCAACTACAATTATGATTAGTTTATATTTAAAAGCTCATTGATTATAATGGCCATACTAGCACCAAATCTCCAAAGAAACAATCGCTTCTGGAGCATGGAACAGTCAAGTAAATAAAGGTAGCATATAAAAACCATGTAAATCAACAACGCCTTCCACCTCTAGGACCTTGGTTCGAATCCTGCCAAGTCACTATGTGGATTGGGTTTTCAGTCCCTACCTGATTGCGTGGGTTTTCCCTGGTATAATTCTCTGGGGTATTCCTCCCACATCTAAAACCAAATCTTCCTCCTCTCTCTTGTGGGTTCTTGGCTAGTTAATATAGTGATTAAGTTCACTTTTCTGAGAACCCTTGGCCTCACAACCAAAGTTAATCAATAAACAAATAAATAAATAAATAAATACTGAAAACCAGAGGTTCAATTGAATCTACTCTACCCAAAACAATGACGTCCTTTCCCTTTAAAACAAACGTCTTCTGCACTGAACTAATGCAAACAGTCGGATCTTTGGATTGTAACACGCCATCCTGCAAACGCTTTTCATTGACACTGAATCACAACATGTATTTTTTACCTGAGCAAACACACAGCAATTAGCTTGTTAATGTGGTTCAAAGGGTTTCTTAAGTGCAGGGCACCTCCTTGGTAATTTTATTAGAACGGCACCAGGCACGTAGGCAGAATTTCATTCCTTTTGCTTTACTTTGTAATTTGTAATTGTATTGATTCTTAATTTCTTTTTATTTTCTTAAGACGGTAGACCTACCTGCCACGCACGCAGAATAATTTTTATTTATTTTGCTTAATGTCTGTAATGTTTTTTCTTACTGTAAATTATGTTTTACTTCTAACCGGTTAGAACCAGCATGTCTGAAGGTTTTACTCCAAGAACCTTAATAAAAGGAATCCAGGTGTATTGGAACAACTTTCATTTACCAAACTAATAGGGACACCTCTAAAAAAAACTATGTACACAAAAATTGCAGAACACAGAGAAGTCCTTACATACCAGTTTGGCAACACATGTCAACACATTTGAATGGAGGACTTTAACAAAAGAGATCCAGTAAAGAGACAGTGGATCCATTCCTTGCTAAAACAAGTACCCACAATGGCAGGCAAAGAGAAGGGCTTGATACAAGGCACTTACAAACAATGAGTGAGTGTGTTGGGGGAGGGTACTCTTCAGAATCTATATGATTTAATGGCAATATAATTCAATTAACAATTCACTTGATACCCGTAGGTATATATGACAGTCTATTCATTTTACAGGGCGTCAAATTGATGTACCTCAGATGCATGGTAGAGACCTAGTGATATAAAGTTGCTAATGGCAAAAAAATTCATAATTATGCATTAAAGAGTTTAGTTTAGGCGCAACAGGACTGTATTTTTAGAGTAGTATCATGAGATAGCATTTGTATAACAATCTGCACTGTATCCTCTCCATTTGTTGCACAATTGGCAAAAGAAACCTGTTTAACTCTGATTGTATTTTGCTGGCCTGAGTTCTAACTAAATGAATCAAGAATATTGTCGCCATTTTATGATTTCTGGAAAATGTGTACCCTTATTTAATAGCTACTGTTATGACTACAAATTATGGAGTGAGGGGATGCCAAGACTTAGACCTGATTTAAAAGCCCTAATTATGCCCTCTTGGAAACATTCCTTTAAGCTTCCGTAGTAAACTTAATGCGTACGTACATTTTCAACGCCTACATTCCTAGCCATCTACATTGTGTATTCAGAGCCACCTGACATTAGTCTTCATACCTGTGATGTTATTACCACCGCATTCGCAAAGAGACGCCGAGCTAAGAGAGAAGTAGTAGAAAAAAAGAAAGCCCCCGAATATGCCTGCCGGGCACTCTGCTGCACACGCTGATATTGCAATGTGATATACCAAGGGCTTTCTTGATGTTCAGACATGCTGATCGATACATGCTACATTGATGCCCACACTCCGCTCTGCAGTTGATAATGGCTTAATTAAAGTGTCGGGTAACCCACTGGGATATGGGGTAATGATAGCACCCCTCCAGTGGGTGGCTATGGCATAAGAAGGGATAGAGGGTTAAGTCCTAGTTTTTTTTCTGAAGGGGTATGGGTAATTTATTGGTAATTGATGGAACTATATGCAGGACTGGGGGTGTTTTGGGTCATTCTATAGCTTAATTTACGTGTCAGGATACACCAAGATTATATGTTGTTTTTGTTTATGTTTTTATGGGGGACGGTCTGTTAAAGGCTTTAGCCTGTATTTAACCAGGCAAATGAAAGAGAATGATTCTAAGTTGAAAAGGTTTGTTTCTCTGAAGATTTTGTTTGGACAATCATGGCCATATTCATGCAAGTGTTCCAGGCTGAAAACTTCTTCATTTTGAGGATTTGGGGTGTCATCAGGTTTGAGTCTCACCATCACAACCTTAAGGGGGATCTCAGAAAAAAAGCTGTTTTTTTCCATAGAGCGATTCATTATTTTCCGTCTCTTTTTGCAGGATTGAGGGCACTTTGAGGATGTAATTTAAAGGTGAGGTAATGGAGCCAATGCTCGCACTAACAAAATAGCTTCAGCAAAATGGATAGCAGACCCTGATTTGTTTTAAGTGGACCATCTTACTATTCAACAAAAACAAATACCATTTGAAGCAGATTTGGAAACAAATTAATCACTCCTTCTTAAGAGTGTAAATTAAATTTGATGTACACCTTCTGTTTAATAGCACTCTGCACCGCTATTGTTACAACCAGAAGCTAAGTACACAGATCTCAGACAATGTGTCAAAATTCACTAACGTATGCGCACGTACCTATCCAAACTTTGTGTTTACTCGTGTGTATCGACTGTACCGGTACTAATAGTCTGGCACGCTGATGCGATGATGGTGCGAGAGCTACATGAGCGATGACATTTTGAGCATAAGTGGTATCACTAGTGCACAGCGCTATTGCAGCATGCATCTAGTCTGACTTTTAGGCCAGAAAAAAAGAATGAATACAAATTTGATTCAGTTCCATTCAACACTGAAAAATGAAGGAAAGTTTTGAAAATTTTGAATTTCCTACCTCTGCAGTTTTCTCCCCATTCTACTTATTTGTTCTTTAATGCACTGTTAAGAGAATCTAACTCCATTGGTGCAAACTTTGACCAAAATTCAGCACAATTAGGAACAAAAATCCTCTCCCCAGCGAAAAAAACAAACAACGAAAACAAATTATATATTTCAAAAAGTTCTCTTGAAACCAAATAGAAATTTGTAAAAGTCAGAATCTGACTGCAAGACTCAAACATCTTCAAAATCTTAATTTTTGTTTACTTTTATTTTTAGATTCAATTGTTTCAAAGACTCCCAACTCCAGCAAGTAATTGTTTTAAATTAGAATAAAAATAAAAAACCTTAAAGTCTTTTCGATATAAAAATACTTTTCACACCGGACTCAAGAGAACTGTCCTAAGGCTTGAAATTCTCCGACCGTTCCAGAACTGCAATGTTTTGTCGGCCAACAATAACTTCCTGTGGTTCGCTGCCTGGAAGGGCCGTCAATATAAACAAACATTGTTACTGCCTCTTTAAGTGTGCGTACTGAAGTGGCAACAAGATTTAGCTGAAGGTGGTAATTCAGCTAGCCAGTCTGTCACAAACTGGGTGAAAGAGAAGGGGGTCGGGACAGCAGGAAGAGGGAAGGTGTGGGGTGGCAGCGGAGGGGCTGGGAGAGCAGAAAGGGGGAAGAGGTTAGAGTTTAGCAATGGAGGGGGCTGGGGGAGCAGAAAGTGGGATGGGTGGGGTGGCAGAGGAGGAGCTGGTCAGGGTAGAGAAGGAAAGGGGCTATTATCATTTGTAGCTACGCATGATTATTTTGCACATCAATGATAATAACGATCAAGCCAATGTCATAATTTATGTATATAGTATTGCTTAAATGCACCTGATGTTTGATTCTCATATGCTTCAATTCACCTTCGTATGGGAAATCCTTTTGATGGGCATTTCAAAAATTTGCGGAAAAGTTTTTGTGAAAATAAACTGGACAGACACTAAGGAGGATTAAATATTCCCTAGGCCCTTGGCATCAGTGTTCCCCAGGCCCGAGGCACAAGTGTTCTGCAGGCCCATCACAAATTGTCATAGTGTGGGGGCGGGCGCTACTTATTATGACAAACCATTCCCAAGTGGTATCTTTCCTCACCTTCCTCCTCTAGGACGTTCGTATCAAGCCTTGGGCACT
>CM021540.1:330863-349180 GCA_010994315.2 Pisaster ochraceus | reverse complement strand
AGAGCTGCCAATACTCTCTGACCAGACTGTAGTAGTTAAAGCATTGGGCCAGTAACATCACAACAAAACAAGTCCTGCAATCTAGTGTTTTGCCTAACTCATACTTTGAAGATACAGAATCTGTACTTGAGCATTTCTAGTCAAAACCTTCTTCTACAGGTTCAGCTAAATGTTAAAAGAGAAAAATTTTATTTGGTTGTGTTAAAAGTATTTGCAGTCCAGTAATAACGTTTTAGCTGCCAGACCTGCCTAGGGTTGGGATGCTCAATCATAAAAAGTGCTGGATTTTTGGAATGCATTTCCAAATTTTGTTTTAACGAAGCCGACAGTAAAACAAAATACAATTTCAAAATGAGACCTTCCCTTTTTTCTTTAATGTTAACTCCAGACACTATCCATGGAGAATAATTGACATCCCTTTCATTGGTGGGAATGTGTATCATCTTAATCCCCTACAATTTGATTATCTTAATCTCCTACAATTTGATTATCTTAATCTCCTACAATTTGATTATCTTAATCTCCTACATTTCCTGGAAAGTGTGTTGACATCCACTCCTTATTCCAGCTTGGTTCATAGACCCAATTCTCAATTTGGATTGGAAGTGGTAGAAACAGTTAAACGCTAAAGGATAGTTAAAAGTTCCATTTAACCGTTTAGGGAAATAAACCTAGATGCACAACCCTAGACATGCCATCTTGTGGAGATTTTCATGAAGTTTAAGCCCTGCAGTAGTATTTCAACTTTACGGTAATGTTATGTAAAAAGCATGTCAGTGCAACTTAATTTTGAAGAATGCCAATTGCATATTTTTTGCCTAAAATGTCTTCAAATTGTCATTCACGTTTGTCTGAATTAACTAACGCATGTCATCATGTGTTCTTGCAGCCTCCAGCATGTTTTATTTTAAGCATCAAGCATAAAGAGTAGTTGTCACTTGCCCCTATTCTCAGGATAAATTAACAAATCAGTTACTGTCAAATATATGTGCATTTTGGCTACCTAGCAACTCCCACTATTTTCATTTGTTTCAAAGTTTTCTTCAGGGTACAGGGATGCCAGTTTTCCGGCTTTAAAAATTTCCCCAAATTTTTTCGGCGCTCGTTTGGAGCAACTCATGATAATATGTTTTGAAAGCGCCCTCAAGCGTTCGTACATGTATTGTAAATGCCGGAAGTATCGAGCGAAGACTATACTTTTCTGTCAAATGTGTGCGTGGTGCCGTATGGTATGTATCGATGTATTTTGTGTGTACATCCATACACGATCTTTGGACCGTACGTGAAATCGCTCAGAGAATTTTGTTTCGCGGACAATTGGCATTACCATTGAGACATACCGACTGAGTTTTGGGCGTTACCATTGAGTCATTATGGATGTTGAAGAGTTCAGGCATGCAACTCTTTCCGCGTTTCCGCGGATTTCCGCGTTTTTAAAAAAATGATCAGCGCTAAAAAAAAAAAAAATGATAATTTTTTTAAATTTTTATTTTATTTTTTAATGTCAAGTTATAAGACTGTTTTTTCTTTTTCCTTTAACCATTATGAGATCAACCATGAAATCAGTGTGTACATACACATTTGACAGGACGGATCCAGGCATTTTTGCAAGGGGGGGGTCAGAATTTTCTTTTTCTTTATGTTTTATAAAAAAAATCGCTGTTATGTTTTTTTATTGTTTTTTGGTCTGAGCGGGGGGGGGGGACGGTGACCCCCTTTCCTTCGCAGCGAAATTTTTTCAGGCTCTGAAGGGAAGAGTCACTGGCATCCCTGAGCGTATAGTGTGTTGCGCAAATTTTCTATTTTTCTTTTGAATAAATTGGCAGATATGTGCATTGTTGAGTGGGCAGAAATATTAAATGTAGTATTAAAATATTCAGATTGACTTCCAAAGAAGCAGTCTCTGTTCGAACTTCGTCAATCTTAGCAAACTGCTTACAGCAAATTGATTATAATATCAAATTGATTATTGCAAATTGGTTATAGCAAAGTGAATACAGTAAATTGATCATAGCAGATTGATTATAATAGTAAATTGGTTGTAGCAAGGTAATTGTTGTATACACAAAACTAACTGGTCAACTGGATAAAAGTTGCTACTAATAAATTGGTGGGGCCAGCTGGTTTGGGGTGGCTTTTTGTTTTCAGACAAAAATGAGAGCCAGTAATGATTGGTGACAATTGTTATTAACCAGGTTCTGGTAATAGTGTGTCCAGCTTTGGGGAACAAATAATGAAATTAGATATGAGGCCTGGTACTTCATTCTGGTGAGGCCATTTCCCTTAGTTAAGGAAACCTCTTTGAAAAAATGTCAAAGAGCACCAAGGCAATGACATCTGGCAATCCTGACGGAAAGTCTTTGGGCCAAGAACCGTATCTGCTGCACGTCCACAGTTTTTACTACTAACTGCTTCAAAGCCTGCCTATGTCTGTGTGTAATTTGACCCTCAAACACCAATTACATTGGTGTAAAGGCATTTCTCATGACAGAAATGTTTAAATCTGAGAATACTTGAGTGTTTGAAGTCAAGTCCAATTATTCAACTTTTTTTCATAAAACATCAAAGAAAATCCAGTTCAATTCAACTCCTATAGGCTTCTGGTAGTCAGTAGAGCCAGTTTGTGTGAAGTGGGCGTGGCTAAACAGCAGAGTTACGTCACACTTGCATCAAACAGGATTGCCTCCATGGCCAGTATGAAGTATCAGACCTAAGATCACTTGTAATACATTGAACTCACAGGTATCAGAAAGCTGTTTCCTTTCTTGTTTTTTCATTTTAAAACTATTTTTGGGTACTAATGTGTTGAAAATTGTCAACTTAGTTTGTAATTTTAAATCACAAAAATAATTCAAAATACCAGCGTTGTGATAACTGAGGTTAGTGTCATGAGAGAAACCTTTGCATCACCCGAAATGTCCAAATTACATCGAGGATGTCAAGGAGACACCCAGACACCCCTCTGTCTGATGGGCATTCTATGGTACTAAATATGGGATTGAGATTAATCGGGTTCCATTCATGGGGAGCAGGGTTGTCTTTAACACACTTATCATTGGGCTCGGCCGTTCATTTCACTAACAATCATAATAAAGATAAAGATTTAGGTTTTACCAATAATGGTTCTTAGGTAGCGCTTTATCACACCTGAGGGCGTCGCCAAGTGCTCATTATCTTTTCAACAAGGTATGCGGAGCAATGTTTGTGAAATAAGACCCATTTATTTACATAGCACCATGTAATGGTTTACAAGGTGGGAATCTGCAGCCAACCATGCCAGGAAACACCAGGGCGAACCCCTTCTCTTAACAACATGCTTGACCTATGGCTTTATGTCCCTTCCAAAGGACGAAGCAATGATGGTTAAGTGTCTTGCTGAAGGACACAAGTGTCACGACCAGGACGTGAACCCACACTCTGCTGATCAGAAACACCAGAGCTTGGGCCCAGTGCACTTGACCTTTCAGCCATGACATGCCACGGACCATACATCGATGTGTGATAAGCACTGTACACTGTCCCAAATAACAAAAACAAAAACCTCAGGCATACTACTCCGGTAGGATTTGAACCCATGAATCAAGCATTCTAGAGCAAATACCTTCACCACTAGACCAATGAGCATGCCCGGAGACAATAGAACAGTTTTAATCCTGTAATTAGCAAAACCAAAATACTATTCTGTATCCCCGGTGCTAACTATTGTGATCTATAAACATCATGATGAGTTTAAAATTCCTTTAGAACTCGGCAGGATATCACAATAAAGTTTTTGAATATAGTTTGCTTTTGTAATTGTAATTATTATATCTTGCACATTAAAAATTACAGATATTGTAGTCAAAGTCCAAAGGAATTGTGTGGTTTGTATAAAAAAAATAATAATAAAGTGGTACAATGCAGTTTTTCCCTCTGTGCCATAGATGGAGCAAGCTGGTTTGTTTTGTCGTCATTGGTTTTATAGTTTGCAAATTCAATAACGCCTTTTAGCTGAAGTCAACATAATGTGCTGTTTCTGTTATTGTTAAAAGCATAGAAAGTGATGGAAGACATCTTTTGTTACATACAGCAGTGCCGTTTGTTGTTGGTAGAGTTTATAAAAACAACCACATCCCATAGTCTCAAAGTAGATTGTGGTTTTCTGTAATAGAAGAATGTGATAGAATGGATGTTGATTTCATGTTCCCCAGATGGAGCAAGATTTCTCCAGTCATCCCATGCTCCTTCAGAACATCACCATGGTAACCTCATCAGACTTTGCGGAGCTCCTGGTCAATGACTCCTACATCAACGTGACGAGCATAGAGAAGCGTCTTGACGTCATAGACAACGCTGCGTGCGGGTGGCTCAATCTAGCCGGCTCAGTCGACTTCAACATCTATCAGGCATTTGCAGATGAAGAGTCATTGATAGAGTACATCTTGAACGACGCGTTGGAAGAAAACGTTACTGTCTTCGCGAGTAAGCACTCAATGTCTTTGCTTTAAACCAAGTTTCATATTACATGTAATGACAGTGAGAGTGCATTGTTAAAACGTTGAGAATAAATCAACCGGCTCTTTGTAGAGCTACTGTCTCTTTCATACACCCAAGGGAGCTCAGATGGTTTATAGAATGAAAATAATGACCCAGTGACCAGGGTACTAGCATTCATGCCCCATGAGCATTAAAATTGGAAGATAGTAGTGCTATATTAATTTTCATTATTCAAATACATGGTGTACTATAACTCTTATCCTTTGTTTGTTATTTTGTCAGCTCTTTTCTGTTAGCTTTTGTCTGTTTAAGTGGTCCCTAAATCTTTTCCTCATTTTGTAGTTTTTGGCGTTTTTTGACTTCATAGACCTTAATGTATGATGTCTCAGGCTCATAAAGCGCCCTTACTTAGTTCAAAAGAAGGTGACGCATTGGTTTACATTTGTTTGAGGCATTTGCAAGCACACATGTTTCCATTGTCTGACCACAACTATAGAAGGGGTCTATTTCACTGAAAATATTATTGAAACTTAGTAGTTAAGTTTAGGAATAATTGTGAAACTCTATCATCATTATGAGAAATCAAATCGTTTCGTCATAGGTCTTGTGTTTGAAGTTGATGACGAGGGCAAGCTACCGCCCCACATTGTCTACAAGATCCGCCAGAACGCCTCCTTCACCGATCGCAGCGATCTGATCCGTCGACGATTCTGGGCTCCGGGCTCAAATCACAAATCAACGCTGGGGTACTACACATTCGGCTTCGTGTGGATACAGGATATCATCGAGAGGGCCATCGTGAACAAGTGGGTCGGGCGCAGAGTGGTCGAGCCAGGGAACTATGTCCAGGAGTTTCCATACCCATGTTATATCCGAGACAAGTGAGTATAACCCCTGTTGCTAGGTCACTGCATGGCTTTATGGTAAAGTATATTACTCAAGGACTTAAGTGCCACGACTGGGACTCGAACCCACACTCTACTGACCAGAAGCACCAGAGATTGAGTCCAGTGCTCTTCACCGCTCGGCCATGACACGCCACTAGTGTGTTTGATTGTTTGCCTTCGATTGTTTTCTATTTGTTATTGATGTTGATTGATTTTCTTTACAGTTTCATGTTCATTATTGAGCACATAATGCCGATGATGTTAATCGTTTCCTGGGTGTACTACGTAGCTATGTTCACTCAGAGCATTGTTTATGAGAAAGAGGCCAGACTCAAAGAGGTATGTGTACTTATTGATTTATTATTTTGTTTTATTATTTATTTACACGTCAAACAGCGCATGTGCCAATAAAAGGGTGGCTAATGGGAATCAAGAAGAAATGTTTAGTTTTAGATAAGGGAGGAAACCCCCAATGGGGAAAACTCAAGCAACCAGGTAGGGACTGAAAACCCAATCCACATGCAAGGCTCTGGTCTGAGGTGGGATTTGAACCGTGATCTTAAGAGGTGAAAGGCAGGGAAAGAAACCACTGTACCAACCTGATGACATTCATCTTATTTGTTTGTTTGGGTTCTTAAAAAAAAAAAAAAAATTGAAAGTGCCCATGGCAACTGTTTTCATTCTAAGCAGACTTTAAATATGTGAGCTAGCACAGAGATTTTGATTTTGATTTGGGACCGTCTTTTGCATGAGCACCGCGCCAAATTTGATAAGCTGTTAAGCGCCACAATGTTGCTTTGCACAGACAATTCCTGCTGATTAAAATCAGGTTACTCAAAATGTCATGCAATGTATGTTTCTTGTGAAAGATCATCTGCTTTATTTTTGCTTAGCAGTTTGAATTGTAAAGTAAGATTTTCTGCTTAACAGCTTTCTGAAATTGGGCCTCGATGAGGATAAATGAAGGAGGCATTCCTAAAGCCGTGTCCGATTGGCGGCTACAGCTATGGCTAGATTACCACAGTGCATTAAAGCATACACTGCTCTGAGCAACAGCCACAGCCGCCAATTTCGACATAGCCTGAACTTGTATTTTGGTTCTGCCCTCTTTCTTTGTCTTACATTTAACTCAATGGAACCAAATTGAGACAGGAAGGGAAAATAGTCTGAGCCTTTTGATATGTGTTAGACTAATCAGTCTCATAGGCAGTGTGTATTTTGGGAACATGACTTGAATGGGTTGGGATTGTCTTGATTCTTATTAGGTGATGAAGATGATGGGTCTCAGCAATGCCGTCCACTGGGTGGCTTGGTTCATTGTGGGCTTCACTCAGATGTCTGTCACCATCGGAGGTCTCGTCTGCATCTTGCACCTCAGTAACATCCTCGTTCATAGCAACCCCTTCATCATTTGGCTAACAATGACTGTCTTTGCCATGGCAACCATTTGCTTCTGGTATGTGTTATTTTGATCAGAATCTACTGCATGGAAAATTGAATCCATCAGCAACATAGGATTCAACTAATATTTCTTAATATGACATATATATCAGTTCATCGAGTGGTAGCTTAAACCTGCATTGACAGGATTGTAAACACTTACAAACTCTTATGAACTCAAACCCAGTTACTGCCCACGCGTGCACTGGCTATTGTGCCACAAAAGGGCGCCGTCATTATTATACTGTATTGTGACGGCCAGCACGAGTGCAGTAACTGGTCTAGAGCTCATAATTCCATGTACAGCTACAGTTCTTCTATGATCATGATGACGGTTCCCCGTTTAAAGCAAGGTCAGATCCAGGTCATTGGTTGTGTGAATGTTTAGGGCCTTTTTGCAATTTCAGAAAACCTGTTAAAAGGGTTGTGTAATATTTACAAGTTTTTATAAGTTTTTATTTTTTATTTATTTATTTATTTTTTAACTGAGAAATAAAAAAACACAGGCCTTGCAGGCCATTTCCATTTCACAAAAGGCACTTCCACTGGAAAACTCTAAAGTCAATGGGAAACTTTTAAAGGGGAACCAAAGACAACTCCAGAGCTACGTAAGCCATGGTTTCCATGACCAAGGCTTCTATGTAATTCCAGGCTTGTGTTTAATTATGAGATATAAACCGCAACAAGTTTTCCTTTCGTTTTCTCCATTTTTCAGTTTTCTTGTGAGTGTGCTTTTCTCCAAGGCCAAGCTGGCTGCAGCCTGCGCAGGTATCATCTACTTCACTAGCTACGTACCCTGTCTGTATATTGCAATCAGAGAGGAGAGCTTGGCATACGTTGACATATCCAGCACCCTTAAGACCTGTGTGGTGAGTTTGCAAAAGTATTGGATAAGTTTCATGTCGCTGTTCACAGTTGGCAAGAAAAAGAACATTATTAATACGCTGCTTTTTCTTAAGTTGGTGTCTGTTTTAACTGGTATCATTGTCATATTATTTGGATAGCAATTCTACCCCAATACCACAAAACACACACACACAAACTCACACAGCTCTGTTGCAGTCACTCTGTGGACATTTCTTTGTTCTGTACACTTAAAGAAAATCCTATTCTTCACCTCAGTAAAAAACACTGTGTGGACATGTGTAAATCCACATAGTGTTTCAAGTCCCTACATTATGTGGACTTCTTTTGTTCTCATGTCCACACTTCATATGTAGCATTAAAACACATTTGTTGATCCAGTAAATAGAGGACTTCTCTTTGTTCTCCCATTGTTTGGACTTAGTTTATTCTGGCATGCATCATTTTGTTGTATGGTTATGCAGCTCTTTGAAATTGATCCCTGATTACAATAAAGGAAAATTTTGTTCTCGCCTAATTTCACAATCACAGTCTCTTCTGTCTACCACTGCCTTTGGTCTGGGCGCTCGTTACTTTGCCCTGTATGAGGAGAATGGAGAGGGCGTCCAGTGGAATAACATCAACAGGAGCCCCGTGGAGCATGACTCATTCAACTTGCTACAAGTCATCATCATGATGCTGGTGGACATAGTGATTTACTGCTTGTTGGCATGGTACATTGAGGGTGTACATCCAGGTAGGTAGATAGGGGACTAGACTCTCATAACAGTGCAGCCATCTTATCCTCCCCCCAAGAGAGTGTAATCTAACAAAGGCTGGAAGGGAGAACAGTCTGGTGCCTGATCCTAAACCATCAACCACAGTAGACACATATTTTGTAGAGTATGCCCAAAGAACAAAAATATTGCTTAAAAAAATACCTGCCAATGCAAAAATGAACGGGAAACCAGTCACAAATTGGTACCAAGGAATGCTGTTTGGCATGTCACCTTTTTTCCCCAAACAAAATCCTTTGTGTTTGCTAACTTTTGCAAATTTTTAATAAGCAGTTATTTGAAGTTGTGCCAAGAGGACTAGCACATAGCAAACAAACTTACCAACTGCTCTAGCATGGACAGTTTTCAATTGTTGTTCGGGGCTCAAAACTCTGAAGAGAAAATATTGATGAATAATTAATGAATTACCCATTACTTGTTTTTTCTGCAGGATCATACGGTCTACCTAGGCCATGGTACTTCCCCTTTCAGCGTTCCTATTGGTTTGGCCATCGCCATGGTGACCAGGACCACACCAGCTGTTTGGACTGTGTGAGTAACTGCAGGAAGGGTAGACATTCACTGCTGTCTGTGATGGAAGAGCACCAGGCGAGCGCCATGGAGAACACGCCAAATGGTAAAAAATAAGAGCAATTGAAACATTTCTAGTTCTCAGTGAAGCGCCCCCTTGGGGACTTTGGAACAGGCCACTTGTGGCTGCTATGGGGATTTTGATACAAGCCAATTGTGGCTGCTATGGGGATTTGGGTACAAGCCAATTGTGGCTGCTATGGGGATTTGGGTACAAGCCAATTGTGGCTGCTATGCGGATTTGGGTACAAGCCAATTGTGGCTGCTATGGGGAATTGGGTACAAGCCAATTGTGGCTGCTATGGGGAATTGGGTACAAGCCGCTAAGGTCTCTAAAGGATTTAGTTTGCTTTAACATCGGCTCGGTTCATATTCAGGAGTACTAGGGAATCATGAATGGTGTTTGTGGTTTGTTTGTTCTAGGTTCCTACATGGAGGCGGATCCTACACATCTACCCCTGGGAGTTAAAATTGAACACCTTAGCAAGGTAAGACTAAAACCTCAACTTTCAAAATGTGTCAAGAATTATCATCGTGGGGATATTTCCATTTTGATTATCTTGGGTTATTTCTGCTGCAGGTATACAGGAAGGGAGGCAAAAGAGCTGTCAATAAACTGAGTTTGAATTTCTACGAGGGACAGATTACTTCCTTCCTTGGTCACAACGGAGCTGGGAAGACCACCACAATGTAAGTCACCACATCCTGGGCCCACTTTTATAGAGCTGCTTACCGAAAAAAAAAAGTGACCAGCCCAAATTCCATGTCATACGTACAGTTTGGGACCGGTTTCCTGCTAGCTCGTACTCAGCAGAAATCTGGTTAGCAATACTCTCTGTGACTGCCCAATTTTTTTGCCTGCCTGTGAAACAGTTGCTGGTATTCATCAAATGTAAAGAAATCCTGCTATTGATCTACTTCTCTAGTGCTGCGGATACTTTTCTCAAAAGTGTCTTGAAATCTATAATTTCAGTGGTTACCAAAATGTGGAAATGCTATAATTTCATCAAACCTGTTAAAATTGGATCCTAGCTTTAGACCTTTTTGTCAGCAATGACTCTCGCCCCTAGTTCTTGTCCTCACCTTAACTGCCATCAGTGGACTTATGTTTGGCGTTTCTCAAAAATCTTTGTAGGAAAAAAAAACATCTTAGGGAAGTCTGCTTGAAATTATTATCTTGTTGTCAGACATCAAGTTGTTGTTTAGATTTTTACATCTTGTCATCTGATCTTGACTTCTCATCTCTTTGTTTGACGCAGTTCCATTTTAACTGGACTGTTCCCACCCACCTCTGGCACGGCACATATCTACGGATCCGACATACGCACTGATATGACAACGATACGCAAAAGCTTGGGCATGTGCCCTCAACACAATGCCCTCTTTGATAAGTAAGTGCCACTTAACATTCCCACATTTCAGGAATTTCATTCTCACATTTCAGGAATTTCATTTTCACATTTCAGGAATTTCATTCCCACATTCAGGAATTTCACATTCTCATTTCACAATCTCATATCTGATGATATCTCACACCCTTTCAATGATAATGGTACAACTCAATGGGAAGAGGAAGTTGGGTCTGGCCCTTTTTGAAACCTTGGCTTGAGCTTTGGGCTCTGGCTTTGGGCTCTGGCTTTGGGCTCTGGCTTTGGGCTCCGTCTGTTATTTTGAAAATGTGCACTTTGGGTACAGCGCTTCAAACAGGCGGCAGACCCTAAGCCAGACCCCAAGCCTGAGCCATGGTTTAAAAAATGTCCTTTGATATTTATTTTGAATCAAAAATTTAGTTGAAAGTTTGGTTCATATTCAATCAATGTTTTTATTTTTTATTTTGGGTTGAACAAAGAAAAACTGACTAGAGCCAGACTTGAATCTGTCCCCCTATTTTGTCAATATTTTTGTTGTGGTGCCAGTCATATGCCATTCAACTTGTAACTGCTGTCTAGCAAGGGATCACACCCAAGTTTACAATACAACCTGGGCTGTGGCAGCCAGGGGATCACCTTAAAGGATGCAACTTTTTTTAAATATCAAGTAATAAACCACAAGGAAAACTGACTGGGTACGTTTTCTTGGTTTATCTACAAAAAATTGAAAAATGGTCCTGTTAGCAGAGCGCCAGCATGTTTCTGGAGGTCGCAGGATCCTGCTCTAGTCAATTTTTCTTTGGTTTACTTTAAATTAATTAGAATTTACCCAGTCAGTTTCCCTTGGTGTTTATATATATTAATAACTTTGTGTAATTTGTTATTCAATTCCAACGTTTTCTTTCAGACTTACGGTGGAGGAACACATCTGGTTTTACTGCCTGCTGAAAGGCATGGCAAACTCCAGCATCAAGTCTGAGATTACAAAGTAAGTTTGAAATCTTGGGAATAAATGATCACATTCATCGGAACCCAGCACAACAGACCCCTCGCATATAATATCACAAGTTTAAATAGCACACTCAGTGAGGTCAAAAGAAGACTCAACTGTATAGCAGTTTCGCTTGGTGTATGTTCAGGTGCATATTTCAATACGTTTTATTCACAATCTAGTGCATCCTCTACATTTTGCCTCAGACAGGCCATTTTCCCCAAAAGCGGCAGACAAGCGCCTATGGGTAGTTTTAGACCTCAAGATGGTAAATGTAAATGTGAACAACCTTTACGAGTCTCTCAAAATATATGATCTTATGCCATAGACACAGAAAAACACAACTTTACTGCTTTGCAAACGATGACTGAACTTCAAAGTCATGTATCAGTCTTTACGAGGCAACAACAAAATTTGTCAACTTTCCCATGATGCACTGTGAAAAAGGCTTTTTCTTTGCAAACTGAATAGGGCACAGTGTATTGCGAAACGCTGGGTTGTTAGACCTCGGCCGAGGCAGTGTAGGCAGGGGGATCTGTTGGTAACTTCCTCAGTCATTCCCCAAGTCTGCACTGCAGATGCGCTATACATTTCTCAAAGTTTTTTCAATTTTATGCACAAAACATCCAGTAAAAAAGTTAGATTTTGTTTTTACTGTCTTTATTTTTTATCACCTATTACAAAAAAGAATTATCACTGACATTGGACTGTTGAAGAAACGTCACCAAGTGGTAAACAATCTCTCTGGTGGTATGCAGCGCAAACTCTCAGTTGCCATAGCATTTGTAGGAGGTTCTCGGACTGTGATTCTGGATGAGCCAACAGCAGGCATTGACCCCTGTGCCCGCCGTGCCATATGGGATCTTCTAATCAAATACAAGCAAGGTACTTAACTGTTTAATAGGAGAGAAATGTGGCATGTCATGGCCGAGTAGCCTAGTGCATCGGACTCAGGCTCTGGTGGCTAAGTCATCAGGGTGTGGGTTCGATTCCCGCTCATGACCCTTGTGTCCTTGAGGAAGACACATCACTATAAATGCTTCTCTTCATTCAAGGGTAGGTTTGGTACCTGTGAGGGCAGAGATGGTTCTCGGTGCACTGCATGCTTGGCAACATACCCTGTATACTCCTAAGGCAGCTGAGATGGTTCAAGGAATGAAATGGCCCAGTACCAGGGGTAAATGTTTGAGTGCCATGAGTGCCACTGAGTGGTGGATTTGAGTGCATACAACAAGAAGACATTATTATTGTTGTTATTATTAAATAACTGACTTGCTTAATGCTTTATGCTCCATGAACAGGGATAGGGATAGTGTAAGGGTGCTTTGATATTACTAATTAATCTCATCAGCTTTTCATCTTTGCAGCATGTTGAAGTGAGTTGGGTTTTGAGAACTTGAGTCTGATTTATAAATTCTGATTTATTCAAGGCCGTACTATTATCCTTTCCACTCATCACATGGACGAGGCGGACATTCTCGGAGACCGCATCGCCATTTTGTCTCACGGACAACTCAAGTGCGTGGGCTCCTCAATGTTCCTTAAGACAACCTTCGGGGATGGGTACCAGTTGACCCTGATCAAGAAGCCGCTTGGACTTAACGAGAACGTTAACCGGTCGACTACGACAGACACACAACAGAGAAATGATTCCTTCGTTTCCAACTGCTCTGAAGAGGAGGTGGGGAGGTTCATTCGACTGCACGTCGCCGGAGCAACGCTGTCCGCAGAAACTCTTCGAGAGCTGACGTACACGCTTCCTTCCGAGGCAGAAGAGGAGGGGACTCTGACATTGTTGCTGGAGGAGCTCTCGGATGATAAACTGGATGGTCTTGATCTCTCTGGGTATGGGTTGATGGATTCCTCCCTGGAGAAGGTGTTCCTGAAGGTGGCAGACAAGTATGGAGTGAATAGATCAGGTGAGAAGTTTGAAACCCTGCAGCGAGGGACCTGTGGTACTTCAGCAAATACTGACAAGTTGATTCCATAAGTTCAGAGGATTTGTTTTGCTTTTTTTTTTCAATGTTTTTTTATTGAAGCCATGGTTAACATGTCCAGGTAGTGCCTGGGTTAATTTAAGCTAGATTGCTTGCTTAAACAAATCAGTTTTATAGTTTGGTTTCATCTATCATTGATAATTAACATATCAATTTTGTATACAAAGGACGCTGTCAGAGTTTTGTCCTGCCCCTTCTAACCAAATCACTGTCCCATGTTGGTTTATACCCCCTCCGGGATGTGTGGTATGGTCCAGCTTAGGACATCATGGCAGATGACTCTGAGCAGTGTGATAAGTCAGCATGTGCAGACAGTGAATCTCTTTGCAGGATTTTAAAGGGGCACATTGCCTTCAAATCTCTCAAAATGTTGCTGTTTGGAATGACTTCTTTTCTTTGTAAGAGTTCTTCATGCACTAAATCACAGTGTTTTGTAATTAGTGAGTAGTAGTTTTAAAAACCTGTAAATTTGCGGTCTGCCATTTTGTGGAGTAAAAAATTTGGTTTCACAAAATGGCGGACCATGTTCTATCTTGAAATTACCCGTGTAAATCCTGATGCTTGAAACAGTGAAAACATATCAGGTTTTTTTCACTGTTTTCTTGTGACTCCAGTGATTGATTGAACTTAAACTTTCACAGTTTTGTTATTTGTCGTATATTTTGGGTCACATAAAGTTCGGCTACTGGTCTTTGGCAATTACCAATGATGGCCACCATTGTTATTACCCACTGCCCCTCGGTCCCTGCCCCTCGGCACTTGCTCTCTAGTTGGGAGGTTATGAGTTCATAATTAGCAGGGACAATTTCATAGAGCTGTCTAAACACAATAAGTCATGCAAAAGAGATCATGCTTAGCAAGAGCAGGTTACCAGCCAAATGCCATGTGATATATCAGGCTAAGTGACTGACTGAATATATTCAACAGACGGAGATTCTGATGGCCAGACTTCCTTATCGTCGGATTACTCAACAACAGACCATCCCCTCCTGGCACAGTCATCAAATGCTGCAGCCACGCCCCATGGAGAAGTAGAACTGTCCAGTGTTGGCGGAACGCATCATAGTGACAGTGCATCGGAGGACCTCTTCATTGGAGAATTCCATTCACAGACAAGGGATGGTTACAGTCAGTTGCCACAGGAGGAAACACAAAATGGTAAGTTCCGATCTGGGGTTTGTGATTTGATGACAAAGCTTTTTTTTCTTTAATGCTCTGTTACATTTAATCAAAACTGCATTGCGGGCAAATCAACAATTGCAAGACAACACAAGATAAAACAATTTCAAATAGCATCAAATATTCCTGGAAGAAACTAAAATGAATGTTGAACCATTTTTCTTTCATTTCTGTTTTTACAGAGATGCTTAAAAATGTTTTTTTAAGTTTCCCAGTTTCACAACCCCTGTTTAGAATGAAGTGTTGCTTTGGGAATGTGTTTGCTAATGAAGCAGATAGCAAGGCACCAGTTGCACATATGTGTGGTTTAGGGCATTTTGGGTGATACCCATTGAGCTAAATAGAAATTCTGTGCTAAGCAATATTTTGTTATTACTGGCTTTATGTATTATCTGGTTCCAATTTCATAAAGTTGCTTGACGGGAAATATTACTGAACAAAATTATTAGTTAGAAACTGTAGGTTGGATGGTATTTTGGCTCGTAACCCCTTTCTGATTAGCTGTTTTTCTGTGCTAAGCAAACGTTTGTGCTTAACAGCTTTGTGAGTTACGGTCCTGGTCATTTTTGATTTAACTACACAGCAACTCGTGGATACCTCGAGGACACCAGTTCCTACCTTCTGACAGGACTCTTCCTCCAGTGCAGCCAGTTCCGAGCCCTCATGGTCAAACGCTTTCACTACACACGACGCAACTGCAAGAGTCTGTTTACCCAGCTCATCCTGCCGGCGTTCTTCGTAAGCATTGCTATGAGCGTGGCGCTCTCTGCCCCGCAGGTGGGCAACTTCCCTCCTCTGGTGTTGACACCATCACAGTACCACCCATTGACCTATCCTGATGATACGTATTCATTATATGCAAATGAGGCTTTGAATAGGAGGCGGACCTATCATATTTATCGGTCTGTTGACGGGGATGCAGATCCAACACAGCTGACAGCAACCTTCAGGTAACGACAAGATTTTATTTACTTTTTTGTTGAGAAGTCATCTGTATATTATTATTGTTGTTATACATTTCTGGTAATGAAACCAAGGATGCTTCATAAGTGAATTTAATTAATCACTGTAGCTCACAAGCCTGAGGAATCCTGTAAACAAGGGTGCTTGCTATGTGAACCAGAAACACAGGGGTTAACCCTACTCTTCTACAATAAGTGTTCTGGGTTCTTTTATGTGAACTACCAATCCTAGTACATGGGACCTGCGGCTTAATGACCTTTACGAAGGACAAAGCAATGAAGTATCTTTCTCAAGGACACAACTGCCACGACTGGGACTCAAACCCACACTCTGCTGATCAGAAATGCAAGACCTTGGGTTTGGTGCTTTTAACCGCTTAGCCACAACGCGCAATTTATGTATCTGGTCACAATATTATGATAGTAGGTGACATTGACCCACTTCAACTGACGTCAATGTTCTCGTTAAGCTCATGATAAATCTTTTTCCTGCCATTTTATTTGATTTCTGGTTTATTTATTCACTGCACTGATGGCCAAGCAGGCCGAAAAGTACATTCACAAATAAAAATAATTATAATTCATACAGTTAAATATTGATATAAAAATATATAATAATTTACAAGAAAGTAAACCAAGTGGATGGCACTAATAATGATTTAAAACAAAGAAATAAAAAGGCACAATAAAGGGTATGGTACTCTCTAGGAAACAATTCAGTCTAGGGCAAGCTACGGATAATGTAAGGAATCGTGGACATCTTATACCTATCTGTACGACACTTCGGCATGAGGAGACCAGACAGGGTACATTTTAGTAGTCAGATTCCCTGCGTGTTACTTTGTATTGTGTATTTTAGGCAACACGCACCAT
Source organism: Pisaster ochraceus (assembly GCA_010994315.2). Taxonomy (NCBI): domain Eukaryota; kingdom Metazoa; phylum Echinodermata; class Asteroidea; order Forcipulatida; family Asteriidae; genus Pisaster; species Pisaster ochraceus. Next base: position 332,795 of record CM021540.1, on the reverse strand, counting down.
ATCTTTACATGCAGTCTGACTCCCATCTTATAAGACCATGGGCAGAGTGTAGCCGCATGTGACCGAACTGAGGCAAGATAACTCTGACTTCTCACAGTGTGAGTGAGAGTTTTGCGTTCTAGGTGGTTAGGTGAACTTGACAAATGTACACATTTCAAATTTTACTAAAGTACACATGCCTACGTGTCCAAGCTATATATTTACTTATGTATAGTGACTAAACCAGTACTACTGCAGGCTGGCGCGTAAGTGGTGGAATGTTTGCCTAACAGCTGGGTTTTTTCAACAAAAGTTTACGTCAATAGTGCAGAGTGCTATTCAAATAAAATCTGCCATGACATTCTTTAGAAGATTTTTTTTTAAATTTCTATTTCAGATTTCCAGCTGGGATCGGAGCGAGTTGTGTCTTGAAGACTCCTTGGAACGGCACGCTAGATAGACTTGTCCAGTCCAACAACTACTCCTCCAGCGTCAACCTCCGTGGGAAGTACTTTGACAGGATGTGTGAGGAGTCTTTTAAGAAGGGGGAGCCCCTGTCCAACTACGTCCCCAAGCCACCACACCCGCTGCCCCCACCGGAGGAGTCCGAGTTTGATGGTAAGTGTGAGAGACTAGTTCCTAGACTCCATGGTAAGGATAAGTTGGTATATTTAGGGGGTACCAGAGTATTCTTTACTCACAAGCCTTATTATGAGTCTCATTAATTTGTGTGTAGAAAAAGAACTGAGATTTTCTGGTGTATTGGTCATAGTATAAATGTATACATTTCTGAATCCACATTGATCAGTGTTGATACTGCAAGTTTCAAATTTTAACAGAGTTGTTAGGGAAAGGGGGAAAATAATGTAAAATTTTACCTCAGAGATTGAGATAACTTTTGATATTCATAAAACAGAAACTCAGTTAATAAAAAAAACATGAATAACATTAATTATATCATTAATCATTTTAAGCTCTTTTCACATTCTTGAGCCACTTCCCTAAGCCCTGGTAATAAAACCCTAGGGAATTCCTGGGGATTTTTAACCCCACCGTGTTCATTTCACACTTGATGACAATTATTTGTTTGGGGGTGTGGGGACTGAACTCGGTTTGCTAACCTCAGAGTTTTATTCCACTAAAGCTCTACTCACAAAGCACGGGTAGCCATTTCCCAAGAGGGTGCCTGGGCCAGCAACTCAAGTGTGAGAACGATTTTTCGTCAGGGATTTTGTCAGGGATTTCCCAGAACATGTCAAGTGTGAAAGGGCTTTAGTGTTTTAAAGTCTAACTTGTTTGAGTAACTCTTTTTTACTAGCCAAAGTAGTCAGAGCATGTTCTTCTGTTAACACCACTTGAATTCTAATGCATGGCATCAAAGACACCATCCTGCTTGACCAGTGATGCGGTTTTTAACCAACTTCCTTAATTGTCTTTTTATTTGTTTTTTGCTATTGCTTTCTCTCCCTGTGTGTATGTATGGACAATGTTGTAGATGGTGATGAAACAGATAAGCGTAAGTACTTGTTTACGTTCTGGTAAAAAAACAGCAAAATTTTTTTACCCTAAAGGGGAATTCTGATCCCCCATCTCTGCATTTGAAACGGTACAGAGACAATGATTTGGTCTTGTAGTCGCAACTGCAACCACTGCAACTTTAAAGGAACTGGAATGGTATTTTAAGCATTGTGGGTTATTCATTGCAAGTTCCTTCCTTTTTCAGTTTTGTCTGATATCTGAGCTTTTTTATGATTTGCAGAGCTGGAGAGCCACGCCAATTTCTGTTTTTGTTTTCGTAGTATGTTGTTTGAGCATTATGTTCTGGCATGTGCTTTGTGTGATTTTGCTTGCGATGTGCTTTGTACTAATTTTAACAACATTCTTTACATACAGGGTTTGTGATATCCCTTTACCAGTGGGTGTCCATTGATATCCCTTTGCCAGTGGGTGTCC
>CM021540.1:314319-329863 GCA_010994315.2 Pisaster ochraceus | reverse complement strand
TGCCAGTGGGTGTCCTTTGATGTCCCTTTGCCAGTGGGTGTCCCTTGATGTCCCCTTGCCAGCAAGGTTCATGGTGTGTTCTGTTTACCACTGGATGTAAACCCTTCTGGCACTTAGTGTATCCCCTTAGCCATTGAATAAATCACTCTGCCTCATAGCTTGTCCATTTGCCACTCTAGTGCATTCAGCATGGCCATCTGGCACTGGGTGTGGCCCATTTCAACACTTCATGACCTTCATGTGTCCCTATCCTAAAGGTTTCCTAATTGGGGGCCTTGATATCCCTCATGTGGGAAAGAGGGTTCCATTCAAGGTATTAGTATATCCCACTTGAGATAGTGCAGCCATGTGTTCCATCATCAACTTTATCAGGGTATTAGTATATACCAATTGGGGTAGTCTAGCATATGGTGATGTATTTTGTCACTCCAGGGTTTCCTCATGGGAACCATTGATTTTGGGAGAAAAGCACCTCCATCAAGGTATAATAACCCTATTGAGATACTCTAGATGACAATGACTTCAAAAGACCTTCATCATGGTGCGGCCATCTTGATTTTCTCCCATTCAAATCAAAGTAACCAAACTGAGTCAGGTTCCTTTTTGTACAATGAATGTTATTATTCAATGCTGGTATTGGATGCAAGGAACATGACCAAGTAGTAAAGGTCTGGAGCATTAACATGACAATGGCTTCCTGTACTCAAGTGTTTGAAATCACCAGAGGGGTAACTCTGGTGTCACTTCACTTTGTTTTGCAGTGATGTGTAATGCACAGGAAATCTCCCCACAACAGTCAGAGTTGTGGTGCAATCCATTTTTACATTGTAGAAATTCTATATAATCTAACACCAAGTAACCTTAAAATATCTGACAGCTAAAAAGCCAGTAGAAAATTCTACATGTCCACGAGTGCAATCACCCAGCTGTCATCATTGATTATTCAGTTATTGGTTTTTTGTTGTTGCCACAAAGCTGGTGGTAATAGGTTGTATTTTGTGTTTCTCAAAGTATTATTTTGTATGGGTTATGCATACCCATTGGTGGGTTAAAGGTAGGGTCATACTTTGGTAAATGCTCCAAAAATGAATTGCCATAAAAACTTACTTGGTGTTAAGCAGTGCAGCTGGCGAAAGTATGACCTATTTTGAGAAAAGACTTTTTTTCCAAGTAATGTGATTTGGATAATTTTTCACTCAAAAACATTTGAATCTGGGAAACGGCATGCATGAACCGTTTCTCAGATCTCTAAGAGGTGGTGTCCATTTGCAAATGCTGTAGCCAGAGATGCGGTTGGTACCTGCTGTTACCTACCTAAACGTGGATGGATTTGATTTTCTTGTGATTGTACTGTGACACTGTTTTGCTGATTTCTGAGCTGAAACTTTCCCATGAGACTTTTATTGTATCTTTCTTCATAATCTTGCCTATAAATCAGCATTACATTGACCCAAACCAATCTATGACCCTACCGTTAAACTAAATAGCGGATGTATATGTAGTCAGGCATAAGATTTCTCAGGATTTCTCCTGATTTCTGGATTCTCTCAAAACCTCCCTGAGCCTTCAAATTTTCTTGAAAGAAGTAAAAGCAGTCACCAAAGGGAGAAAGAAACAGTCTGTATTTTGTCCAAACCTGTAGTTTTATATTTCTGGCGATGCACAACCACCTGAATTGCAACATCTGAGAGATTCCACGTCTAGAATAAGGGGAACCCGGACCCACAAGCCATTTTTCGGATTTGTTCAATCTCATCCCATATGTAGTGAAATAATTGCATGGAAGCCTTGCCAAGTGGTCATGAACCACCCAAGTTTAACCACTTCACGTCATATGGAGTCTTTATACGCAAATTTTGGGGGGACAGACTTATTGCAGACTTATTTTGTATTGCATGGAACAACTTTGGATTTTCCCTAAATTTTTTGTTAACATGCGGGTGTCGGACACTTTTATCCACCCAAACTTTCCATTGTGTAGTTTTGCACAGGCAGGCACCTACCGTGATTTTTTGGTTACACCCGTACAAAGAGTGACAACAGATTCTGGAAAACATGCCTTGTGAAATTCCTTTCCGGGGGTTATTGTGTAAACCTGGATTCCAGACCTTTGACCTGTTGTTGTACAAATGTGGCAAAGAATGAACAGGCTGCTGCCATTGTTCAACAGGTACATGTAAGTCTGAGCGTTCTGAGATTCTAGGACACCATGGCAGAATTTCAGCCGTGGCTCACTGCCGAGGCTCTGTGAATCATGTTGAGTGCCTGCTCAGTTCTTTTACATGACAACATCAAATCCTTGAACTATTTACAAGAACTGTTGTTGTCTTTCCTTTTTGAAATCAGGGTTTCACTGTGGCAACAATAATTTCACAGAAAAGCGATAACTTAAGAAGCTTCAAAATGTTTATTGTTTAAAAAACTCGCTGGGTGGGCACAGAATAAAATTAAAAAATACCGATGTGAAGTGGTTAAGCTTTCAAAATGCAGATTTTTTTTCTTTGCATGAACTTTTTCCTACATCCCTTCTTCTCTTCCCCTCCCCCACCGCAACCCCACCTCAACAACCTTCCCAAACCCTCCCATTCTAAGTAGTCGTTCTGATTTCAGTATTCTTTTTTTTCATCTCAAGACTCATGTTCTTCATCAGAAAAATGCTCCTAAGATCTCTAGTAAAAAGGTTTCAAACGGCAAGCTTTCATTGGCTGAACTGCTGTTGAAACTTCTTGGCTTGAAATTCAGCCTGGTACTATTTGCTTGACTCTGGTTTCACAATAGAGACTTCTCACTGACGTCACATTTCTGTAGGAAGGTCTGCTGGTGTACCCATACATGTAGGATACGCTCAATGCGTTGTGCCATCCAGCACTGCGTCTAGTAGCACAGTTCGCACAGTTCTGGTAACATGTGTGCGTGATGTGCGCTTGTAAGAACTCCGGCAAGTGATAAAATAATGACGTCATCTGAGAAGGGTCTACATGCTAGACATTTGGAAATTGTTTGCTCCAAAATGGCCACCGGGACACTTCTGCTTGAGCTTTTTCAAAGCCTCCTGCCCACAGAAATCATAAAAAGCCACAGTAGTGTAGAGTTTTGAGTTGTCAGTGGTATAATGGGGTTGACATTTCGCTCAACAACCGCTGCCCATCCCACAAGCAAATACATGTAAAAAAATGACCTTCATGAAAACCATCTTGTCTGATTCCCTGACTTCGCAACATGTAATTTTTGAGGATTGCACAAAACTGCTTCGCAGTAGAGTTTTTTCCCCAAAAAACATCACTTAAAAGAATTTCCTCTTAAAAATCCCCATAAAGTGCAGAAGTTGATTAATGACTATAGTGATTGAATGTTATTGTTTTAGAACCTGAGGGCATGTCATACATCAAGGAGAAAACGTGTCAGTGCGCTGCGGACGGCAATGGGTTTGTCTGTCCACCGAATGTTGGTGAGCCGTCACCAGGCAAGAAGAAGGTCATAACAAGCGACATTCTCCTGGATGTGAGTGGCAGGAACATGTCTGAGTACATCATCTACACCACCAATAAATTCAGACTCAGGAGGTGAGTGCACTTACTAAGCTGCATAGCTCGATTTTTGATCAAAAGAAATTCATTTTTGATTGTTTATCTCTTTTGACAAATGATACTGTTTTAAAATTGAAAACATACACAAATCTTTCTCATATTCCACGGACAATGCACAAAATAGATTTAACATGCAAAATTGTTTGTACATGGCTGATGGGTGTGAGATAAATGTCTGGATTCCGACAATAATTCATTCTTAAGTTTTAAATAAACATCATTTATCATTGGCAGATTTTGTGTGTGAAATACTTTAAATGAAAGCTTATAATTTTCTTGAATCTATAAAAGTAGCTATTTTAAATCTAAAACTAACTTTTGGGGGTCAAATCAGCCCCAAATTGGACCTAGAATCTTTAAGTGACTCATCCATTGATTACTCATTGAGAGGTTTTGCACCCAAGAGAAAAACTTACTGTCTCTTTTTTGAGAACTAATTCTGACTGTTATTGTTAAATACAGATACGGAGGTATTTCATTTGGAAATGTACGCACGTTTGTCCCATCAAAGTACGGAAACATCGTTCCTGATACATACCGCAGTATTGCAGTGCGAAATGCAGCCATTGTAAGTAGGAGAAACTTTTTTGCATTTTCCTTTTTTAATTTACATATTGAGTTTTTTCATTTCACGCAACAGCGCAAGCTCCAATAACAGGATGGTAAATAGGAAACGAGAAGAAATGTTCAGTTTTAGATGTGTAACCCATGCAATCAGGTAGGGACTGAAAACCCAATCCACATGCAAGGTTCCGGTCTGAGGTAGGATTCGAACCGAGGTCAACAGAAGTGAAGGGCAGGTAAGGAAACCACTGAGCCAGCTTGATGCCCATAATAAACCGTGTTTTGAAGCTTTGCAATTTACAGATAAGCACCTGTTTCAATGAGTTGGCCACACATCTGGCTGGACCACCCAGCCACGTCCCTTCCACTGAATATCTCAGTCATGTTCCCAGTGTTTAATAGCAACCATTCCACAGATTCCCAAAGGAACAAAGAGTAACCAGTCTAATGTCCCTTCCAGCCTCAGTTTGATTTGATGATCAGAGATGAGAAATTTAAGACATTGTTTGAATGTGGTTTTTTAAAGTCTTTTTGTTGGCGTTACTTTCTTCAGATATAAAGAAATCATGTTCTTTGCTTTTACTTCTCTAGTACTTGGGATACTGCTTTCCAAAGCTTCTGAAAATGGGTGGAAATGGCATCATTATAACCTGCCTTCTAAAATGTAGATCCTTATTTCAGATTTGTTTAATGTTGCTAGATGTTCAAACTGGAGGAGCGTCAATTATCTCTCTCTGTTTTCCTATATTAGGCTTGGTACAGTCACAAAGGGTACCATTCCCTACCGATCTACCTCAACGTCCTCAACAACGCCATCTTGCGAGCGAACCTTGACCCCAGTATCCATGGTAACCCGTCAGCATATGGCATCACAGTCATCAATCATCCTGTAAATAAGACAGGATGGCAGCTGGAGGAAGAATTTGTGTGAGTGTCCTGTGATAGTTGTTAATTTATGCACTGCTTGATTTTGTATTTAGTTTTTCCCCTGCTTTGACCTTCCCGGTGTAGCTTGGGCTGGGGTTGTGCTAGTGTAGTTGGGGCAGTTATATTTTCCTGTGTATTTGGGGCAGTTATATTTTCCTGTGTAGTTGGGGCAGTTATATTTTCCTGTGTAGTTGGGGAGGCTGTATCTTCTGTGCAGTTGTGGTTTATGTAGTGTAGTTGAGCTGTTGTATTTCTGTGTAGTTGGGGCTATTTTGCTGTGTAGTTTAGGCAAGCTGTGTATTGTGACATAAAACTTTGGTCACATGGTTGCTGGATTCCATTTTTGGCTCAAATAGAGCACAACCCAACCCTGTTTTCGCCCATGCATTTTTTTGACACAAAATGGCTTCTAATCGCAAGTTGTCACTACCCTCTCAATATATGGCTCAGGTTTAGGCCATTCTCCTGTGTAGTTTGGGTTGTTGTAGTGTAGTTGGGGCTGGTGTCTTTTATATGTAGTTAGTACTGGTTGACAAAAGGCAAAGTTTCTGTGAGCTTCGGTGCTCCCAAGTTCCAGAACAAATAAGTTTAGCATGGTAAGTACATTTTGTATTACTGGTTCTATTGTCATTATCAATTAGTCGACAATTTCACAAAGTATGTGTTTTCCTGTTAGGTGAGGTTGGTGGCCATAACTAAGACAGCTAAGATCTTAAGCCAAATTTTCTTGGTTTAGAATTAACTGAACTATCTGAACATTATTTTGCTTTTCTCACAGTAACCGAGAGTCCACCAATGTCCTGATTGCCATCTTCATTATCGTTGCGATGTCCTTCGTACCGGCTGGCTTTGTCGTCTTCCTGGTGATTGAACGCTCCACCAAGGCTAAGCATCTACAGTATGTCAGCGGCACCAGACCCCTGGTTTATTGGGTCTCCAACTTCATATGGGACATGGTGAGGGATCTTTGCTTGGAATATTGTTTTGTTAATTTTATTTGTCTGCTTGACCTGTCGTGGCCAAGACATCTAGTGCACCGTACTCAAGCTCTGGTGTTTCTGATCAGCAGAGTGTGGGTTTGGATTCTAGTCTTTAAACTTGTGTCCTAAAACCCTATTGGGACCGGGGGAGGGAGGGGGGCACAGTTTTGCCCGTAACTTGTTACCACAGCATCCAATCGCCATCAAATTTTCAGGAATCTTCCAATATTTATCTAGGGTCATCTAGCGTTAATGTTGGCGGTCTTCTTATTTTGTCAATATCTTTGTTCGGGGGTGCCAGTCAGAAGCCATTCAACATGTAACTGCCATAAGTTTTCTTTGTTCAAACCAAAATTAATTAAAATATGTAGGGAAAAGGAGAGGGCAAAGACAACAAGTTATCAGTCATTTTATTCTCTGATGTTTAGACTACATGTATGGGGTTGAATGGTCTGGAGGTGCCTTATCTACAGTTTCTCCCTACTCAGACTAACAATCTCTTTGTGGTTAAGAAAAGTGTCCTAGTCCTATGTGATTACTTGTCTTTGTTCACCTTCTGCATCCTCTCTCCGTTCTCTGCTGCTGGCTTTTCACTCTATGGCAACTTTTTCACTCTATGGCAACTTTGTCCAGCTGACTGTTCCAGCTTCATGCCTGACACGATCAGGGCCCAGTATCATAGAACTGCTTCAGCTCTAAAAGTAGCTTAGCATTGCAATATTATGCTTACAAGATTAAGACTACCAGCCAAAATACCATGTAACATGTACCATTTTTGACTGGTACTCTGTACAACTTTGCTAAGCAGAAAGCTGTTCAGCAGAAGCAGTATTTTCTGCTCAAGCAGCTCTATGAAATTGAGCCCAGTTAGCATCTTTCAACGATTTATTGTTCTTTGTTATGAAGTGTTTCTTGAGCTATTTTTGTAAAAAAAAAATTGTAAAAAACTTCCTATGCGGAATTGTTTTTTCCACAGATGACGTATCTCCTACCAGCCACGTGTTGTATCCTCATATTGATTTTGTTTGATTTGCCCGCTTACACATCCTCAACCAACTTGCCTGGGGTCATTGCACTCTTTCTTCTCTATGGGTAAGTTGTCTTCATGTTCGCTCGTCCTGCCCCCTTGTTCAGTCTCCCCATCCCCAATAATTGTCCCTCACCCTTACACAACACTAATCAATACTACGGGCACATCAGTCATAGATTTTCTTTAGTTGATTAATTTGATGCTCCATGCCAAAATCAGGTACTTCTTGCCAAAACTCAAAACTGGGTTTATTCAGGTACCAAGTAGATAAGAAGAAGATCTTTGATTAAGGCTTGCATGTACAAGGTACATGTAAGTATTTCTCAACATTTAGAATGTTTCAGACATCACATCACATTGAACTCCAGGCTGAGGTTTCAGTCATCTTCACTTTTAATGTCACTTCACTATTTCCAACAAGTGTTTGATTCTGGCATGGAGCATCAAAAGTATTACCTGTGTCTTGTTTTGCCAGGTTTTCCATGACGCCCATCATGTACCCAGCATCCTTCTTATTCACGGAGTCCAGCTCAGCCTTCGTCACCCTCATAGTCTTAAATCTCTTCACTGGTGTCACTACTCTCATCACCACCTTCATCTTGGAAATCTTCAACACGGATTCTGTAAGTACTTTTATTTTATGTTGGGCTGTCAGTCACCAGCGAAAAGGAAAATACTTTGTCTGAAATGGTGTGTGATTTTTCATTAATCAAGTAATTTCAAATAATTGTGGGCTGAACAAGGAAAAATTGACTATATCGGGACTTGGGATCTGCAACCTCCAGATTGATGTACCAGTGTTCTACCGACTGAGCTATCTAGCCCTAATGTTGGTCTCAATATTTTTGTGCGGGGTGCCAGTCAGAAGCCATCAACCTTTCATAGAAACTAGAAGATTACATGAAAGTACTCTTCCAAAAACCAGTGCTGCACCAGCCCTTCATGATATCATTCTTGAAAACTGGGCGATTGGAATACGTTGTGGGTACATGTGCGTATTAGTAGACTTTACATTGAGTACCGGTATTTATTGATTGCATTATGCATAAGTTAGTGCTGCGTACCATGCGTACATTTAAACACTCCTCACTGTGTAAATGTCGCACATTTAAACATGGCCACATGATATCCTCTTGACCAATCAGAATGGATAAACTGTCCAAAGTATTTATGAATGTAAGATCAATTAAGAGGGGATGGCATTGATGTGTCCTCTTATTTCTTAATCGTTTTCTTGATGTTCAGAATCTGGAGAACATTTACTCTCGGTTGGATGAATTATTCCTGATGTTTCCAAACTACTGCCTCGGAAAAGCACTCATGGATCTGTCATTCAATGAGTACATGAATGAGTATTACTACATGATTGGTGAGTCACCTTTGAAACCCTCATTCCTGTTAAGACTTGTATCTGTGGGAACAATCAACCCCACTGAGTAACTCATCTCTTTCAAAACATTCTTTTCTCTCAAAAAACTTGTCTCCAAACACTCGTTTCCATCAAAACAGCACCCAACTCCATCAAAACACCTGTCTCCATCTAAACACTTGTATCCTTTAAAACACTGTAGTTTAATACTTTACTTATGGTGTATACAGCACTTTAAATTTGAATGGAATCAAGTTTGTAATTCATGCGCCATGTTTGTCCACTTGAAGGCATGAACAAAGAAATGAAAAGTCCATACAGATGGGAGCTGTTGTATCGTACCTTTGTCATCATGGCCACAGAGGGCATCCTTGCTTTCATCTTCACGCTGCTGTGTGAATATCGTTTCTTCATCAAACCAAGGTAAGAAATCCGGGCCCAATTACATAGAGCTGCTTCGGCAGAAAATATTGCTTGAAATGTTTTCTTCAAAGCCAAAATAATCAGGATACCAGTCAAAGATACCACATCAGATAGTGTACTTTGGCTGGTAATCTTATTCTGGTATAGCATAATTTTTCTGTCGAAGCAGCTCTTTGAAATTGGGTACAGATCCTAGTTTTAGAGACCTTAGCCCAATTTTGTTAAGCCTGGAAGCACAAAAACAATTTTCAAGCCCAAGAAGAACTTTTCTAAGCAGTATTTTGTGCGTTGTCTTTATAAAACTTAACCCTGCAAATTAGAATTTGTTGTTTACCACAATTGATTTGCTAAGCAAAAATAAGCGAGAACCTGTCACATACCAGTCATATATGTTTTGCTGGTAAACCAGTTTCTTAGCAAGAGCTCACTTGTGATTAGCAGTTTTGTGTAAGTGGACACCCTAATAACTTGGTGACCATAGTCAGTCCAAAGACTTCATCCAGGTTTCCATTTTTCACTGTCAGTGATGGAATAAATGCTTTTTTTCTTTGATGTGAAGGCGCAGGAAATCAGCTAAGAAATGTTCCGATGATGAGACTGAAGAGGATGAAGACGTCTTGGAAGAGAAGCAACGAGTCCTCAGTGGACAGGCAAGGAATGATGTATTGTGCATCAAAAATCTCTCCAAGGTAAACAAAACAAGGGCCAGAAGATCTGACCTCCTACTTTAAGTGTCATTAAAGACAAGGTGTCATCAAGAAAATGCAAAAATACTGTGTCTTGATTTTGTAATATCCTGTACCTTGGTGGGATGTAATTCCACTGTAAGTTTTGCTCACTTTACACAAACTGGCTCCACTGACTACCAGAAGCCAACAGGAGTTGCACTTAGCTACATGTAATGTTTCCTTGATTATTTTTGCAAGAAATGTTTAATAATTGGACTTGGCTTTTTCTATGTGCTTCGAAGACAAAGGGCTGCTCAGAATTATTAAATGCTTGTAAACTATTCATTTTCAGTAAAATTACAAACAAAGCCAACTTTGGAGCCAGACTTTTGCAAAAAAAAAAAATTATAATTCAACAGAGGTTTTTATTCTTGATTTTCCAACCCAAAATAAGTTCATTAGAAAAAAACTGTCATTGATTTTGAGACTTAGTTGTAACATTAATTTGTCTCCCCAACAGATGTACAAGACGAAACGATTTGGATCTCACCTGGCTGTAGACAAACTCTGTCTGGGAGTTCCACAAGGCGAGGTAACTGTGCTCAGGGCTTGGCTTGGGGGGGGGGGCGATACCGTAAGGCTTGTGGCTAAAAATATTTACTGGACCAGAATTTGTTTTATTAAGACCAGAATTAAAATGAGAAAAAAATTACCGACACAATTTAACATATAAAGTGTTTGAATTTGAACACAAGCACTAGGAGAAGATTTATTCATTCATTCATTCATTCATTCATTTTTATTACAAAACCAACTGGCAGCACAAAGCTGAATTATGTGGCATTACAAGGTAAAAATATTGTTAAAAGTTACACAGATAAAAGACATAAAATAGCACCACCGCAGTATGGGGGTACACAAATACATTTAAACAAAGATGACAAAAAATAGAAATAACAATTTGAGGGCAAGAATTATTTGGCAAAGGGCAAGAATTTTTCAATACTTAACCAAACTGAAAGTTATTTATCAGACTGAAAGTCAGCATTTTAACAAAAGCACAAGACCAGCAGCCTTTTCCAGTCATTAAGTTACTTATCCAATGCTATAATCACTGGCCTCGGGCCTGTGGTCCAATGTAAATGTAGACTTGGTGCTGTTAATGTCACAATGCAACTAGCTTTGTCTTGTTTCCTGTGTACAAAAGAAGTAGCACGTACCACTTCTCAGTATACCAAAATGGGTCCAGACTTGTTTTTCCTCCTAGTCTCAGTTTGGTTTACATTGATGTAATGAGAGAAATAACAAGATGGCTGCACAAATCTCTACACAACTGTTTCCTAAAAAAGTTGTAGTTAAATCACTGTTGTAAGAACCTTTCTTCATAATTTTGATCTACTTCGTCAGAACAATGGTGGAGCTGTGATTATTTTAAATGAAATGTTCAAGGGTATAAACTTTGAAAAAGAAACAAGTGGGTGGGGCAGTTATTTATTTCATTCCAACAGTGCAAGCGCCAATAGCAGGATGGGTAGAAGATTATGAAGAAATGTTTGGTTTTAGATGTTGGAGGAAAAGCTCCAAATGGAAAAACCCAGGAACTGAAAACTCCCTCCACATGCAAGGCTCACTCTGAGACTCGTTCTAAGGCAGGAACAGATATCCCTGAGCCAACCTGACCCCCAAAATGAGCATTTGAGAAAGGATTTAAACTAGGGTCAACAAAATACCTCCCTAGATGATGACATGGCAACGCTCACTATTTGGTGGTTTGGGGTTTGGGTTTTTTCTTCAAGTGGCCGAACTATTAAAACATCTTGTTTCTGTCCTACAGTGCTTTGGATTACTTGGTGTGAATGGAGCAGGGAAGACCACAACATTCAAGATGCTTACTGGGGATGTGTCCATCTCTGAAGGGGATGCCTTTCTAAGAAGTCACAGGTAACTACAAGAAACTTGTCCTTTTCTTCCCAGGGAAGGGTGAATAATTATTGCCTCATGATTGGACCCCAATGGAAATAAGTCTAAGTTAGTGGCTTTTTGGGGCTATCCTTGAATAATTTGGTGCAGTTTTTTTTCTTGTTTTCTACTTTCATTTATTTATTTCCATTGTTATTCTCCTAATACTGTGTACGTTTGTTACCATGTTCTTGCTATGTCTTATCCGAATAAATTCAAATCAAATCAAATCAATCACCTATTAAGCCTAGTTTGCTCAGCATATAATCTGCATCTTGCTCTCCCCTCGCCCCTTCCAGCACATACACAAGATATGCACAGCATTCAAAATTGCGAAACCTTTTTTTCATCGCTGGTAGATAAATGATGGCACTGTCCAATTAAGTGACACTTTAATGGCTGTTGACTTGAGATACACACTAATGTACATGTTTTATGGGTGTGGTCTGTGTCTGTTCATTATAGTGGCAATTTTGTCATTTTGACTGGGTGTGTGTGGCAAATATGAAAGGTGCCAAAGAAGCCATTTTTATGTCAGTATAGATGATTTTGGCAGAGTGAGACCACAAAGATGTTTTGTTTTTTCAGCTCCTCTTCTTTAGCAACTAAGTGTTTGTGGCTGTGATTGGTCAATGCTTTAATGGGAAGGGGCAGTGTTAAAGGGATTTGTTAACTTTGACAGTATTTTTAAGGATCATACTTTTCTCTGGAGGCTTGGTGCTGATATGAACTTTATAATCATGGCATGTCCAGGCCAAGAGGCTTAGAGCATCAGACTCAAGTCAGGGCGTGGGTTTGAATCCAGGTCTTGACGCTGGGTGTCCTTGAGCAAGACATTTAACTATAGTTTATACTTCTCTTCACCAAGGGGTAAATAGGTACCTGTGAGTACCTGTGATTGATTTAGCTTGGTGTGGTACATACTTGGCAGCTCAGGCTGTATACTCCCAAGGGAGCTGAGATGGTTTAAGGAATGAAATAAATGACCCAGTGACCAGGGCTAATAATGTTGGAGTGCCATTTGCCTCACTGAGTGATGAATTTGAGTGTTAGACAAGAAGCCACTTTTATTATTATCAGTAAGCTTTTAGATTAAAATTTATGTATTTATTTATTAATTAATGCATTCATTAAAATTCAATTAAATTGTTTCCATCTTTTATTACAACTTGTTGAGGGGTTTACTTAAAACCGAATACTTTGACTTCTTTTAAAACTGATTTCACTGGTCTCTGCTCCTTTCAGTGTATACAAGGACATGTTGAAGGTGCAACGTTTGATCGGGTACTGCCCTCAGTTTGACGCACTCTTTGATGAGTTGACTGCCAGGGAGCACTTGAGACTCTACGCAAGACTCAAAGGCATCCCAGCTCGGCAACAGAAGCAGGTACATAAAGCTATGGCTATGGCTAACATAGCCACTCAAGTGAACAGACACAGCCAAAGCCAATGTGTCAGACATTGCCTATTGCTGTATCTGACCATGGCTATGGCTGAAGCCTACAGACACAGCCAAAGTTTCAGACACTGTATATAGTTGCAACCAAATCAATGACATGGCTACTGTTATGCTACACCACTGCTCTTCCCAGTCTTATGTTCAAGTCATTGTGTAACACGTGTACATATTTGCTACGTGGCCAAAGTTTCCGCTACTTCGAGCTCCAAAGCACCAGCTCCAAAGCTGGAATACATTTGTATGTGGTTTACAAAAAGACACCCATGCCATCAGACAAAAGCATTTCTTATGACAGAAACTTTGATTCTGAAAAAACCTTAGTCTTATCTTAAAGCCAAATCCAATTATTAAATTTCTTGCACAATTAAAAATCGTCAAAAAAAAGCAAGCTCAGTGCATCTCGTAATGGGCCTCTGGTAATCAGTGGAGCCAGTTGGTGTGAAGTGGGCGTGGCTTATACATTGGAATTATGGCACACTATGAACAGGATACTTCAGTATTGTCAGCCGTAGCCACTTTCAACCAAAGCCATTGTTTCAAATATTTATAGACCTATGGGGTGCATCCAAGACAAAAAACGTCTTCTCAACTAAACCAATTTCATACCTTAATTTGTATTGAATTGTTCTAGGTTGTTGATTGGGCGATACAACGAGTAGCTCTCACTCAGTACGCAAATAAGCCAGCGGGCACTTACAGTGGAGGAAATAAACGCAAACTATCAACGGCTATTGCGCTGCTCGGCCACCCTCCAGTAATATATATGGTAAGTTTTCAATACACAAGTAGGGCCTTGGTGCAAATTTCATCAAGCTGGTGAGCAAATAATATTGCTTACTGCACTAAGCATAAAGTTACCTTGGTGAAGATGTCAAGTCAATAGCATTTTGGATGGTAACCGTTTCTGCTAAGTTGATGTTATTCAATCAAATAAGCATTGGATTTGACCCTTTTTTTCTCTTTTTTTTTTTTCTTTTTTTGATAGCACATTTCGAATTTCACTAAGAGAGAGTTTCAGATCAAATGACATTTTACATCGTTTTAACAAGAGGTTAGAGACTTGTAATTTTTTCGCAACTTTCATGAGGAATCTGTCCATTGAAAAATTTGTGGATCACAAAACTGAATTTGACTTTGGAACCCCTCTTTTTAAAGACAATATTGCCATAAAAAGCAAAGTTTTGTGCTCTACAGCTATTTTCAAAGGTTGGGGGAAAGTGTTTGTATCATAGGTACTGTATGTTGGGTTTTTTGTTCTGCAGATGCCTTGTTTTGATTAGTTGTTATGTTTTCTTCTAAATGTTCAGGATGAACCAACCACAGGAATGGATCCACATTCCCGGAGATTCCTGTGGGATTTAATTCACTCCATCGTCAGGGAAGGAAGATCTGTCATACTCACATCACACAGGTAAAAGCAAACCTCATCAAGGAGGTTTCAGAAAACCTCATCAAGGAGGTTTCAGAAAACCTCATCAAGGAGGTTTCAGAAAACCTCATTAAGGATGTTTCAGAAAACATCATCTAGGAGGTTGCAGAAAACCTCATCAAGGAGGTAAAAGCAAACCTCATCAAGGAGGTTTCAGAAAAAATTGCTTGAGAGGTCACAAATGTGATCATTTTTCTTGGGAAAAAATAAATTGCAAGCTTTGTCGAGGTGACAGTTAACCAGAGAGAGACTCTGTGAGTCGTCTGCTCTGGAATGTTGGGTTCTTGGGTTCGAATCCAACCTGATTAGCCTGTGGATTTTTTTCCTGCAGGACTTTGAAAGCATCATAGTTTTTCTCTTTGTTCTGTTTACATGGTTTAGGGCTTACAAAAAAAAGTTCTAAAGTTGTAAATTGCTTTATAAAAGCAGCTGTTATTATTATCATTATTAAGCACTGAGTTATAACTATAATACGCAGCACTTTATCACACTAGAGGGCGTCTTAAAGCACTTATTATTTTTCTACAAGGTATGCAGAGCTATGTTTGAAACATAAGACCCATTTATTTACATAGCACCGTGTAACTGCAGCCAACCATACCGGAAAACATAGGAAAAACCCCTTTTTCTTAACGACAAGTGTACCGGGTTCTTTATTATGCATTTCACAATGGTTTTACGTCCCATTCAAAGGAAGAAGCAATAATGTTTAGGTGTCTTGCCTCAGAAGACGAGTGCCATGACCGTAACTCCAACCCACACTCTGTAGATCAGAAACACCAGAGCTTGAGTCTAGTGTGCTTGACTGCTTGGACACATCACACCATACAGCATAGAGAGTATGGAGTGCTTACCGCTCATTGGTGTAAGGGGTGTTGTAGTTGAGTGGTTTAGAGCATCTAACTCAAGTTCTGATGGCTGAGTCATTAGAGTGTGGGTTCAAATCCCATTTGTGACACTTGTTTCCTTTGGCAAGACGCTTAACTTGCTTCTCATCGCCAAGGAGTAAAATGGGTACCTGTGAGGGTAGAGACTTTAAATCTAAATGCTTACCGACCCATGTGCCTATTTGGCTGCTGGTGCTGCATACTCTAAATGAGTTGAGATGGTTTCAGGAATGCTTCAGGCCCAATGAACAGGTTATTAATA
>CM021540.1:294827-305803 GCA_010994315.2 Pisaster ochraceus | reverse complement strand
GGGGGGGGGGGTCATAATTTTGTCTTGTCCAGCTCGGGCTTGTTTCGATTAATGAAAACTAAGAACAGCAGTGGCGATATGATTTTCCGTGGTCTTCAAGTGCTATCTTTAAAGGGGGATCCAATGTCAAATTCAAATGTTGTGATGTAGGCCTTCTCAATTACGAGTCTCTAACCTCGAGTTAAAACAGTGTAAACTTACTCTGTGATTAATAGGTCTACCCTTGCAGTGCGAGTTGGATCAAAATCCAAAAGTATCCAATCACGTCAAATTTCAAATACAATGGGTTTGTACTTTTTTGTACGGAGAAGAATTTTCGGTTCATTCTTGACTTTCCATGATGTTCAATCAATCTCCTATGGTTTTCATGGGGCAAGAATATTTCGACGATTGCCGTTTCTGTACACTTCATACATGATTCTCATTTATGTTCGAAGATAATAATTGAGGGGGAAATTAAACACCTTGGATCACAGTTTAATTTGACGGAAAATGACACAGGCCCGATGCTGGGAATTTTCTACGCTACTACAATCCCGAAAAATAAATTACACAGTAATTAAGATGAAAACGGATGTGTTTTGTGTTTTGCTTGATTTGTCAAATATTTGTGCATAAGTTGCCTTTTTAAACTTTTTTTTCTTCTTCATAGTTTGTACTTCGCCGAACCACGCCGAGCCACCAACAACTGGTGTTAAAAATATAACTTAGTAATTCGGCGATAGTGCGACCCGGCGGCTAAATAGGTAAAACTTTGTGGACTCAAGAGTTCATCAGACCATTCGTCTGAATGCAATGAAACAATAGGGAGATCATTCAGTCTGTTCATCTCGATA
Organism: Pisaster ochraceus; assembly: GCA_010994315.2. Lineage (NCBI taxonomy): Eukaryota > Metazoa > Echinodermata > Asteroidea > Forcipulatida > Asteriidae > Pisaster > Pisaster ochraceus. The sequence goes on along the minus strand of CM021540.1, from coordinate 304,967 downwards.
CTTAAGTAGGCCTACCTTTTGGTTTTTAAACATGTTTCCAGTTTCAAAATGGTTATTCTGAACTAACCGTGATGCGTCGGACGTTTTTTTGGGTCAACATTTCGCTTCCAATTATTCTTCAAGGGAGCTGAATATCGGGAAATCGGGAAGAGTATGGAGCATAATGCTATCCTAAGTTTTTTAACTTTAAATTAATTCGGCCATTGGATATTTTTTGTCATTACAGCGTCTCAGTTGTCATGAAAACAAGAGATTATGAAGGTTTGTCGGTGTGGAGTTTGAATCAATAGGTCAATGCTTGAAATAAATAGTTTTCATGGAGATAGTCCTGGGGCTGGAGAAGGCAGGATGAGGGAGCAGGGAGAAGTGAGGAAGGCCACCCGAATGAAAACAGGGGCTGGTGTTTTGAAAGGGAAACTGTAGAAGGGATGGGAAAGGGCCTACAATCGGCCAAAGTGCGGATGCAAGACTAAAGAGAGGTTGGGGCTATTCGGCGGCCATCTTAGATTTGGTTTGTTTTCAATGGACAAGTTTAGGGGGGGGGGAAATAGGACTGTAGAATCCTCAACCAGAGTCTCAGCATGGAACACATCCTTTGTATAGGTCCATGGTCTCAATATCCATGGACCCAAGAAGTGGAAGTGGACCGTAAACAAAATATACACAAAATCCCTCAAAAAATCAAATGGGATAGGCCCTAGGCCTAAACCACAATTTATAGCGCCCCAACCTTGACCCCTGTAATGAAATACTGTTGAGTTATTGATTACGTCAAAATAAACAAGTTAGCCTGTTCATACTAGGCCTATAGGCCTAATGTGAACCCAGTTTTAAATATCTCTTTTAATTTGAAAATCATACAAACATGAAAGTAGTAAACCTCCATTAAAGTGCCAGTGGACTTACCAAACAATTAGTAATTCCACAAAGCACGTGAGAGAATATGACTTGGTTAAAAGCTAAGAAATGAAACATACCAACCCTAAACAGCTTACCAGGTAAATGTTTTTTGTCTCGTGCACCTGCGCATTTTAATTACAACTATTCGCGGTTTAGCTTCATACGTCTTGTGTTGCATTAGTCTTGGTGCAAGGCGTTGTTGTTACTAAAACATGCACACTCAACGTGTAGTAATGGGCGCGGTGCGGATAGCAGGGAATCGTGATGGCACCATGGTCGAGTGACAAAGACAACAACGTCTTGAACCAAGACTAGTGCTGTATATGCCTCGTTGTGACACGTGCTGTCCCTGGACGAGACACCCGCAACCAGACTCAATTCACATAGTTATTATCAAAACAGCTGTCTTTGTTAAGGGCGGGTACCAGACTTCAGCCATCGACCATGCCGTCCGGTGGATTTACGTGAACATCCGACTAACAATCACTGATTTTAACCCAAAATATCAATTTTAACGAACCCTAAACATTGTAAAAACAGTGGAAGTTTCATCAGTCAGATGTCGGCTTTCAAGCTAGGCATTGTCCGGCTTGGACGGGCAGCAGGAAAGGTAAGATTTTGGGACCTACGCCCAGCTCGTCCTGCTGGCCTTGTGGACTTGTCAGGAATTAACTTAAAGGGCACGCACTGTCATTTTGGGCAATTTTGTTGTTTTGGTTGAAAAACTGTTGATATTTAAATAGGTAATAGGGATTCAGTATTTCTTTATAATTGTAATCATGTTTTCAATAATTACGTTACATTTTTAAGTTGACCTCTGTTATGAATTCGATAACTTGATGCTTGTAAATGTAAAATTATTTAATAATATAATAATTGGTAGGCCTATATTAATGTTATTGTTTTTATAGAACTTCGACGCCGCCATGCCGTGGCGTTTGCGGTAATCGTAACTATTAACTTACTGTTATAAAATTACACTTCTTAGTGTTACTGTTAGTTAAGTTATCGTCACATGTCCTAATTTATGTTGTTTTGAATTTGATAAGGATGATCATGATGATATTTTTGCCTTTGCAGCCAGATTGTCAATATCTTGGAATCCAAAACAAATATTTTTCCCAAATTATAATTGGATCATCTTTATTTAGTTAAAAAAAAATAATGGTGGCTAGTTTGTGATTTATTTTTGTACTTCCTATTATACTTATTATCTTAAGTTTATAATTTTCCTGCCAATGCCATATGATTTAATAAAAACTTTTATTATTATTATTAAAATTAGAGTTAGACCCAGCAATTATTATTTTAATTTTTTTTATTCTGACATAGTTTGACCGCAGATGTCAACATTTCGAAAAACATACAGTCAGACAGTGCCCGAGTTAACTGGGTGTAACTAATAAAGTACTATATTTACTATTTATATAAACTTATAATTTTATATAACTTGTATAATTTTTTTTATTTCACACCCCCTGGCTTAATATAACTGAGCCCATGCCATGCCAATAAGTGTCCCCATGGCAAGTAGCGTCGGCTCATTAGCATACTGTGACGTTAGCTGATTGGTCATGCATCTATGACACCACATTGTGTACGGAGCCTTGCCAAAATTGTGTCTGCGTTAAGCTGCATCCTATTTTGCTTGCGTACCATGCTTACTTCAAATTCAATTGAACCGCCAACTAGATGTTATACAGATAACGATAGCATAGTATCTTTTCATCAGAATTTGTCTTCAAATTACAATTTTGTTTGAACAGTGCAGTCTTGTGATTATGGATTTGTAACACTTGGCCATCTTATCATTTAGCACTTTCTTACAGAGATTTTATCTCATACTTTTTAACCTGTTTAAACCTGCAGATAATTACATGCTCCTCAGAATTTTATTTAGTTTCTCTCTGTGTTGTTATTAAGGTATCCTTGTCTGTTTGCACATGTGATGTTTGTATCTAGGGCCTTGGTTTTAACTGCCTAAAAATTCCGAGGTAGCCAATAGTGAGCTTCATTACAGCTCATTCATATTTTGGTCTATTGATTATTGATGTCTCCTATCACTTTTTTTAAATATTTTTTATTTTCAGATGAAATACTCGTTGTTGGATGAGCAAGATATCTCACTAGTTGAGCGTTATGCATTTGAGGTAAGCCAAAATGAAAGCATGCTCCTGTTGACCCATTCACCCGACTGCAACATCACAATACGCTTGGTTGTGCCATTTTTGTTACAGTGCTACCATAATTTGTGCCTGCAATTGTACTCCCCAAATGGCCTACTTGGCAGACAGTAGGCCCTGTGTGATGTTGGTGCTAGGGGTCAATTCACAAACTCTATGAGATGAGAGGGCCCCTCTACTCCATCCAAGGAAGGCTCACCCTTCAAGATTCAACCTCAGATGATGGTGGACTTCAAGATGCTAGTTGGCAGCAGATATACCAGGCTTGTTTGTCCATTATGGGCCAAGTTAAAGACGATATAAGCTGTTTAATTTAATTTGTCAGGTAAATCCCCATTCAAAGAAGAAAAAAAAAGAGTAGTTTGGTAGTTGAAGATGGTGGTTTACTAATTACTTTTCTGATTATTCTAGGCCCGTGTGGATGTCTGCAAAGATGGTAATGGTGCCAATGTTTTTGCTTACACTTACGACGTACAAAAAGGACGCAATTCTGGATGCTACCTCCAAGATCTACTATGGGAGAGGCATCATGGGACAGTACCTGCAGGGTGTAGGGTCAAACACAAGAATGGGGTAACAGTAGGTGAGTGAAGGCAGGGTTTGCTAGGAATGTTTGTAGTCTCCAGACAACCAGCTGGGCCCAAGTGAGCTGCTTAATCAAAAGCACAAAAGTAACAAAGCAAAACAAAAATATGCTTACTTGAATGATCATTTTAGACCTTGCAGTGAAGCTTTTTGTTAAGTAGCCCACCAGGCTAGTAAACTGCGTTTTACTTGCCCCTGGGAAGTCTTAGTAGCCTATAGTGTAAATGTATCTTTCCGATATATTAAGGGTAGCGATCACAACCACTTTAATGGTCAAATAAAGTTAAATTCACAAACCTAAAAGTCTGTATGTGGGTCGCAGAGCCTGTCACATGATCCTGATTGTTTAAGATTGTTGGTGGTTTGCAAAGCAGCTGTGCTCATATTCGGTATCTTATGGAGACCAAGGACAAAACAAAAAAGGGAAAACAAAAGGCCTCCACATGGAAATTCTAAAGACCGGGGTGCTCCACAAGGAAATTTGTGTACAAAGTCTATGGGAAAATGTTAAGTGCAGGGACAAAGGAAAGAACAAAAGAATGCTCCACAAGGATGCATTTTTGAAAATGTGTGGGTTGTGTCTGTGATTGTCTGTGTTTACGGCATAAGATGATACTTTTTGTGAGGCTGGTGAATGTTGTTCACATTTAAGTCATCTGTTTAAAGGTCCCAAACTGCCTGTATGGTGCTGAGTTGGGAGTGTGATAGTTTGTAGTTGATTGCTTATGGGATAACGGCCTTTCTGGGGTAAACTGAAGAGGGCGTACTTAATTGAGAATCACCTATATTGTTGCTGTCACTCTCTGCACCCTTCAAATTACCCCTTGTTTTATTTATGCACAACTTTGTTTTCATTTGCACTGCCATAGATAATCGTTTAGACAATCTCCAACTGGCTGCCATCAGTCCGTCATCGGCGTCACCCACTGTAGAGCCGAACAGGGTCCTGAGAGGAGCTGAACTCCAAGAACATAGTCTGTACTGGATTGCAATACAGCAACTACCAACAGATTCATTTGAAGAGGTAGGTGAAAAACAACAAGGTTCTCAAGTACAATTTCAACCTTTCAGGGGTGAACAATTTTAGATTTTTTTCTCTGAATTCAAACTTTTGTATGGCCACCTGGGTGAAAAAAGAGCTGTACTACTTTAGATATACGAGGAAGTCATGCTGTTTGATTTACTTCTCTTGCTCTGAGAATACTGTTCCCAAAAGCTCTTTAGAATCTACATGTATAACTCCAGGGGGTTATCACAAGTTGAACATACCTCATAAAATGTTGATTCAAGATTTATACCTTTTTTGTGGGCAATTACCACTGAACTTTGCATGGTGCCGAAAGTGTGATTTAAAGTAGTTTACATGAGACAACAATGTAAGAATCTCTGAGTACAATGAGAGGTGAGAAGAGTCTTAGCATTTTGAACAGTGGGCCAGGCCTGGAATTACATGGAAGCCACAGAAACCATGGCCTCTCTTGCCCTTGGTCTTGGCCTTGGTGCTCCTTCAGTATATATCCAAAGACTTCAAGATTTTCCAATGGAATTGCCCTTTGCAAAGATGAAATTGCAGGTCTAGTGGGCTCTGATTGCTGCTGATGCAACAGCTCAAGTACTACTGGAAGGATGCCAGTTTGGTCTTACTGTAATCCTTTGGACACCATGCATTCAGTGTAGATTCTACCTTTACACTACCAGCCATGTTTATTTTATTATTATTTTTTTTTCAATTTTGTGGGGGTTCATACTTTTACAAAAACCATGGTTATGTGTGATCCTTGGCTGTATGGCAGTTACAAGTTGAATGGCTTTTGACTGGCAACCCTGAAAAAAGATATTGACAAAATAGGGAGACTGCCAACATAGGGTCAGAAAGCTCAGTTGGTAGATTGCTGGCACAATAATCCAGAGGTTGCAGGTTCAAGTCCCGCTCTAGTCAATTATTTTTTGTTATAGCAAGTCAGTTTATCTTGTGGTTTATTACTTGATAAAAACACCAGAATACAAAACAGAAAGTATGTTTTGTGCTAGAAGTTGTTGATAGTACATGAATTAGGGAAACATGAGAACTTGTTTGATTTTAGTGGAGTGTTTTGGCTGGAGATTTTGTGCGGCCGGAGTGAAGTTCTGGTGTTGTTAGAGTGTGGGTTTGCATTGATCATGAGCACTGGTGCCCTTGAGCAAGACACTTCATTGATTCACTGTAATTTCTTTGCCCCTCATATGGGTCGTGAAGCCTTAGGTCCAGTGTGTTGTGTAAGGCTCATAAGAAAAAAAGAAAACAAATTGCAAACCCTTAGAGGGTTATATAGACTTTGGTATCATGATAATTGAAACATAGGGTACGTGTAATTAACATAATGAGGGCCATGAGGCACCTGTTTGATGCAATAAAGCTCTATAAAAGATCCAAGTATTATTATTGGGCTGTCGTGGCCAAGCGGTATAGGGCAGTGGACTCAAGTTCTATAATTTACCAAATGTGGGCTTAAATCCTGGTCTGGTCAGTCACAACTCTTGTGTCTTTGAGCAAGGTACTTTATCCACAAATGGGTACCAGCGAGATAGACTGGCATCCTGTCCAGGGGGTAATAGAAATATTCTCAGTCGTTTAATGCTTTAATGAAACAGGATATAAACACCAGCCTGATGAGCCATATTGGCTCAGGACTTGTCTTTACTTACTTAATTATTATTTCTTGTGGCATCAGGTGCCTGCGACAGTCCATCATTATTTCAACGCCAACGGGGAGATTATTGAAGGTGAAGACGACAGCTCGTCATATTATGAATGCCACTATCCACCATGCACAAAAATTGAAACAGAGGTGAGTTCACAATGGGTCTTTATCATAGATCGTGTTCAAACTTATTCTCATTGTTCAATTAGAGGCCAAACTATTGATTGATCCAACCTCAGGCTGTGTCTGAATTGATGACTACAGCTACGGCTATGTCTGGATGCTGATCGTACGTTGAAATAGAGAACGTCCTCGACAACACCCTTAGCAACAGTCGTAGCTGTAGCCACTATTTCGCATATAGCCTACATTTTGTTTTTTACTTTGTTTAGCTAAAAATGGTGGACTATTGATCAACAAAACGGAAACTTTGTCCGATATTAAACATGAACTTGAATTTCATTCTTAAAGTTGAAAGTTACCACTTCAGAAGGATAAGAGAATGTTTAACTGCACGAGGAAACGTCAGTCTTGCAATTGCCAATACAGGTAGAAGCTTTTGAACCCTAGTCAAATTAGTCCGAGAACAGGGTAAAGTGAAATCTGAGGGTTTGTTACATGTTTCTTTTAAAAATTGTTTACTCATTCAATAGTTGCGAGAATTCAGCATCTGTGGTCGCTGTCAAGAGGTGCGATATTGTGGGACGACCTGCCAACAGAGGGACTGGTCCCTACACAAGAAACGCTGCCGAGAACGCAAGAAAGCCAAGCCATACGAGCGTCCACCAGATCGTTGAGTTTCATTTCTTCAGAACCAAGATATTTCTTTGTATTCTATTGATAATGACATTGCCACACTATTGCTCTGAACCATTCTAAAATATATATTATTTTAGATTTTTTACCCATCCAATGATGCGTAAGAAACCTTAAAACTATATTCTTTATCTGAGATGCAATTGTTACATGTATTTATGAGTCTTTCCTCCAAGAGGTCCTTGACAGTCCAATAAATATTTAAAAAAACAGATTCTGGACACCAACAATTTCCAATAGGAAAGAAGTATGTGTAAATTTTTGTTCTTTTGTTTGGGCTTTTTTTCTCTTCTGTTTTAGCTTTGTTTTTTCTCTCTCTTTTTTGGGTCTGTTGTTTATACCTTGAATACAGTTTCCCAGAGAAGACATAATTGAAATGTTGACAAGGTGGAATCAATACTTGGATAAAGACTTTAAGATGTGGAGACCAAGGCCCAGTTTCTTTAAATTGTGGTAAGCACAAACATTTGCTAAGCACGGAAAAATAGGCCTTGTTTAAACCAAGCAACTGCAGCTCGGGCTGTAGCAGTTTCTCTGCAGTGGCAACAGTGAAGCATTTAACATTCTGGCCATTCATTGGGACACCAGCTAAAATACTATGATTGAACTTCATACTGTCATGACTGGTGGCCCGCTATTTTTGTCCTGCAATTAATTTGCACTGCAATATTTCCTGTTTAACAGATTTACAGAACTGGACTCTGATTTCCTTCAGTTTGGAGATACCCTTTTACTTATCGGACGAAATGTTGTTATCTTACCCATGTTTGAGTTGTACATACATTTATGCATATTTTGTATTATAAAGTTTTTTTTATTATTGAATTGATTTCAATGTTAAATCAAGGGCTGAGGTCAAGATTGCATGGGCTTTGGAAGTAACGGGGGTGGATGCGGTAATAAGTAAAGAGCGCCATCAATGTTGGTACCTTCTCATTCATAAACTCACTGCAGGAATGTGCAAACTTCCTTCACAAATAACCGCTAATCACTTGTGCGCACAGCCGTTGCTGTGTGTTGACTTGTGTCACCAAATTATACATGGATACACCTTGTACACATGTGCCTTACTGTCAAAATACAAACCCAAGCGGGGGTTAATTCCATTCTATTCGCATGTTTAAGTCAGAAAAGTACAAATACCGATTGGTGAGAATGAACTTATTTTGTTTATTCTTACAGATATCAATGTTGTTTTTTTCTGTCCATGAAAGGAAAAAACTTCAGGGTAGGACAATCAGTTTTTTCAAAACAGCTGGCAGTGTTTAGAGGTGTATCACACAGGGGTTGCACCTTGAAGTGTAGTTACCTGCAGACACTGTGATTGTTGCTTTTTCTCTTCTCTTCCCGTAGGATTATTTTAGTGGTCTGTAGACTCGTTGCCGAAAGCAAAATTTATCATACATTCATAAATTGGAGGAATAACCCTTTTGTTAGAATGGACAGGTACCAACATTTATGGCAATCAGGATTGCATAATATCATGTCCACTCCATTGCATTCATATCGCAAATCAAAATAACATCTACTGTGGTGCCATTTTGGGGGTCAAAGTATGAATGTTCCATTTACATTTGAGGGCAGCACTTCTTTGGTTTTGGCCATTTTGACAAATCTAGCCAGGCATGCAACTTTCCCTTTAAGAGCAGTGCCATATTTTTTTTTTTTAATCACTGTACAAAGTTAAGTGTGGTCGGCCACTTCTTGTTTCACTTGCATTTGTGAAGTTGCTCATCTATCTGTCCTAAATGTCTGGTGAGACTTGTGACGTAAGAAGTGCTGACCTTTCATCTTTGACCTCTTTGTTGAGTTACATTGTACCTTTGACCTTCTGGTCAGTGTGCAATTGAAAGATCAGGTATGCTATACATGAGTACCAGCTACCTCGTGTTATCAAGTGAACTTGCAATGTAAACTCGCCATTCAATCTGTTAAACCAAAGCATTCATTTTTCTTGAAGAGTAAACACTGGGGACCAGCGTTATGTGAGTTTGACTCTCAAAATGGTGCACAGAGAAGTTAAGTTAACATACCATTTGTATTAATATATGTATGGAATTTTGGAAATGCCATCTGAATTTATTAGATCCCGAGATAGTTGTTTTGGTGTTGATTTCTCAAAACAATTGAACTGACAAAGATGACGTCTTGGATAGGATGATGACTTATCAAGTTTATTCATCTCAGGATGACAACATCTTGAAGCAAGTCTGACAGATAAGGGTTTTTCTTGGTATGTCATCTTTACAATACAGGTTGTCATCCTTGAAATCATGCTCATAAGATGTCGTCATTGTTGGACAATCATTGTGGGGACAGCACTTCCAGAACTTTGTTTGTGGGACAGAAAGTCTTGATGCAAATGTGTCATGTGAAGTCTTACTAGCTCAGACAATCGAGCAAAGTCAAACTGCTGGAGTTGATATTTTATCTGAAGTCCTTTAAAATGGGGGGGGGGGGGTTAAACATTTTAATATCATTTCGACAACTCTTGTAAATCAAAGTCATGCAATTAAAAGAGAGAAATATTGTGTCTAGGCCTCGTTAAGAATACCTTTAAATTGGTATTCTTTGAATTCTGAAAGATTAAAAATATCAAAGTTTTTAATATTGTTTTTTATGAGTGGCATTTATTCTAATGTTACTTAACCATGTCATTGAATGAAAACTGCAAGGTTGTGTTAGTTTTTCACTTAAATTGTTTGCCTTTTTTAAGTATCAAGTTTTGTCCAAATAAGCTGTTACCCTACATCAGGTTAAGTACAAAAGCATAGCTGGAGTCTACTGCATCAATTTATAGCCTAAAATCATGTCTTAAAAATTTGGCCCAAACAAAATTTGATAAAAATGCTGGACTTACCCCTTGTGATTTTTTCAGTTTTCGACTCGAATTTGATACAAATGCTGGACTAACCCTTTCTATATTTTTCAGTTTTCGACTCAAATTTGATAAAAATGCTGGACTTACCCCTTGT
>CM021540.1:269968-280690 GCA_010994315.2 Pisaster ochraceus | reverse complement strand
CCCCCAGAGGTGAAAGGCAGGGAAGGAAACCACTGAGCCAACCTGACTGCCCCATACTTCAAACCTAGCCCCATATACCTTGCAGGAAAATACTGAATGTTAAGCGCTTAGAGGCTGGCCTGCAGTAGGCGTTATACAAATACAATATATTATTATTATTATTATTATTTACATGGGGATGTGGTACTGTACCTGTTAATGTTGCATTTGGCATCTTCGATGATATCTAATGTAGCTCTGTCTAGATTGAACTCCAGCCTCTTGGGCCCTGTTCTGTCAACTGACAATGATTGCCTCGACTCCAGTGGGGTGTTATGGCTACAAAAAATGAAATACGATCTGTAACATTATCGAGTTTGAGGTATGACATTGGTGATAAAAAGAAAAAAAGGAAAACATTAACAAACATGCAACCTTTTGCCCGGTTTTCTGAAATACATGATGAGCCCTCAATAGTATGGTTACACAATCGTTTAACAATCTTTTTTTAAAGAGAAACTTTACTCTTATTCTGAACTTAATAAAAGCCTTTGCATTTACATTTATGTATTCTTACTGGAAGAGATCAAACCGGGAAAATGCTAAGCGAGTCACTATTCAAGCGATTCACCATCAAAACAAGTCACTATCCACACAACTCAGTTGCAAGATCATTTTATGGTCATGTGCTGCCATTTTATTAGCCTCGTTTTTCACAAGTGTATGATGATATCATGTGGCACTCGTGTAAGGCAAACGCCATTCAGATCAACCAATAAAAATCAGCAGAAATGCTCAATGTGCGTTGCCATTTTGCCATACATGCTTGTCAAGTGGTATCGCTATGTCGTGTCCACAGTAGGGCCCAATTTCATAAAGCTGTTTACCAATATGTATGTAAGCAGGAAACATGCGTAAAACAATGTGTTTTCATGAACAATTGAGAAGATTTGGCAGTGCGTGTGCTCGGGTTAAAAATGGATTTGCATTGTTGCGTCACTCATCTGCTAACAAGAATCGCCGGCAGCTTTTTGATTAGCAGTGTTTCAAACAGTGCAGAAAACATCTGGCTACAGGCTTTTTCATAGCACTGCTTAGCAGTAAGCAAATTTTTGTCGTTATTTTAGGAAACAAATTTGCTTTACGGGTATGCATATTTCACAGAATAGCAAGAAATAAGAGCGACCAGCTTGTGCATTCACCACGTATTTGCATTGCTACATCATTTATTTGCTTATGGTAAGCATCAGACAGTTAGCACGCCTTTTCCTGTGCTTACAGTTAGCAGCACTATGAATAGAAATCGCACAGTAAGCACAAACTGGTTAAGCAACTCTATTGAGTTGAGCCCAGGACACAGAGCGCAGTCGCCCTCAGGGTTCTACAAGCTTTTTTTCAATAATCCTTACGCATAATGTAGACTATGATCAATCAGGGCTGTTATGGGTGGACCTTCAGCTGTGCAGTGTTCATATTGAAGACCTATGTCACCATCAGCACCGATGATAAACTACCAAGAAATTAAGGAAATAACTCAGATGGTTAATGCTCAGACTTAGAAAGGTGTAGGTTCAAATCGCTTACCCCAAAGTACTAAACTGATCCATCATGTGTGTAGAAGGTTAGACTGCATGGCTTCCATTTAGAAAGGGGTGGGTTTGAATCCCTTGCCCCTAAAGTACTTAACTGATCCATCATGCGTGTAGATGGTCAGACTGTATGGTTTGCAAACCAAGGTTTTATGTTCGAATCCAGTGCTGACTACAACGCCTAGACCAAGTACTGCAGAACCATAGTTCATTCACAACATACAGTTCATCAACATTAAACTTTTTTTTTAATACGAGGGAAACTGGTGGCTGCCAGTTTGGTGTTTTACTCAAGGATGCCCAGGTTTTCCTTAACCAGGGCCCAATTTTATAGAGCTGCTTAAAGCTGAAAATATTGCTCAACAGTTTTCTGCCTAGCAACAGTGTGGACATTACCAGTCAAAATTGGTACACATGTATGTTACAGGGTATTTTGGCAGGTAACTTTAATCAGGTAAGGATAATGTTGCTGTGCTTAACTACTTTCTGTGCTTAAGCTGCTAAATATTGCTCAACAATTTTGTGCTTAGCAACAATGAGCAGAATACAAGATGGCACATGTGACATAGGTTTTGGGCTAGTAACTTTATTCTTATAAGCATCATTCTGTTGTCCTTTGATACTTGTTGTGCTCAAGCCAGGGTGAGGGCCCAAATTCATAGAGCTTTATCATTTAAAAAAAAAGCCCCAAAATGCTAGCGCTTCCGAGAAAAAGGTCACCGGCCAAAATACAATGTCATAAATACCATCTGCAACTGGTATTCTTTTAAGTATATAAGTGTTCAATATGTTTTGTCTGCATAAAACTTTTAAGAAATTAGGCTCTGCTTGTTAAAACAGCAACTTTTATCCACTGGCAATCTGGTAGGATATTAATCACATTATTATAGAAACACAACATAAGAAACTAAAGCGATCCACAGAAGCGTCACACAACTTACCTGCAGTGTCTTGTCAAACCACCTATTGCCGCTATTGGCTGAACTGCCACCTCCATACAGAGCCTGCTTGGCACAGTGATGGGTAAAGTTCTCAATATGCTCAGTCTCTTCAGAGTACACTGACTTATCCAAGCACACCATGAAGATGCTGCGCTTGATCTCTTCAAAGGATGCCCGGTTAATCTTGTCTGTCAGAAAATATCAATCATTCAAATGAATTCCACAGACATTCGTTTTTAAATTCTTGGCAAAACCCTCCATGGGACTTGATGTGAAAGTTGACACAAACAATGAATGCTAAGCAGACATCAGGAGAGGGAGTTTTTGTGTTTGGACAAACAATGGATTTTAAAGGTTTTTTTAATTTATTTATTTTTTGTTTGCAAGCTCACCCCAAACAAGACTAAAAGCCATTCTTGGTAAGGGGCTGCAAGAAAACAATTAAGATGAAAATAACTCAAGGAAGCTGAAGGTACATTTTGTAGGACTTGATAATCCTCTTTAAATGGTTGGGATTGTAGGATGGTCCAGTTACCTTTAGACATCTTCTTGTAGACTTTCCCCCACACGTTACGATGTTCTGAAGTTAGAATATTGAGGGGTACGGCTGGAAATGGGGACTCGGCCACAATCTTCTTGAGTTGTGAGTGGATCTCACTGAGTGGTAGGGGCTTCCGATGTGAGTCATAAACATCCAATGAGAACAGCTGTTACAAAAAACAACAACAGGAAGTTCCCTGATTAAATACTGCATTATTTAGATCCCAAATTCCTGCAAGACATTCGTTCAGTAATTTGATAACAATGTTTGAAAGTACAGAATATACAGTTTTTTGGGCAAAGTTGGTGGTCTTGTGGCAAGAAATCTGCTCTAGAATAGCAATGGTTGTGGCCTGGGTTCGAATCCAAGCCAGGTAATATACACTATCTGTGTCAGGGTAACATTAAATAATATTCTTTATCCCTGATACAAATTTAATATAATCTGTTCAAACTGTTTTCAGGTGAGAATCATCCAACGAAGCCAAGATTGAGCATTCACTCACATGATTGTTGTAAGCCACTATGATGTGACGAGGTGCATCTGGTTTATTGGGTGGGTACAACACCACAGAGTCTTTCTTCACTCCAGGAACACGGCAAGATGACAGGATCTTGTAGTACTGGTCCATGCACAAGGGTTGGCCACCCATGTAGTCAACTGGTAAGGAGTTACTGCCATGACAAAGCAAAGTTTATGTCAATCAACAATTTATAGGATGAGGAGCCATTCAAAATAATCAATGTTTGATCTTTCTTTTTTTCTCACAAATTTGGGTGGGTGAGTCAAAAGAAATAACCAGCAATCAAAATTAAGTTTTCAATTTAAGTAATGGAAGAAAACAAATTAAGAGAAGAACAACAAAATAGGGGAAACAATTAAATACAGATGCCTCCTCCAGATTGTCTGTGGTGATTGTCCAGTTCAATTGTTATTGGTCAACCTTGTTTAAATAGCCAACCTCTGCATGATGGAGAGACGGCAGGGATTATTGATTGACACTGATTATTCTTAAATGAATACCCCTTCAAATGTTATTCTGGAAACAGAGATGGTGAACCATTTAAATTCAAAAGTTGTTAAAAAATTTCCAGATGAAAATTACAAATATTTTGGATTTGTTCTTGACAAGTTTTAAAGAGATTATACACCAACCCATGCATTACACAGCTAACCTCTGCATGACTGTGGTAAAAGTGTTGGTGTTTTTAATCCGACTGGTGTGTTAAGGGGGAAATTGATTTCTCATGTTTTTAAAATCAACCGAATGAAACGAAACTCAAACTAACACTAACCTATACGTTACAAAACTGCCCTGTGTGTGACTATGGTTAGTGGTTTTTGTTTCAAGTTTGGAATCTTCTCGTAAGTATATTTTATTTATTTATTTTTTGTTGAAACCTGCTACTTTAATTTGAAGGAAAGCAAAACAAGACATCAGGCCTGGTTCTTTAACAAAGGTTTATAGTATGGACTGACATTGAGGTCACTAGTGCACATCTATGCGCCCTGGGGGCCTGTCAGTGACCACAAGAGGGACCTATTTCCCTCTTCTGGGTCACTCATAGGCCTATGGGGAGGTCAACGGCCACAGGTGACCGAGTTAAGGCAGTCCTTGTGTTTTATAACACACCTCTGTCCATATAGATCATTGCTTGGTTTAGCAGAACTGCTTAGCATTGGACTCAAGAGCAAGTCAACCTTCAACAGTTCAACAATGAGAGAAACTCTGAATCTAGCTTCCCTAGATTCAGTTATTTAACTTGCTGTTCCATGTGCTGTTCACTGTTCACATCATGAGAGGGTGCTCTTACCAGTCACAAGTTTTGATTCAAGTGCCCTGTTCAGAAACTATTTCCCGCAAATTACGCATGTGCAATGTCTTGATGCAAGTCTAGCTCACAGTGGCGCAAATTCCATGCACTAGCCTATATTACTGAACCCCATGTGAACCAGGACAGAGAACCAGCAAGCGGTGTGTTATAATCTAATACATTACCCATTTCTGGTTAACGCAAGTACAAGATTAGTTAGAGAACTTTTTATACCTTTTTGTTTTACATGCAGTGTACCAATTATAACAAGTGGTCCTACATGACCTCAAATTGGCTGCTTGTGCCAAATCCACACAATATCTTATCTTGCCGCCAGATAAATATTATGTAACTTTTTTTTGAGTGAAGCAAGTATATTCCCTTAATATTTGTTATCATGATTGGAATCTAAAATTAGACTCACCACCCGACCACAACGCCACATGAACGGTACGCAAGCAAACACTTGTACAGTATGTGGTACACTGAAATATACACACTGACATTGTAGGTTGTGAATGATGAACGGTAAATAATCAAGATGGTTGGGACCATGGAAACATGTAGGCTGCTTCGTATATTTTGTTTTACCTCGGTGCTCCATAAAGCACACGGAAAATGCTGGCATTTGTCAAAAAACCTGTATCCGCCCTTAATGTGACTCAACATCTTTATGAAATGACAAACCTGTGAAAGTTTACGTCAAACTGGCATCACAGTAACAACAAAATAGTACAAAAACAACAACAACACAGTTTTTCAAACATCAGTTTTAGACTCATAAGATCAACTGTTTTTCTAATTTCTCAAAAACTGCAGCAATTAAAGCAAAACTGTTTCAAGGGAAGTTTCCACTTTGACCATCTTTATACCATGTAAGTTTGGATGTACAAATCTGTGAACATATATATTTTCAGTTATCTTACCAATGTTTTGCACACACTTTTAAAAATGTAAAAGTCCCATTTTCCAATCCGTCATTACATCTCATTTTAACATCCTGTGATGTCATTGCCTCCTTTGCTGTTCCTAAAAAGCTTCATCCTCAACCGATTTAAGAACCTCACTTAAAACCCTGTGGGGCACGAAGCAGGGCTGATGCTTCATTTTTGAAAGGGCAAGGGCACCAAGGCGTTTTCTCCTCAGTAAAGGCCACCTCAATGAGATAATTCCACAATATTGGAACATTTCCAGGGGCACCAAGGCAATGGCCAAGGGCAGCGGAGGCTATTGCCTCTGTTGCCTTGGTGAACATTTTCAATACACTAAAGCATATTGTGTGTGGAAGAACCTCCACACATATAATCAGGGTAATTGGCCCTAATTGTGCTCCCCTATTGTTCCCCATATCTGATATACTGAGGGCAGAGCAAATCAAAGGGTGAACTCACACTATGGTCGTTTGTCCCATGACACCCAGCACATCAACAAAGTCACAATCTTCATGCATGCGGTATTAGTGCATAGCAAACCTTCCCAGGTCAAATAAAGGGTGTACAAACTTTCTGAATGGCAAAGGAGGTCAATCTAGCTGGAGGTGACGGTAGACCATGTAGAAGTTAAACAAAACACGAACATTCAACTTCCCCCCAAAAAGAAGCTTATATTGGTCTTTGCAGAGGATATGTATGTTGCTGTACATTGCACTTCGGGGAACAAGCCCCCTAATCAGGGACCAATATCCAGCTTTGCTTACCGCAAAGAGCCCATAGAGTTACAAGCTTTACAGGATGTCGTAAGCGCATAATTCCATGGTAAGCAGAGACGTGAATTTTGGACCCTGACTGTGCACTTACCATTATCATCAACATCAAAATGTTTGACTTTGATTACAATGGTATGCTTGATTCATTGTAATGCATTGAGCAGTTTACTAGTGCAGTCCCCCGTTTCCTCTGTTTTAAAGTGGTTCAACAAAATCAGAGAAAACATGCCGTTAAATTTTTGAAGATTGGGGTACATGTATGTAAAAGGGCTGACTAGGTCTCACATTTCAGCAAGCAGGAATTTGTGCCAGACGTATTGCTTTATCAAGGACATTGTATTGATAATCTACATGCCTCATGGATACTACTTCTGATGTAGCTAGGTACAATCACTGATAACATCCAAGGACATGCTAGGGGTGATATATCGGACAAATTGCAGGGTGGACTAAATGTAGCGTACCACTCATCTACTGCCATGCTAGCAGTTTTTCCCATGGTTTCAGGTTGTAACATTTTTTTTCAAGTACACATGTACCTGAAACCACTAAAGAGTGTTTGATCATGTGAATGGACATGGCGTATACTGAAAACAATAAGAGTTGATCCGTATTATTAACTTTGTAATTACCCTTAAAAAAATAATTTTTTAAATGGACGGAAATTGTAACTTTTTCCGCCCATTTTTGATGGAAATTTGAGGGATTAATAACCAAAATAAAAACATCAAATGATTTTCAGTATAAGTCTGCATGTTGAAACACTTTTGGGTGGTTTCAGGTACCTGAACAAATCCTTGTAGCTCAATATTTCAACCGGACCAGAAATTTTCTAGCAAGAACAGAATCAAAATGAAAAAAAAAACAGTTAAACTACACCCACAGTATAACATTTAAACTGTTTATATTTGAACACGCACTGAGATAAGATTTATCTCATTTTTCTATTGGTTAAGTAGGCCCTAGGCTTTGATAATCAACGAAATAAAAGATGTTTTTCAGACTGCAGGTCAGCAATTTGATATAATTTTTATAATTTAAACTTATTAGAGAGTGTGGTAGTCTTCTTCAACTAAAAAACACAAGACCACCAGACTTCGCCGGTCATAAGTTTACAGGCCCAATGCTAAAATCACTGGCCTCAGGCCTGTGATCCAGTGTAAATTTACAAGCCCAGATGAACCTACAATGACAGCATTGAAATTAATAAAAGAAGCAGAATCTTCATTACCTGTCAATGAGCTGTTTGAAATCAACCACACCTGCAATCAGCCTGGAAGCAAAGTCCAGCTGCCCCTCTACACCTCTGTAGTTCTCACGAGGGAAAACAACGCCAGGACTAACGTGCATGACCACTGGAGACCGGAACTCCAAGTACGCTTTGTCCAACCACCAATCTGAGAGCTGAAACAAAAATAAAAGGCTAGTCATTTCCTTTGTGACTTGGACCAAGGAAATTGTTTGGGGACAAAAGTTAGGTCAATGATATAAAATGTTGTTCTTACTCTTCAAACTATTTTCCTCTTTTCAATTCAAGAAACTTCTTACCCAGTTCTCCATCTTCTGCGATCTTAAGATGAGTCCCATTTGCAGCTTTTCTCCGTAGCCACCTGGTTTTCCAAATTCTGATACAATCTGAGAAATGAAGCATAAGTGAAATTAATAAATTTATCACATTTGGATAGAAAAACACAGTAATTTTTTTTAAAACATCAAGTCTAATGAACTCTAAAGGAAAACAATTTGACCAAAAGTAGTTTTGGTTAGGAGTTAAACAAGTTTTTTTTATATAATTTGTTAACTCAAGTAGGATTTGAAACTGTTCATGGTGGGCATTCAATCTAGGTACACAATGTACATGAACTATTTCTCTATGAGTAGTGGTGGTTCTGAGAAGAAACCATGAATGAACAACTCAACGTTTCCATCAGTATCCTCTGATTGTCTTGTACATGTAGCTAAGCACAAAACAATTATGCTTACCAGAATAAGTTCATCAGGTCAAATGCTATGTCAGGTATGCACTATTTGCGACTGGTATCCTGCTTATTTTTGCTTAGCAGACATGTAGCGTTGTCTGATCAAGCAGCCGAGTTTACATCGTTGTCATAGTGATGTCATTTAAGAATGATCAATTGCTAGAGCTATGTTCAACCATGTACATGTGTACTTCATTTTCTTGCATCAAAATGGGAAATGCAATTACTTTTTGTGGCTCAAAATTTGTTTTGCATTTTCCTTCAGACATAAGGCCTATACACTGTGCTTAACTCATCTTAAAAAGGCACTTGCTGAAATCAAGTGCTGGTCAAAAAGTAGGAAAAATAAGAAAGTGGCATGACTACCGCTTGCGTTGCCTCGTAATCTTCAGCACTAAGGATGGGCTTGAGGGTGAGTAGATATTTGTACAGGGTTTGTTGTAGAGGAGGTACAGGAAGATTGGCTAGGGAGTTCTGATGGGCAAACATCCTTCCTGGTTGGGCTTGCCGCCTGCCGAGCATTGCGGCCGTCTTTTCAGCAGCCTTCATGATGGGGCTGATGTTGGCCGATTGTCGCATCTGTATTTATAATGAAAATAAGATATTTATAAAGTAACACCTTCAGGTAGGTTTATGTATTTCAATCACTCGTTGACATCTGCGTCTCAGGGCTTGAACTTCACATGCACCTTGGAAGGTGCCTTAAAGTATGAGAGCCGAGTTGCAGATGACAACCAGTGTTCAAAGTAAACAAATCTGCCCCACCTCCCTCCATTTGAACAAGATGGTGCAAGCTACGAAGCTTTTTTTGTCAAGGCTGACCATGAACCTCCCACACCCCACTTGTCACAAATGCTGAGCCAATATTGCAAATTATGATGTAGAACTAGAAGTCAATGACAAATTCAACAAGCTTATGTCGATTGTTCCATCATCAACTACATGATCAAAAGCTGATCCAACCTCAACTCAATGGTATGATGAGACAGTTGACCCTGTATAGATTTATACCTCAATGGTTGTAAAAACATGATTGATGAAGCCAAAGTAAGACTAAGAAGAGCTTTGTAGTTTTGCAGATGTAAAAGTGGGTTACAAATGAACACTCACACAATCTCAATAATGAACACACAGAGGGAATAAAAACCTCACTTTTAATCAATGTAGTAAAACTATGTGAGGTTTGTGGTGACAGACACCGTGTGTAAAATCTCTTTTGAGTAGTGCTGGTTCTGACAACTCAGAACCACCACTACTTGAACGAGATTTTACACCTAGTCATGGCATGGACTGATGGAGGTACATGTAGCCTCCATGGTCATGGTGTCACTGCAAACCTCTCAGTCTCACACCGATTGATTGAATGTAATGTGTACACCGAGAGTCACATCCCACTATGCTTAGTTTAAAATCCTACAAGTTTCATTGCATCATTATTTACATTATACACGTACTACACGGTATAAAAACGTACAATTAAAATGCCAATAAAGAAAAAACAAAACAAGTTTGCATAGGTGAAAATTCGCAATTTATTGGCATCGGATAAGACTACGAGAAGCAGTCAAACTTGGCCCCATAAAAATAAAATAGCTACAGACTAGAGCAAGGCGATTTAACAAACAGGATGAGATTGCAGAAAAAGAAACAGAACTCAAAAGATAACAATACTCACAAAGTGTCTTGTTACAACTGACAACATTGTAGATTGTATTTTCGGCACACAACTACCATAAATATCTGCAAAGTAAATACGGCGACAGGGCAGTCCTAGCCTTTGCAGAGGACCCGGACCAAAGTTCAATCAATCGTCCGTGTGACAAAAATCAACAAGAGGCAATGAACTGACAAGACCACCGAAAGAGGGCGCTATACCATCACACGTGAGGTCAACACGCAAACTGACACAATGATCAACTTTCCCCCTTCTACATCAGTCAGACCAGACACACAGTTAACTTTTCCGTGTTGTTAGTCTTTTGAGACAGAATTATTGCTCATCAAGTTTCATTTAGTTGAATTAATTCAAAGCTGAACACGTCCATGTAAGTAATAGCAGATTTTCTTTAGTAAGCTTGAGTAAACTGCGGGTGAAGGTGAAGTATGTTGGCACGTTGCAGTGTCCAGTGTGATTCATTGAGTTTACATATGATTGATGGGTTTGTTCCGTCCCA
>CM021540.1:246331-266717 GCA_010994315.2 Pisaster ochraceus | reverse complement strand
AGCGGCTGCAAGATTTGATCCACTTCCTCTCAAACAAGAGGGTAAGAAGGAAAAGGTTAAGCAATATGTTCTGCTTGAGCAGCTATGGGCTTTGTCCTCTGGGGGGGGGGTCTTCAATTGTATGTGAACTTTCATTGTCAAAATGTTCACGAACTCTTTGAGTTTTATTTGGAATTATTTTGTTCATCATCTTAATAAGTAATTTCACATCACACAGGAAGTCAAAAAACCAAAAATGTATTGAAGAAATACTGCATGGTAAATAAGGAGGAAATGATGTCTTTTTCCCCAGACTTGTGAGAAATTGCTGTCATTGTTGGAGACATTAGAACATTGGATTGATGAGATACCACCGACTGATCAACCTCAACGATTCGGTAATAAAGCGTACAGAGACTGGCATAAACGACTCGCAGATGTAAGTATTGCCTTGAACATGATGGTGGCCAAGTGAGAGCTGTGTGTTGATTTCATTAATTAGTTAGACAAAATCCAATCTTCCAAAATTATTTAAATCTCCAAGGAATTAAAAATCACTGTGAAGAGTTTGTACAACTCTTTGAGAGTGTATCCCGTCTTTGAGAATGTAGCAGTTCCACCTAGTTCCATCAGATGGAACAGAATTCCCATGAGATCTAAAAGTGGTAAAGCAGTTTGGAATATAGAAGGAAGGTTGTGGGTTTGAGTCCCACCTAATGGGCCTGTGGAATGTCTTCAGCAGGATTCAGAAAGCACAGAGTATATAATGGTAAACTAAGTCTTACTGTTTTGCAAGACCATTACAAATAATTTGACATTTTGGTAAGGTTAAGTCATTTCTAAATCTATCAGTTTTGTTCCTGTTGACAGAATTCAGAGTCCATAATCTTAACAGTGTTACCTGTAGAGCACCACAAGGCAGTTATAGAACTCAAGGCCTACTTGGAAGACTCCTTTGGCAACTCTGTCAGGATTGACTATGGGTCTGGACATGAGATGAACTTTGCAGCCTTCCTGTGTTGTCTCTACAAGCTGAGGGTCTTAACAGAGACTGACTCAAAGGTTGTGGCGTTGAACATTTTTAACAGGTACAACCAATGTGAGAATTTGTTTCCCGTATGAATCCACTGGACGGTCAGCCAAGGCTCAGGTTTGATTGCAGTGGAGATGACTGCCCCATAATTCCGTTCATTGCTTTGGATCCCCATGAAATGTTCCAGTAGAAATTGATATTTCCTGTCCTCTCAATAGAAGTGTCCTTTACCAAAGTATCAGGCGTGGACGTTCAGAGTGAGATTCTACTCTAACTTATTTACTGCACCAGTTTTATTCTGGTCATTTAAACAGGAAATATGAGTATCTTAGATACAATTGTTGTCAGAATGCTACATTGGGGTCAAAACAAATCTGTGCTGATCAGAAGATCTTGATTATCATCTTTCTTGAGTTTCCTGATTTGCTTATTTGCTTTGGTTCCAGGTATCTAGAACTGGCCAGACGATTGCAGACTACATATCGCATGGAGCCAGCAGGAAGCCATGGGGTATGGGGTCTTGATGACTTCCAGTTTATACCATACATCTGGGGCAGTGCACAGCTAATTGGTAAGACTTGGAAAGCTTGCTGGATTAGTAGTATCAAGCCTAGAGTTTCACACCAGTTATCCTCAGTTTGAATCCCATCACAGACAAAGAATCTCTGTCTGATTATGATAGTTTCCCATCAGGGCCGAATGGGACTTTTTGGGACGCTACTGGTGGCAGAAGACTTACCAGGTAATCCATTGATTACAGAGGTTTACACGTGCTCAGAATTTATGCAAACAATGGAAAATTTCCCGGTATGTCTGATGCACTTAGTGTCCCGAAGGTCCCATGCCATAAAGCTGTAATTGGTTGCACTCAGGGTATGTCACATAACATTTTGACTGGTAACCTGTTTGTCTAAGCTAGGTTGTATAACTTGAAGAGTTTACTTTCTTGACAGATCATCCCTCTGTTCAACCAAAGGATTTCCATGACTGTGGAGTAGCACAATCTAATGCCAAGGAATACATGTACATGAGATGCATAGAGTATATACACCAGGTATGCATTTTGGTTTTTTGCATTGTTGGTTTAGTCTTTCTAGTTTGAAGAAGCTTTTTCAAACTCCTGCTTGAATTAACACCATACAATACTGTCTGGGAGCCTGAGAGGGCTGCTCTCAGGCTCCCGTTTATACACCTCGGTTAGGAGAAGCAATTATGGTTAAGTGCCTTGCTCAAGACACAAGTGTCATGACCAGGAATCGAACCCACCCTCTGATGATTCAGCCATCAGAACTTGCATCCGATGTAGTAGACTGCTCGCTTGAGACATATAACTCGTATGAAAGACTTAACAGGTTTTGATACTTTCAGTTATGTTTCTGATATATTCAGTAAAATTCCTGGTTAAAGTGCCGAAGGTCCATGGCTGGAAGTGAGTAACTAGATCGTAAGTTTGTTCCCCTCCTTTAACCAACAGTGTAAGAATGGCCCATTCTTTGAGCACTCACCAACTCTGTGGGGAATGACCAGCGTTCAACACTGGCAGAAAATCAACACAGGTCTGATGAAGATGTACAAAGCAGAGGTAGCTATTTTTTACTTTGTATATTCATTCACTAGGCCTGGGATTTATTGTATTTTTGATGTAGCACAACAATTTTTGAATAAATTGATTTTTGAATAAAACAATTCAAGCTGGGTCCTTTGTGACATAAATGACTAATAGCAAAAGGTGAATAACAGCAACTAATGTATGTACTCACCCATTGTTGCCCCTGTTTCTTTTTGCTTTCCAGGTATTGATCAAATTTCCCATCGTACAGCACTTTCTCTTTGGCACCATATTGACACTTGACCCCGCCACATGAAGAACTGCTCCCTGTTGGATGAAGCTAAACGATACACCCAGAGCGATGCATTTATTTACTCCAAGATGGCAACTCACTGGAATCCAGACTGAAGGATCTATATAGTTGAAATAGAAAAGTACACCAAATTTAGTTCACATATGAACTCTACCAGAATCAGCATAATGCTTGTAAATTAATTGATAAAATGGGTTATATATGTAAATTGGGGGTGACCTTTATGCAAATCAAGGGTTTGCCCTTTATTTGTTTAGTTGACCAGTCAGCTTGTCATTTCACTAGTCTGTCAGCTTTCTTTACTAGTCCGTATTCCGTATTAAATATGGATGCTTTTCAACACTGAACAAACCAGCCGGACCATTGGAGAGGAGTTTGACTGGTCCTCGGGTTTTTAACTGGCAATTTGGCCAGCGGACCATTGCTAAGGGAGAATGCTGCAAATTAGCACATGACTTGTCTCCATGGAGGAGACCACATCTCCCTTTAGAAAATATTTAGATGGAGGAGTGCGCATGGCATTGCTAGTTAGTTTTGTGAGCAGGGAAATTAAGAGTCATAGTTTCCAATTAGTTATTTCTTTGGGAAAGGGACACTTAGCAGCCTTAGGAAGGAGGTTGGTATCCTGAAAGCCTGGGCAACAACCCTTTTATAAGTAGTTCCAACATTAATGTACAAGATCCAGGAAGATTTAATGGTTCTTGCAGGCCCAGAGTTATATCTTTGAAAGGGCAAGGCCATTTTCATTTTACACTTTCCACTGAGATTATATTGAAGTCTATGGGGAACTTTGGAAAGGGGCACCAAGGCCAAGACCAGGGTGACATTGGCCATGGCCTTCATGGCTTCTGTGTAATTCCAGGCTTGTTCTTGTCTGATAATTGTGTGGATTGATAACAGTGTGGCAAACCACTAGTGAGGCAGAGCAGATGGTTTCCTGGACAGGGAATACATATGTATAAACATTTGACACTTTAAAATAAGAGCATAAATCAGAAGGTCTTACTATACTTCAACATAAATTGTGAACTTCACATTTTTGTGAACGTTTAGGCTGGAGTAGGTGCAATTAAGTGTTACAAAGCCACAGTTATTTGGTGTTATGCAGGATCCCCCTTCTGACGAAATTAATATAAAAGTGCACAAGGATATTTTTTCAGATCTGGTGAGGGAAAGTGGCTTTGAAGTACTGTTTTTTCCCTAGGGATTGTTTGAGAATTATGGCCTTTTTTAATATGACACCCTTTGTCAATATTGTTTATTTTGTGTGTGTTCTTTCAAAAAGTGTTTCTGTTATTATGTTGGTGAGACAACATGTCACTGTCTTATTATTTAGTTTAAGTTCTCAGATAACTGATATTTTGTTCAAACATGGTTTGGATTTTATAAAATTTAATATTCGAAGTTGAAATGTCTTGGATGTCTTATGGTTTTCATTTGAGATTATGGTATGTATGTAGAGCCATCTTGTAATGCATTGGGAAAACAAACAAACCATGAACAATTGGGACAAGTTTCCCCCCCCCCCCGAATTGACAGGATGTTACATTTTAGATGTTTACACTTTTAACATGAATTCAAATGGAAATCTGAAAGTTTTGTCATAATATTTGTGAAGAAGCTCATCTTTGTGCTGTGCAGGAAGATCAAGAAAAGAAATAAGGGACAATTCTGACAATTCAAAGGCCTGGTGATGTTGAGAATACAAATAACCCTGATTGCCGATTGAACAGGGGGGGGGGATGATTATAAAACCCGGTTTAACTTCTCCCTGCTGTAAGAAAACTAGGGATTAGAATTATGTGTAAATTAATGTAAACAAAAAATTGATCCTCTCAACTTAATCTATTTTGCAAGAGTTTCCTTTTTATAGTTTTATCAAAATGGTTTTTGGGTTATTATTGCTCGTAATATGCGCCAATCTCTTGCTTTGGCAAACATTGTGTCCTATAAAACGAACTCCATCAACCCATTATTCTCAATGGTCCACGTCCACGATGTAGCGCCCCCTGGAGCCTAACCTTGTTAGAGGGCATGGGTAAAAACATCGGGCATCAATCAATATTTTGGGAAGGACGAGCATGATGAGTAACCTTATTGTTTGACACTTAACTGATATAAAACTGAAAGTGACAGGAAGTTTAATAAATCAAAGAAAACAGGATTTCCCGTTGTTAATGAGGAAATATAATTGAGTAAAAGAAGGGGTTGTACGAGGATTTATAATTCATTTCCGCAAGTTCCAACTAGTTTAACTATGCAAAGGATGCATTTGTCTTTGTTAAATCTCACAATTTCCGAAATTGCTAAAACAGAATAGTATAAGATTACTCAGGCCCTTTTCTCTAACATTAGCTTAGGCTCCAGCTCTGGCTGCAGCGGGTTCCGTTTGATATTGAAGCACCGCTCCAAAATTGATAAGCCCAAGCTGGAGTAAGCTTGGACTAAGTCTCGGCTGCTCAATCTCAACAATGATACAAAAGCTTGACCCTTTTTGAAACCAACTCTGTTGGTAATTTTGAAATTTGAGAACGGAACCCCAAGCCGGAGCCCAATCTGGAGGTGGTTTCGGAATTGACACTTGTTCATTCAATCCAAAAAGGATACACTAGATCAACACGGCGAGGCTGATTGGCCATTCCCAATAAATCATACCACATTTTGTTGTAACTAAAACCACACATGACAGTATAATAGTAGTGGCGTAACAAGGGGGGGGGGGCACGTGCCCCCGTATTGATGTCAGTGCCCCTACCCCCTCCCATTTGGAACCCGCCATTACGTAGATCAAGATCCAGTTTTTTTTTTTTTTATAAGTGCAAATGGAATTTATAAATGATTTGCCACTAGAATAAAAAAAATGGTGGCACCCCCTGTGTCCCCCTAAATATTAGAGTACATGTATTATTTATACAACTGTTTTTAAAATAGGAGTTACATTCTGCCAGTGCCAGCACATATTAAGGACACCTAAACACACTAGGCCCTATGTATTTTCTTAGTATTTTTTTTCTTCAGTGGGGAGGGTTCTTCCAGTGATGGGATTTACCCTTACCAATTGAACAAGGAAATACAACTTAATATTCCAGGTATTATGAAACGTATCTAGTTTCTTCCAGGGCTCTCTAAATAATTGTTTTTGTTACATTTTATTGTCAGTCAACCGGATAGTGGTAGTAGACTGTTTTTATCACCGTACATCGTTTCCTTGTTTGTATTCTGTATGTCTGCCAGTTATTTCAACCTGGGAGCCTTTATTTAGGGGGTGTCCGGGATGTGTGTTTCATAGTTCAGGATTGCGTGCATTGAGAGACATTATACAATTGGACTTGTATGGAAATGATAAGGTCTGGTACGGTGTGGGTGATTCGGCGGGAATTCCCCGTTTTTTTCCTGGCCGTGTTGAGTATAATGTTCATACCTGTTGAGCTTTACCTCAAGCTCGGTCTACCTTATAAACAGTTCACTGTGTGGGTACGCCGACGCATGGTCCATTGGAATGGACCCACACAGTACTTTCCAATTGGGTCAGCAATAAAATGCATTTAATACTGACAACAACGAAAAACTACTGCATTTTGTTATTAACACTTCTGTTTCTAGAGTTACCCCAGCGAGACATGTTCTCATTCTAATGCAGACTTTAACAGTCCCATAATGACTTTTGATTAACAGAAAACATACCAAACTTTCACACTGTTTTCTCAAAACACAATATTGTGCACCAATGATTGCTTACGCCCTTTCTCCGGTAAATCTTTCCTCCAAGCACACGATAGGCGTTGGCCATGAAGGTCAAATGATTGTATAGGAAAGGGAGTATACGAACAGGGTGTATTTATACCACAATTTGCAGTACATTTAAATATGATAGCTATAAGCTCATTGGGAAAGGTTCAGCTGAATATACACTGTCTACTTGCTGAGAAAACAGCAAAAAACTGTTCTGGTTTTATCAGGTGACAGCGCGTACAAACCTGTGAAGAATTATCCAAACCACTTTGACTGGAATCTTTTTCTCAAAGTAGTTAATACTGTAAACAATTGCAGTGCTTCTCACCAAGTCAGTTTAATGGTCATTCATTTTTGAGCATTTACCAATTATCTATAATCCTATCTTGAAGTAAAATGATTGTAGATTATCTTATACGTTTGTCTACCACCACAAAAACAGCTATCTCCTTTAAAGTCCGGTTCAAATCGAAAAACCATGGAGGTGTATTCCTACCTCCATGGAAAAACAGTATCAAAATTACTCAGCATATAAACATCACATGATTTGCCCACAATTAACTTACAAAATCATCGATGACAGACTTTCATTTTCTAGTTTTAGGTTTTTGCTTACAACAAAAATAAACCTCAATTTTCACTTTCCGTGTTCTTCGACACTTCCTCCTCGGTAATGCAGGTTTAGGGTCATACCGACTGACAGTATTTTTGTGAATCTTAATGTGCTTTGACTGTATCTCTTCCGTTGCGGTCGATTTATTTCTGTCTTTAGAGAAATGTCTATGACCAAATAAGGAGTTGTTTTTATGTTTCGTTTGTTTCCCCTTAAATTCATGAATTTTCGATCATGATTGGATCATGTGGTAATCGTTCGGTGGAATGACTGATGGGATCAAGTCATATCATCATGTGGTTTTATTTATAATCCAAATGATAAACATCCTCTTCCATAAATGTTTGATTTTTTAATCACTGATTTTAAAAGATGTCTGACGGAATCTGTGAACTACCATAATCATTTGACTTCAGGTGATCGGTTAAAAATTACCCACAAATGATAAGATTTTATCTTGTTAAGATAAAGGGAATGAAAAGGGAGATATTTGTCATTCACAATAATCTAATTTTCAGAAACATCATAATAAAAGACCTGTTGAAACTATGCGTTGAGTGCTAAGCACTAATTTGTTTTCAGTACAAACTTCACAAGGAACCAATTAAATAATGTGTCTTACATACCTAGAATGTGGCAGAGAAATTGTTGTTGCTAAGCAAGAGTTCTCTGTGCTTAGCGAATTTCCGACTTTCTCAGCAGATTTATGAAACTAAGCTAACATGAATGTTGCTGAAATGTTGCTGAACAAATGTTTTGTTTGCCATTTATTTAGCGCAAACTAGCGAGGGACCAACCACAGGCAACCCGACTCATATCATTCTGGCTAATAACCTTTTCTGCTCAGCACATATTTTCTGAGCTAAGCAGTTCTATGAAAATTAGGTCCATCCATATCAATCAAGACTCGATGTCACCTGCCGTGATAATCCATAACAGCACAGACCAAACTACGGCGACTTGTAGATAATGAAATTATCTCGCTATGGATTATAAATACGCGACTTGTTTCCTAATAACAAGCGAGGGCATCTAAAAGAGAGTTTCTAAATGGACAATTTCCTTGTGTTGGACAGTTGAGTCCTTCCTCCCTGGTGAAGTTGACACTGTTCGGGCATGTTTTCAACCAGAGGGTGTGGGTGGCAATGGGTGACATTTAGTTCCAAAACCCGTTGGGAAATGTTGATCAGAAATGACCAGACAAAGTTTTTTTAAAAACACGGAGGCATAAATCGATCACTCCCGGAAAGTATTAGACAGACCGTCTGAAAAAAACAAACAGTTTTATGTCTTGAAATGCTTGCTGAGTTGAAATGCTTGTCCAGGAAATTTAAATCAAAATAATAAGATCTCTCACACACCATGCTACCATTAAATACTACAACGAGGAAATTAGGAAACCTGTCACAACATTGTTCCTATGGAATTAGACTCAGGTTAGACTGAGGAAATGAATGTGCATTTCCGAAAACCAATGCTGTACCATCTCCTTTTTGCCATAAACATAATATTATCCATTAATTTCCTCGTGGGAATGAGTGAAACTTTTGACCACGGCAAAAAGCAGAATTTATAATTAAACAAATTTAAAGGAAAATGTATTCTGACATCGGCTGTGTAAAACCTACGGTAAAACAAGTTCAGACTTGACATCAAGGAGATCGTACGGTCGTTTGTGTAACCCTTTATTGCAGAGTCATCGTCAACGGGGCGGGGCGGTGGTTATCAAGCTGTAACCATGGAGGTAGAGATTGTCTACCTCCATGCTGTAACACAGACATAAAAGGGGAATACTTCCCGCCACGGCATTTATTATTTAACAAGTGTTTCCAGTTTTCTATGGCACTAAAAACATCAATACAAGGGGAAAATCGCCCGACTAGTTGTATGTCTGTAATACGGAGCGAGCATGATTTTATTTAACTCGAGAAAAGATGTTGTGAAATGGTTATGTCCCAATGTTATCTTCACTTGCAAATCAGCAGGCCAAGCAAAAAGGTGGGCATGACTCATTGACTGGGGGGGGGGGGGGGGGGGGGGGGTGCGGGTCAAACAGAGTGGCATCGTTATCGAAAAGGGAATATGACGTCATGTCTGATAGGCTGGATGTTATAATTTATTCTAATCCGCCGCATCTGGTCGGTCGTGACCCCTGGACTTAACTCATTTCCTGATGAGGGATTCGTGATGATACTAGGCCTACTTTAGTAGAGCTGGGGGATGGAGACTGGGGGTAGTCCGACTGAGGGGATGTACAAATAGACTGGCAGACTTTAGTGCTCCCGAGAGAGTATGGGGCTAACGGTACAACCTCTATGTTCACTAATTCACTGACAGAAGGGAATCAGATATGCACACTCTAAAAATCCACGCAGAAACAAAATTACAACTAAGTTACACCAACATTTAAGTTAAAGAAGAAGAAAAAAACCACAACAACACAAACAACAAGTTTAGATATGTTTAATAATGTTAAAATTGTTAAAATTCACTGACCTTTATCATCATTAGGAAATTGTACGTATAAACAATATATGAATAATGTATTACCACCTGCTTGTTTCAACCCATTTTACACTACATTCAAACGTCTATTCCTACAATACCCGCAGTACTATTACAATCTTTATGTCAATTATCGCAGGACTACGTTGTCCACAAGTGGTGTTGTCCAACGTGGCACTCTATATTAGAACAGTCTGGATGACTCTTTTAAATCATTACCCACTCTTTCTACTAGAAAACTAAAAACTCTTTTTTTATCGACATGCTAAATTACTGTATGCATTAAAAATATTGTATGTTATAGGGTTAATAATAATAGCCTTGATTACTGTCGTCCACCCGTTTATGTGCTGTATTTTCATGTATGTCTGTCATTAATGGTCTTTTTATAGTGTATTTAATTACTTTTATGTTTCAGCGCTTAGAAACCCTGTATTAAGCGCTATACAAAATGCATGTTATTATTACTATTAGTCTGTCCGTCCATAGGCTGGGGGAAC
Source organism: Pisaster ochraceus (assembly GCA_010994315.2). Lineage (NCBI taxonomy): Eukaryota > Metazoa > Echinodermata > Asteroidea > Forcipulatida > Asteriidae > Pisaster > Pisaster ochraceus. Next base: position 256,493 of record CM021540.1, on the reverse strand, counting down.
CATGGAGGAAGGAATAGAAAGCTGTTGATTCACCCCGGACCTAGATGTTGCCATATGATTTATGTTCACTATTTTTTATCACTTTGTAAAATAGTGATGTCCATGTACTATCATAAACTGACGATTTGTACATTCTTGTGGTTTACGGCAGAATTGAAATAAATGTAAAGTTCCCCAACAACTAAGCTTGGCAGGAACCTCTGGAACTAGATTTGGGACCCAATTAAATGGCTTGAGGTGTCGAGACGTCTGAATGACAAGGGATAAAGGGCTCATCCATTCAAGCGGACTGACCTCGAACCCAAGGGTTGTAAGGGGTGTGGGGTGTGAGGGGTTATAAGGGGTGTGAGGTGTGAGGGGTACATCACCTGCTGTGATGCGTCCTGTCCTTCAGGTAAAAGGTTAAAGGTAGGATCATGCTCCAAAGTGCAGTGCAGTTGATGACAGTATCAACTATTTTGAGAGAAGATTTCCGGCGAAATAGTGGTTTTGACATTATTTTTCACCCGAAAGTGACATTTGAATCTGAAAAACGATTCAAACAGGAATCGTTTTTCAGATTTCTGAGGGTTGGTTTCCGTTCACGAATGCTGCGACCAGAGATGCGGCTGGTACCCGCTGTCACCTCACTAAACCAGGATGCATTCCACATTCCGTGACAGATGTTTGCTGGTTTCTCAGCAAGTAGACACTGTATTGACCTGAAACTATCACGTGCGACTTTTATTGTGTCTTTCTTTATAATATTGCCTATAAATTTGCATTTCATTAACAAACAAATCGCTCTATGTCCCTACCTAGGAGACTGTTATGTGACCAAATGATGGGCGTGGTCGGTGGGAAGTGTTAACTACAGCACAAACCAACATGTTGGTGTATGATGCGAGCCGACTTTAGGAAGCTAAGTCAATTTGGGCAGTATTGGTTTATTAAATATCAAAGACCAGTCAGGCCGCACTAGCCACACGTACGTAACCCAACATGAAATAACAACCTGTGTGGAAATAATTTAAACCCAATCGGTCGTCGGAGTCGCGAGAAAACAGTGAAGAAAAAGAACCTAATATTTTCACTGATTTCAAATATCGAGTTTAAGGTCTCGCAAGATCACAACTAATTGTTTTACTCGTTTCTCAAAAACTTTAGCGGTTCGGGCAAAAATGTTCCATGCGAAGTTTTTGCACTATGACCATCATTACATCAAGATGTAAGTTTTGAGCATTTCTGTGCACATTATACTTTCAACCTTACTAATGTTGTGCAATGTGCACACCATTTAAGTGTACGTCATAAAGTAGTACTCAATAATTTTATCCTTAAACTTCGTCACAAAACTTGTATCATGAGTCGTGACGATCAATTCCCAGAATATAAAAATATTTTTTATATCATGACGGAAAGGTCACAGAGGACAGTGCCTTGTTCACGGAAATACTGATGATGCATTTTGCCTGCCCATTTTTTTCTGGGAAGAGCGGCCTCGAGTTGCTCATTAAATCGATGGGCAGCATGCGCTCCAACAACTGCGGTGTGGCAACTCATGCGAATAAGACGCTTGAATGCATGCAGTGCTCCACACACGTCCTTCTCTTGGGCGACGATAAATTGCTCAGATTTATTCAAGGAGGAAGGTAAGATGCTATTCCCTCAAAACATTTCTTTGGAAATAGGAAGTGGTCACTATTTCCAGAAAACCGTGAGGTGCATCTTACTGCGCCTACACCAAGATTGAAATCTTGGAAGACATGTTGGTCCTGACTCCATACTCTGACCAGAGAGCCCGTTGAAATTCTCGACGTTTTAACTACGGTGCTCTAGCCTTCAGCAGGGCAGTGACGTTTGTTACGTTGAAATGCATTTTGCTTTTATCACTCCTCCGAAATTGATGGCTGTTTCTTTTGATGAGAAGACGGCCGTTTACAAAGAATGTTTTTAAAAACCAGGATACTAAGCTAGAAATTCACTCTATGATGAAATGCAATTATTTATGTTGCAATCATCAAAAAAGTCTACCAATCCTTGTCAAACTCAGCAGCAGTATTCGAGTATCCTGTCGGTCCACTTTGTTGTCATAGTCTTGGTGCAAGACGCTGCAGTTTGTTGGTGGAATTATTCAGCAGTTTATTACATGCTGGAGGCTGGGATTACATCAAGCTAAATCAATAAGAACGTCTTGCATCAAGACTAATTTTGTCCCGGCGATTCTGAGCATGTGCTTTTGCAAGCTGATGTTGGGACAAACCAAAAACACCGTAATGGATTTAAAAGATAACACGCAGAGTATTCAAAAGCTGTCCCCTCCGATACGAACTTACGTCATAACTCAACATTACCAAGTGTTTGATAGGATTTGATTTACGTGCTGTAAATCCACAATCCGGTTTACTTCGACGTCACAGTTACGTTTTGAATGTATTGTGACGTAATAGTTTCATTATTCGAATGATGTTTGTTATACCGAATCTCCCCAGTATAAGTTTGAATGTTTTATGACGTAATTGAATACTTTTCGCAGTAAGACCCATCGGGCACACACCCTCGTGGTCTGTCGTCCAGATGCGTGTATATGCCAGTCACAATGGCTTCCTTTTTAATATACTTTGTTCATTTGGTGGAATGCTTTACTGATGAGAGTTTGGTTCCCTATGAGTTGGAGATTCGGCAACCAGTATTGTGTAGCAATGTAATAAGTTAACTGAACACGGAGTTGATGCGGCTGAACGTGTTTTCTTACGTTTCATATTGGTCATAATCCCAGGTAGTTGGAAACACCCCCAACTGTCTTAGTAATGCAGTAATGGGTTTTTATGGCACAATTATAGTTCAAGACCTTTGATAAAACAATCTATAGGTAACAATAAAACCTTTATATTGCCGACATTGCATCATTTTCTCTTCCTTCAAACCCGACAGGATAAAGGGAACTGTTTTGGAGTGTGCAGGGTTTTGGAAAAACAAAAGCTCACAAAATCCCCAGTAATGTTTCATGTTTAGTTCCCATGCAAGATAAAAAGGGTATGCCATTACACAGTCAACTGAATGACCACTTTTTTAAGTAAAACCAAAACCACTACAAGAAAAATCAGAAAGACGCAAAGTTTATGTATAAGCCTAAATCAAACATAATAATTATATATCCAAATAGATTGATTTAAATGAAAACGTCATAAATTACACTGATTATGTTTTTGTTCTACCCATTGATAGAAAATGAAAGAAACCTGTGACAGAGTCACCCGATTCTCGAATTTAAAGTACCTAGTCACATTTTCGGTTTCTTTATTTTGATTATTTTACGCCTGCCAGGATTTGCGTCAAGAAAACGGCAACAGTAGTTGTTACATTATATCACCGAACTCTTTCCTGAACAACACTGGACAAAACCCGAGGCCAAGCTCGTCCCTGCAATTGCTGTACACTTCAGTTGGAATAGAACAACAAACTTGAGGGTTAAAACGGTTCTTTTTAACCAAGCACTTGAGTAAATCATTGATCTAATTGGGCAAAAGTTTCGGGCAAGATTCCCCGGCTGTCAAAATGGATGACTGGGATGTTTATTGTAAGATACACTGTCACTCTTGTAATGGGTGATTATTTATCTTTCGGAAGTTTCGTGTATCATTTCATTGGGTAAAAGTCACCGGGTGTGATGGCGATGGCTTAAAGTACATCTTCTTTTATTTCAACCCAAACCGAGGCTAGAAGGTAAACGAGGTTTAATCCCTCTATATCCTTTATCTTATGCAATTGCACCCAATCAACTTAATGAGTAAAACCGTTACTGCATGCTAATAAGGCCCAATTGTGAACTAACGATTTAGGCTATACGGGAATGAATGCATCTACTCAATTCGGACACGGTCTTGTCCTCGATCGCCACATTTACCAAAATAGGCTGGTACTTTTTATAAAACAAGATGACCCATCTTATATTTTGCTGACCTTACACAACCCCTACTGGGAACGTGACCAAGAGGGTAAACTTCCTGCTACTGATCCACATTAACCTTGGAATGGGGATCATGACGACAGAGTTTCCTGATGCAGGAGAGGATGGCCACATCGTTGGGGGGGGGGGGGGGGGGGGGGGGGGGGGGGGTGTGTAATTCCCCATACTGATAACTGGCGCGGGGTAAATGAACTGCGGTCACCCCGGTCTGTTTTCGACTCCGCAGAGACGGTTGTTGACCGCTATTTCTCAAACTACAAAACGGATAATTTAATGAACTCGACATGACATGGACACATTTTAATTGGAACAAATGGGAAGATGATCTTGTTTTGTTTCGACATTAAGTGTGAAGTAAAACAGATGTAGATTAGAATTGCAGAAGGGGCGGATAAGCCTAATCCTCATTTAAAGCTCTATGTTTAAAATCACACATAATTTTGAAATCTCAACGTTTCCCCCTATTAACAGGCACATAAGCGAAATCGAGGTTTCAAGGCAAATTGGATGGTTCCATTTCTGTCTTACAAGTATTTATCGTCCGGTCAAAAATGTGCATGCAACACCTTCCAATGACGAGAAGCATGATGTATTATGTACCGAACTTTCCGCTTCAACGCACAACGCATGTCTAGCTGAGAGTAATATTCAAAACATGTAACTGATGTTGTATAATCACAAGAACAATCTCCAATAACCGTTTCCACCTTGCTCTTATAAGAAGTTTTCGTCGGTTTAGTTTTGTTTAATTTACGAAATTATTTTAAACACCTAACAAACAAAAGAGCGCCACCAAGCATCGCGTGAACATTTAGGCCAACTGTCAAACCGACCGGTGGCAGCTGTTTACACTCACATCACCTAAACAACAACAAAACTGGGCTTTTGAAGACGTCCGCCGACAAAAGTCTAAATGAATTTTCTATAAGGGTTTTTATCCTGATTAACATGTTATTGACTAATTAGCTTAAAGTCAGAATTGCTACCCCGGTCAAATATTGAGGGATGTCACATATCCATTTGATTAAAACTCTAATGGGAAGTGTCTTTGCCTTGTGTCACCAGTTGGTGAATTTAAAAAAATGTTTAGTAATTTGAGGTGCTTTTTATCTGTATGCCTTTTCAGATATGTGAAGAAAAAAACAAGTCCGAGTCCAGATTGAATCTGAGTCATAAACATCAAGTCCGAGTCTGGTTGTCGAATCTGAGTAACAAACATTAAGTCCGAGTCTGGTTGTCGACTCCGAGTATTGAACATCAAGTCCAAATCTGGTTGTCCAATCTGAGCCACCAACATCAAGTCCGAGTCTGGTTGTCCAATCTGGGTCACAAACATCAAGTCCAAGTCTGGTTGTCCAATCTGAGTCACCAACATCAAGTCCGAGTCTAGTTGTCCAATCTGAGTCACAAGCATCAAGTCCGAGTCTGGTTGTCCAATCTGAGTCACAAGCATCAAGTCCAAGTCTGGTTGCCCAATCTGAGTCACCAACATCAAGTCAAAGTCTGTATTGTCCAATCTGAGTAACAAACATCAAGTCCGAGTCTGTATTGTCCAATCTGAGTCACAAGCATCAAGTCCGAGTCTGTATTGTCCAATCTGGGTCACAAACATCAAGTCCGAGTCTGGTTGTTCAATCTGAGTCACAAGCATCAAGTCCGAGTCTGGTTGTCCAATCTGAGTCACAAGCATCAAGTATGAGTCTGGTTGTCAAATCTGAGTCTTAAGCATCAAGTCCGAGTCTGGTTGTCCAATCTGAGTCACCAACATCAAGTCCCAGTCTGGTTGTCCAATCTGAGTCACAAACATCAAGTCCGAGTCTGGTTGTCCAATCTGAGTCACAAACATTAAGTCCGAGTCTGGTTGTCCAATCTGAGTTTCAAACATTAAGTCCGAGTCTGGTTGTCCAATCTGAGTCATACATCGTCGTGACTCAAAGGGAGTCCTATCTGAATCAATGTAACTTGAGTCAGACTCTCACACATTCCTTTTCTCTTTTAAAGAAAGGAAATAGTTGTATTTGTGGTATCTCTTTTATATTCTTAGCCTTGTCTTTTTTTCCCTTCTTCTTCACCACTTATAACAAATAACAAAATAGCTGGAATGTGTCCATTGATTTCAATAATTTTCCAAGAAAGGAGTAACAATGTGAGGTGAAACTGAGAAACCAAACTTTAATTGCAGTGCAATCTAACCGGACGCTCGATGACAAACTCAGGGTGTGTGGATGGGGGATGGGTTTGAGGTGATGTCAAGTACCCTGTATACAAGCTAGCATTGACAGTGCTATCACCATGACACGTAAAGGGGACCACGTCAGAGAAAATCAAAAATACTGCAAGATGCAAACTTTAAACAAGTATTATTGAGAACTCGATCCCAAGACCCTCCTAGTCTCGCTCGCACATATTTGAACATTTTCTAGGAACCTTGGGTTCTCACGTCCAAGTGAGTAACGTAATATTCTTTACGTTAATGGGGCCGGACGGTCGAAAACGTGCGACCCTTGCAAGTCTTTATCGATCCAATGGGTGGGAAAAAAGTAAAATGCAAGTTGTGAGACTTGTACCCTTCACCCACGTTCCATATTGCGGTCACGACCAACCGACTCTCAGAAACACCTGACCTTTATTCAACGTTTCATTGACTGAATGAGTGGCAGGTATAAATCCATTGCAAGGCCACATTCTTTATGATTAATTTGATTATCAAATTCAACTGGTAGTTGAAAGTGCCACTAGACTGTGACCGTGTGACTTGGGTGACTTTGTTACACGTGAGAGAGCCCCGAGGCACTCTAGTACAGTTGCTTCACTGTAATTTTCCCCAAACCCACAATAGCCTGACTGATGGTGAACTATAACTTGCGGGTTTAAATCCTGAACGAAATGGAGATTATCCCAACATTTCATTCACGATGGCCGATTTTCTTTCGTCATAAAAATGTACCGAGTGGGTTTGGGTGGGGCGATGGACGGTAGTAATGGGACCTTAATCATCAATATTATACATCCGAGTTGGGTAACGGACAATTAACGGGGGGGGGGGGGTCACACACGCTGCAGTATTTGTTGCTCTATAATACCATAACCTACAGAGGATACAACAATTAGTAAATAAAAACACAAAAGTAAATGTAGCAACAGGGCGCATGTACAAATTGGGCGCATGTACAAAGTGGTCAAACTAGCGGGGAGGATGAAATTAATTAACGGCTGAGTTTGAAGACTATCACCAAAAACATCGATGGAGTAAACCCAAACTGTAAGAATGGACCGATAAGATGTTTCGACCATTAAGCAACTGGTTATAGCTACGATAATGACGTGTCACTATTATCCGAGATGGTTAAAAAGGGTCGTCTTCTTTGAATGAACATCAAAACAATGCAGACTCTTTATGTTTTATCCCTTGTCAATACCAAGACGCAATTACGTAAAGATGTAATGGTTCTCCCAAGATCAAACAGATACCAGACTATTCTTTTCCCAAGCCTCGATCTGGATCATCTTGCCACTACATTTATTTAAATAGAGAAACAAGATGGCACTGCCATAAGAGAGGTATAATGGATTATGTATGATGTTACAATAATCCTCTTCAAAAACATATTTTAAGTGGCCTTGTTTCGACCATTAGTACAATACAGAGTCTTACCAAAAGCTTAAGCATGTTTTAGCCTTTGAGTAAGACTATGCTACTGTCGAAACATGAAGCCACTGGCTCTTTTTGAAGGTCATTTTGGTTGGTAAGCAGTTTGCAACAGCTAATTGCATTTTCTCAGTAAAAGGCACATTGTTCATCACAAAAAGGAGACAGAACCATCCAAAAGAAAGAATAAATAAAGAGATAGTTCACACATTCTCAAAATGCATCCCAGTGAAGACATCTATTGTTCATTCCTGGTTCCTGTACTAAACGTTTTCCCGTAGACTTTGTACACAACATTTCTTGTGGAGCAACCAAGTCTTTCAAATTCACACATGAAGACCTTTTGTTTTCCCACTGTTTTGTTTTCGATCTACATAAGGACCGAAAATGAGCACACAGTGCGTTTGTTGGATAAGGAATCACACATCCTGGATGTCGTATCTTAATTTTCACTTGGATTATATATACGGGCTATTTTAGCTTATGCTATTGTCCACCACTTGGTGCAGGACTTTAAACATTTTTTTATCGCGTTCCAAAAAGTTCCCACGACTGTCACACGCGTCGAGAGATTGTAATACTCGGTCAAGAACCAGCATAAAATAGTACCCGCCCTAAACACAACAGGTCTGCATGTTGGAACGTGCACCATGAGCCCATAGGTGACAGAAGTTAGCCGGGTATGGTGAAGCGGAATCAGAAGGGGCCTCCGGGGCAGGTTGACGTTTTATTCGGCCAGTATATTAATTTAATTTTTTTGATGGCATTGACATTTCATATAACTAGGTGGTTGTGTGTTGATGTAATTATGACAATCTGCCCGTGTTGACTTGTGCAAGCTCTTTCAGAGCTCTCCATAATGAAGTGCAAGAGTCTCAGCGCAACAGGCTGCTTCTCGGTATACACATAGGACCAAATGTCAAACCCTGGGGAACTCAATGTAGTGAGCTCACAACAAATACAAACATGTTTTGTTGTTGCCAAATCTTAGAGAATCTTAAGAGACAATTAAAATACAAGCCTGTGAAAATGAATCTCCTTAAAATTCAGACGATACGCTTTTGAATACAAGTTAAAAAACCCAAATATTAGGTGTACTTTGACAAACAACCTAACCAAATCAAAGAACGATGCGCAAATGGCCTGTTAAATCAAATTCTGTCGACGACAAAGAAAGTTCTATTACAAGCGAAAAAACTATGTACCCAGACTGTTCAATAAACACACTGCATCACAGACGGACTTTTACGAGTCTATGAGTCTGGCAAGACTGACGTGACCTCAAATTGACCTGGCTCAGACCCAACGCTTAGGGGGTACATTGTTGGCATAGTTTGACCCCTGAGGGCGCGGATGTGTGACCCAATCAGGATCACATTGAGGAGGGAAAAGGGACTGAAACACAAACTCACATCATGTCTCATGTGAAAGACATTTCTGTGTTTTTTTCTTGTTTGCGGCCAGGCCACCCAAGGCCCAGGTTGATCGTGAGGGGAGAGAAACTAAACTCATGAACTCTGAATGAACCGCAGGCAACGGGAAATACATTCACCCAAAAGTGACGGATTGTCAGGAATTTCAGTTGGCTTGCTGCTGCACTTAATTTATGGCATGCCTATCCTCTTGCAAATATTTATTGGAGCCTCTGGAGCACTCAGACAAGTTTCCTACACTAACCCGGGTCAAGTTTTTTTTTATAGTTTGTTTTAGGTTTTTGTATACAATGTTTACCATTGGGTAACACCGCTATAAATTATTTTCGCCGAACCATGACAATATCATCCTCGCAACTATCACTGTCAATTGAAAACGGCCATTCACAATGTAGACGTCTTATTTCCCCCGTTTGAAAACAATGCTATCATACCGAGGTTGAGAGGAAAATACAGCCTGGCCACCGATTGATTTGGAAGGTAATTATTGGGGCTAGTTTAATGTATCGAATCATTCATCTGTGCATTGTTGTTAAGATGCTTGGGGTGGGGGAAAGAGTTATGGGTGCGGGGCTCCCTCCCCTTCCCCTCTGGTAGCGCCGCCACTGGAAGTACGCAAAACCACAAAGGGGTTGTGAACGAGACGTGACAACTAATGCTGTCATCCAAGTACTTGTCAATGTTGTGAAACTCATCCAGTGTCATTATTAGGAAAGAAATGAAAGTACATTATTCCTTTTTCAATGGTCGTAAATCATCGTGTTAATTATTCAAACCCAACACCGCGCAACCACAACCGTCTGACCTAAATATGAATCACAAACCCACAGTTTCTTTGTTCCATGTTGCCAGAAGACCAAAACTTGCCCACAGTTCAGAGTCCATCTTGATAAAATACTTAAGGAGTGACCAATGCGTCACAGCTGTCATAAAACAAAATTAATCCAAGTACGGAGCAAGAATAATAAGATTCTTAACAATGATCTCTAGTAATTAGTATGAAGGGGAGAGGACGGGAAAATCTTGTTGAATTGTTGCGTGGAGCGGTGTGTCATCACTCGGGCGGGCCCCGCAACGTTTCCCTCGCCACGTGCGTTTCATTTGACGACACATCGTAACGCACGTGACTAT
>CM021540.1:227595-245331 GCA_010994315.2 Pisaster ochraceus | reverse complement strand
TATAGCTTTCAGGCCGAGGTCAACGGAACGTGTTCTCGGGGAAATGTAACATATGGAGCGGCGGGATACTCAGTTTGATTCGGAGGGACGCGCGTCTGGCCTAAAGGGGTATCGTGAATTTTGATTTGACACTGAATAACCATAGAGAAATAAACAAGGACCCTAATTTAACCAGCCCTCGTTTTTGTCCTTTTTCAGTCCGTGAGTGTGTGAAAGTTATTGTTCAACACAATTAGGGGATTTTGCACAGCGCTAACTGCTGTGCATGCCTGCTCGACTTGAATCTGAAATTATGGTGACAAAACAATATTACGCTCTAATTCGTCAACAAGATTCTCCGTGTGATTCTTGCATCTGAAGGAAGGACGAGGGGTGAGGGTTTAGGGATGGGGGTGGGCAAGTTCTGTGTCTATAAAAAGTATATTTAATTTAGGTTTTAGTAACTAGGCTGTCGTAATAAGTTGAATAGAATATTGAATATTTAACATTTAGTGGGGCCTACCTGATGACTTCATACGAATTCATAGATTCAGAATAATGACCATTTAACGTCTGAAATGACAACTGCGGTTATTTGTGTTCAAATTCAGGGAAACGCTTCGTATTGCATTCCAATTTTCTATTTTAAGGTAGTATTTCCGCCAACTTAGGAAGTCGAGTTGAGATGTGGTGACAAGTGGCATTGAGGAAAACTGAACAAATGAAAGTAACTTTGCACGAGGTTGTGATGTAGGAAACCTCCATAGTTTCTGAGGGTTGCAGGAAATAATGCCATAATAGGCAATACGAAATTAATGGAAATTGAGCCATTGCAAAAATGGAACCTGTCTAGAGGCAAGACTTTAAAAGATTCGACAAAATAGAACACACAACACTACAAAGTCATCTCGGCACAAAGGGCGGAATTCGTAAAAAGGTTCTGCAGATCGAGTACAGAATAGACCGTGCAGGTCTCGCGCGTATTCGAATATTTTGGGGCCCACTTTTGTCCCACGTATATTGTTTTAATGCGTGAGGGAGACATACTCGCCCCCAATGTTCGAATACGCACGAGACTGGCAGTCTTTTACACGATAGAGAAAGGACCACATGCGCATCACACTGCGGAAAAAAAATAAACCTGACTTCATTTCTAAATAAAAATACTAAAACAAGAGGCTCTTTACGAAAGCACGGGTCATATAGCTATAGCCAATTGCAGCCCCCACGGAAAGCGGCCTAACGTTTTCGAAATTCCAGACCGAGCCTAAGTCGGAGCCAAAGCCGTAGATTGTTTCGAAAAAGGCAAGAGAAGTCGGGCGAGTGGTGAGGGAATAAGTGTCATGACGGTAGTTTACTAGCTGTCGACTATGACGCATCAAGCATCTGGTGGGACATACAAGCAACGATAAGTGATTTCCTAAGGCGGCATGACTCATGCCACGTGGAATACCCCCAATTATAGGATGCGTTCAGTCGCTGGTTCCCTTCCAGACGATTGCTTTCATTACTATCCACAGGAGAGCAAATTAAGTCTGGTTCAAGGCTATGTGTTCATTTTGACGGACCCTCATAACAAAACAAAGGACGTTTTGAAGCCATCACAACAACACAAAGAACGGTACAGTAATTAAGCACATCTACCATGGATTCTTGAAGAAAGAAACCCCATCACAACAAAGGAATGAACACAGCCTAACTGCGACAATTATCTTAAAAAGACATCACATCCAAATAGAGGACGTAAATAAAGCACAATATAATATTCTAAAATTTTACTTTCTCACAATAACATGCCGTAAAGAAAGAGTAATATTTACCAAAGGACCTAACAACAAACAGAGGGAGTAAAAAAAAAAAAACATAGAAAAATAACATGAACCATAATTTTACGCCATCGCAACAAAACACAGTACGTAAATAAAACACAAAATTAATTGTAATTTAAAAAAAGCCACCACAACAAAAAAAAAGGATGAAATAAAGCACAACATAAGCCACGATTATTTTTTATAGCTGGTCTGACACATCTATGGTGACAGTTTTTTAAAACTTTTGTCTTGACCCTGACAATTTTAAATGTATTAAGTAATTTATGTTCGAAGATTTAAAATAACAAAGGATGTACTGACTATACAAAGCACGAACTACGACATTTAAAAACCTTACCAAAAAATAACGACAGGTTGTAAATAAAGCCCAACATTAATCCTAACTTTACGTCATCACATCAAAGCTGTCGATAAAGCACCAGGCTTTCTATGAATGCAAGCATTTTTGAATTCCATTCACAATGACAAAGGTAGTAAGATATTATTTGCAACGGCCTTTCATATTAAAGTTTCCGTTTCTGAAAACGCGTGGTTCTCGGAAATGAGCGTGTTACGATATCCTGTGCGGGGGAGTGTAGGGGAGTGTAAGGTACAAACCGATACACAAACATTGACAAAGGTTTGTTCACATGAAACTATGTGTCCTTTATAATTAGTATATTATCTATCAACACACTCTCACAGTGACATGACTTATATACTTACCAAGCACCGCTGGCGATATTGTGTAATTTACGTGAGCCAATCAAATTTCACAAGTTGCTAGAGGAACGTCATAAGAACATCAGAGTCGTCCGCAAGTTTAAAACAAAGAATAGCGCGAACCCTGATTTGTTTCGTCAAGTATTTTATTTACAAACCAAAGAGAGGACAACTTGGGCAACAAAACAATCAATACAAAGAAAATGTAATGAAACAACTGAATAACCCGAAATACAGAGACTGTGGAGAATTCTTTATCATTATGTGGCTTGTATGGGACTAACATGTAGAGTTTTATTCTTGATATTACGCACATGAAGAAAATTGTGTCGATAATAATTTGTTTATTAGTTTCGAAGACCAAATGTACTGCTTTTCGTAGCAGTCAAAGTTGATCAGCATCGCATTTTAGGTGAAACATGTCCATGGAAATAATAATCACAACAAACCAGTGAAAATGTAAGCTCCACCAGTCGTCGGAGTCAGGAGAAATTGGTGAAAACTCCCTGAATGTTTGAACTGTTTCCAGATATTGGGTTTGGGACTCGTGAGATCAAAACAAAGTGGTTGACTCATGTCTCAACACTATAGCATTTGAAGCCAAAATATTGATAATAATTTATATAAGTTTTTTGCAAATCTGTGAACAATTTTTATTTCGAGTCAATCTTATAATGTTGTGCATAATTTTAATTAAGAGCGTGTTTTAAGTTACGACTAGAAACCTAAAGCGTGAATAATGCCCCCCCCCATTGCACCACGTGTACCACACCAACAAATCAAAGATGAAATATTATAAAGAGACTTGTTGATAAAAAAACACCACACACACACAATATGAAAAGGCAGAGCAGCGTGTGAGTCACGGCGTGACTCACTGTAAACGTTGATCATTCGAATTAATTATTATCTGTCGACACAATGTACCTTTGTCGTCTACACTCTTTTTCGTGTCCCGTCTCAGAGATAATAACTGAATACTGATTTTCATCCCACCAACAAACATAATTTGGCCAGACCATTTTGCCCTTTCAGCCTCGATTTGGTTACACTGACTTGTAGGGGAGAAACTTAATAAAAAAGGCGGGAACATTTTAACGGTCTAATACCGAGTTAGGAGGAAGTCTACATCGTTGAACTTCCCCCGTTGTTATAATGTTTATTCAAATTTTGCAAATTGATGTTTTTCTTCTTCTCAGAACAATGCCATAACATCGCAACTTCGAGATGCAAGAACGGCTTTATAGAGTTCTATCAGTTGTCACCATTAGTAACATATTCCCTGTGTTAAATAACAATAACGAGTGTCGATTCCTACACACCGAGAAGATATCTGACTTTTTCCACCAACCTCGTCTTGTTTTCATTGATTTAAATTGGGACAATAAGAAAAACAAATGGCTGCGAGTATAAAAAAAGAAAGAAAAGAAAGTAAATCGAGAGGGCATTTTCTATATCAATGGGCAATGATTGTACAACATGGGTCTTTTCGCCGAAATACTGAATTAGCAATGTCATTTTAATTATTTTTAGAGAGATATTCAATAACCTAAAAACACCACAAGGTTACTTTGTAACTATATGCAGTTACAAAGTCTACTATTTTTGTCACATTTGTTTACCATTATTTGTTTTAATGTGGCCATAAAGTTTTTCCATAATCATGTTTGAATCTTAAAATAGTCTTTCTGTTCTATATTTACACCACCGAAACTAGACTCACGGTCTTATGACGTTCTATAGCAGCTACTTCCCTTGCTTTATGCTCTTTCCAAGCCACTGTCATGCATTCCGGACTGAAGATGTCCACACAATAAGACCCCTGCTTGGTTGAAATAACGAGTAGTACCATCAAGGACTTTACAAGAATTAAAAGTTGCAAGTCATGAGTCCAGGGTCTAAGATCTTACGAGAGAGATTCTACTGTCTCGCCGTGGAGGACAATTTAGAAAAGGATCAAACACTAATGCTCATCGTCGGCTTATCTAATCTATGAGGGTTTAAAGAGAATAAGGCCGTGTCCGAAACGGCGACTTCGGCTACAGCTATAGAGCTAGATCAGCTCGTCTGCCAATGTTAAAGAATAGGCAGACTCGCGCGATCTAGCCGTAGCTGTAGCCGAAATTGCCGTTTCGGACACGGCCTAAAACTGAATCATGATGCAGACATCTTGTTGGCCTTTCATTGCAAACGAAACTGAGGCCGTGTCCGAAACGGCAACTTCGGCTACAGCTACGGCTAGATCGCGCGCGTCTGCCTATTCTTCAACACTGGCAGACGCGCTGATCTAGCCCTAGCTGTAGCCGAAGTCGCCGTTTCGGACACGGCCTGAGGCTCTAATATGGAAGGAGTCTGGTGCCTCTTTTCTTGTTTAAATGAGGACGGCTTTTTATTTATTTATTTTGTATACAGGGAACGCGACTTCGGTTAATACATCATTTTAACCGTTGGTACTTTCAGGACAGAGCTAAACCATAGCAACAGAGCAGTTTTTTTTAATGTAATCAAACCGGGAGTGAACAGATAAAATCCTTAAGTTATATGAATGATAGTAATCGTACTGAACACTTCTGTATTAAAACCAAGAATCCTTAAAATTGCCGCTATACCCGTTACATATGCCTTGAATGTATGACGAGAAGTTGTTGACAAAATCTCAGTCTTACGACAACGAAGTATGAGTATAGAGGCGTGATTGGTTAGCCGGTGGATGCTTCACAACTCCTCGTTCAGCCGCAGGAAATCTCCACACGCAAGTATAGACTACACCATCCATAACATCCCTCACATTGTAATTACAAAGGCAAAATAAAACTCTAAATCAATTGATACATTCATTGCACTGGAATTCATATGCCTCCGAGGTGAACAAAATAAACAGCCATAAAACAGATTATAATAATCACAGGAAAAAATGCCTTGCTGACGTCGTTCAGGAAACCGTTAAGCCGCTGTTTGTACCAGGATACGAAGCCGTGTTTATTTCGGGTGTACTGAAGGGAAGTAGAAACACCCACGATCAATGTTTTTATTTCAAATTTACATTTGTGTCTACAGATATTTTACTTATTGATGCCAATTGTGGTATATGTGCCTGCTTGAATCGCAAACTTTACCTCCTGCAATGCTAACGATATTGTGAAAACATCAAATAACATATTAGCCTATAAAAAGAAACCTAAAATTGTTGAGAAACCTTTATAAACCAAATATTTGACTTGTAACAGGAAAACTGGAAATAGCAAAACAAAGTCATTGCAAAGTCGTTAGCAAACAAGTAAACAACAACTATAAGTAAACAATGATTACAAGTTAACAATGATAATTGCGAATAATCAAAAATGAGAAAATCAAGCTTAGCCAGTATCCAAATGAAGCAACCACAAACAAGATTTTATAAACAAGACCTGCGTCATAGAGATGATTAAGCAGAAAATCATTGCTTAACAGTTTTCTGACAAGCTTGAATATGCAGGATACAGTGACAGCTGGTACATGTGGCATTGTATTTTGGTTGGCCCTCATTCTGGATACTTTTCATGTGCTTAGCTACTTTTTGTGCTAAGGCAGTTCTATGAAATTGGGATCGGGACAGCCTAAAAATTCTGGTCTGATGTTTGGCCGATTTGACCCGAGAAATTATTATAAATTGTATAGATTCGGGAAAGTTATAAGCTTCCATTGAGGGTATTGCACGAAAACAATCACCAATGATAAGTTGTTGTTATTAAAAAGAAAACTAATGTCGGGATCCCGAAAAGGACCAACAAGCTGTAAAAGTCAAACAATTAAATGCATTCTAAAGAACAGACAGACAATCTACCATTGACAACCAATCAAGAAAAGGACTAACAGAGCCAGTGCCCAAATCTCGCACCACAAAACGAACTTTCTTGCAAAGACATCAAAAGTATTCAAAGATCAGATCACAAAAGACCGACAAAGAAATGGGTTCAAAGGAATGGATAAACCATGGATAGTCTAACGGATGCTGTAAATAGACAAGCTTAAACAAAGAAAAATATCTAGTCAAGTTACAGTATGCTTTCTACACGTACAAAAACGAACGAACAGTGTCCTCGTTTTTATTGAAGCAATATCGTTTTACATTCACTAAACCAATCAGCTGTGTCATTATAGACAGTAATTATGACTGTGCAGAGATACCCGCCAGTGGCAGCCATTAAAAATAGTTGGTTCCGGTCATAATGCTGAGATGCCATTTCCGTTTGATATTTCCGGTACCCGGATTGACGAAAACTATTCAAAATACAATGCATTTTGTGTGATTGCATTTGGGATACTAATGAACGTCTGGTCTGTCAATTTTGTGAATGTAATCTGCATTTTAAGCGCTCACGACCAGTTGAGGCTAAGTACAATTACAGCGGTAACAAACTCAATTGTAAACGACTACACAATACTGACAGTTTCTTTATCCTAATTGCGTAATGCTGACGTCACAATGTTTACAAACAGTGCGACCCTATTGCAGTCAGCAAAAAACACAAACAAAAAACAAAACAAAATAAAAAACCAGAATAGCTTAGCATAGAAAAAATCCATGCTTTGCAGAAACTGGTAACCAATCACAATGCAACATAAATCTACATTGTCGTCTCCTTGCAAATAAACTATCTGCAGCATAAGCATGAATGATGTTTCCTTTCCCTACAATTTGCTTTATGAAATTGGGCCAAGTGCATTTACTGTAGGTTAAACTTCTGTCTATAAACATGGAACCTTTGTTTAGAAAAAGACGTGACCTTGTACATTCCTGGGGCCTTTCTGGCAGGCAAGATATTTCACTGGTCATGTGAGGAACTTGCTTATTGTGTCATTATTTCCACATAAATTCAACAGTTATACAAATAACAGCTGAACAAACTTGAGATGTACCCTTCTTTATGTCAAAAGTTGATACAAATCACACAGTACAATCTCTATGAAATATAATAGATTATATTTACTTCCGTTGGGCTATGGTGCCTACAGGAAGTCCAGGTCTGTGGCTCGTTTGTAAAAATGTGATGCCACAGGTCACATGGTCTTCTATATATTAAGGTAGCTTATCAAGACATTTTGCATATCTTTCCATTCATGTTCTCTAATACAAAACGCCTATGCACAGACAACAGCAGAACAAAATGTAACGTTGGGCAATCGTTGCACGAAAAGCTATAATGTAAACAATATGTACGTTATGTTGTGTTTTGTATAATTCACTATGCACAAGACCCCAATATCTACAACAGAAAAATAACAATTCTAAACGGGGGATTGCTACTAAAAGCTCCACACCGTTTGGATTTTGAAAACCATTTGACACCAACCAATTACTTACACTGGTCACCACTATGAGAGCAATGGAAAGAATTGTGCTTGAAATTACACTGATGGCCTGATACCCAACCAATCAAATTACACTGATGGCCTGATATCCAACCAATCAATCAGAGACAAAACAAAAGGGGCAGATATAACAAAATAACGATGTCACCAAAGTGAATGGGCTGGACACGTATCAAAGATGACAGACAACACGTGAATCATAAGAACCACAGAATAGCAACCCAGAGTAAGAACAAGATCCAGAGGCAGACCAAAGAAAAGATGGAGGGAAGATATAGTGAGATCACTGGGAAGACGTGGACAAGGATGGAAGAGTCTGACAAGGGGATGGGAAACGCCTCGGTACAATTACAGAAAGATAAATAAATCAACGCATTATTTCCTGAGGGCAGCCCCTCTACCTACAATCCGCGGGTAATTCACAAATAACATCGTTTGAGCATCCAATTTCCGCTCACAACAAACTTTATTTCCGGCCCGAAATGACGTCAGCAAAGCTCTTTAAATATACAATGCGTTATACACACCGATGACACGGAGGCGAAGATGCCTCACAAAGCATCATCACCATGGTAACACAGAGAACCTCTTCGATGGCCAAGCTATTAGCTGACGATCGCCAAGTGGAATACAAGAAGCGCGGGAAAGTGACACGACCATAATATGACCGGTCATGCGGTGACGTAGACAGGTAAATGCGTCACTGCTACTCCGTTGATCACATTGAACATGTCGACGAGGAGGTCGCATGAATGTGTCGTGTCGCTCTCCACAAACGCCCACCTTCCAATAATTGCTGAAGTGATTTTCCTGGGAGACACTAGGACTATTTGAGAGCATATCTCAGGGCGAGGAAATATCGCGGTCATGCTTAGCAATTCCCTGTACAGTTACTATATTCCAGCTGGGAATTCTTGAAAGAAATTGTGCAACATTTATTTGATATTTTAAGAGAAAACCAACTTAAATAGTGTACATGTTTATCATTCCTGTAAAGATCTTGTGACTTTGTTTAAACAAGAGTGACCTTTGACATTCCAGGTAATGTCCTGGCAGGCAAGATACGACACTGGTCATAGGGGAAACTTGTTCACTTTGTGTCATAATTTTCTTATGAATTATTGAATTGTTATAAAGGTAACAGCTGAGACAAGTTTTGATATGTGTCGTCCCCTTTTTCATATAAAAAATGGGTAAAAATCAAACTGCAAATATCCACAAAATAAATAATTTGATGAATTCCTCCATTGGGTTGTGCACGTATCATGGCTGCAGGAACTCCAGGCTGTGTAGCTCTTTTGTAAACACGTGACGTCACGGATTACACTTTTGTCATCACGATGTGGACAAAGGATATGTATGACACATTAAAAACACAAATACATGTTAATAATGTTGATTTCTTAAATTGATAACTTTTTTTCGCATGAGATTTTAAGATATTGTTAAGAGATTATTTTTCAGATTATTGTACATAAAATACACCCCAAGTTGAATCACTTTACGGGTGTGTGCGTGTAGTTTGCACCCATTCAAACATGTTCTAATTCCGGACCTTGAGACACCTTAGGCCTCGTTTAGTAGATCTGACACGAGCCATGTGATTCACCGAGTCGGAACGTTTCGGGCGGTATCGGTCCATTGACTAGGTAGGCTTGGATTGAAATAGTAGCATGGTTAAAAGGTGAACTCTCCTACAAACACACGCAATGGGTATCTTTCATTTCGTTCCTCGTTGAGAATGACTAATACAAAATAATACCGTTTGTATGTCGACCCGCATCCGTACTAGTCACGGGATCTCGTTTTGTACTTTCAGGGTCACGAGATGTTGATTAATAAAATAAGCAAGAAGCCAGACAAAGAGCAAGGATCGACATTTCACTGAAGGGTTTGAGAACAATCGTTATCGAATCCACCAGAGTTTTCTTTCTCTGTTCAATTATCTTTGTCTTTTTCAAATTTGATACACCCTGATTCCGAGTCCAATGTCAGGTTGGGTAAAAAAAAAAGGGTTTTAACTCATATTCTGCGTCATTTGGAGCCATTTCTTGGTCATTTTGACACATAGTCCGAGTCATACTGACCAAGTAATCAGGCCCTGCGAGATCCGGGTCAATTCTGACCCGGTGGATTTTAAAACGTATTGTTTTGAATATCTCGATGGCGATTCAACTCAGAAGGCTGCCCCTAGCACAGGCATAGTCGTATAAAGGAAAACCGAAAACAGAGTTACAACTCCAATAAATATGTAGATTATTCATCTAAAATATATCTCTTATTGAATGTTTCTAAGAACTAATTAACATGTATTGATCCATTCAAGGAAGGAACTTAGTGGCTCTATTTATGACACCATCTTTGTCATAAGTCCCCTGCGTGTAACATTAATAATGCAATGCGCAAGTCTATCCAACAATGGACCAGACTATTTGCGCTTTCAGCCTCGGTTTGGTTACACTGACTTATGGGAGACTCAAGATGGATGTCTCCGATAAAGGTGTGTTGGCTCTACATCCGCCATCGGAAGTGTATATGGACTTATCAACCCATCAAAAAAGCAACATTTGTTCGGCCAAAATTACCATTAACATTATTATGATATCTAATGAAATAAAATAAATTACCAATCACTTCCAAATTAGAAGTTTATCTACGTATATCAACGTCGCGTTGCTTGCCAACTGAGTTTTATGTTTTCACGGACATCATTTGTCCAAATGGCATCCTAACCTTACGATTGACAACAACATACGTCAAATAATATTTGTGCTGTCGTCAGCTTGGCGTATTTTATTGAAAGCGTGGTTTCCCCTTAGAGGTTTCTGTGGTAATTATTGACTTTCATTAAACAACATAAATGATGTTTTTCAATGTTTGAGAAACAAAAGGGACTTTTATCAAAATTGCACTTCACGTTTACGATAGAGCACACAGGGTCAAATGTCAGTCGTTACAAAGTGTACACTGGTCTATGCGAACAATAACAAAACCTTGCGTTGCGAATTTTTTTGCTAAATTTAAACATAAAGCGACACGACATATCGCAATTCTCATTATGTGGTTATTTTTGTAATTCTGAAGACCGGCAGAGAACACTGTCTGAAACGTCGCGATTCGACTCTATCTCAACCCGGTACTTTTAAGAACCAACACTTTTCCCAAACAGATTGTATTCACGGATTTTACCAGTAAACCTAATCAGTCGCTATCAAATTTGTCAACAGGCTCAATTCCTTCCTAAACAGCACGACAACATGCCTGCCAGTAATATGACACACCCTTATGAAATGTTTGTAAACATTGTTTGCTTTGAACCACGGCGCCCTAAACGTTCCTGACCCACACCAACGTCATTCCAGTAAAATTCTAATCACATTACTCAATTTCAACATAATTCTAGCGTACCAATAATAATACCCATCTCAGTGAATACAGTGACCGTTGTATGGTACTCTTACAATGCTCTCACAAACAGCTGGACCGATTAGTCATAGAAATGACCTTTAACCTCTTTGTTCATAAATGGATGCACTGTGTTATGTTGAGTCATCCTGGCCAGTGATATTATTATTAAAATATGCGCAAGAATGGAATTTACATTATGTGTGCACCATAACTTGACCACCATATATGACTTGAAATTGTATTAGATACTGACCCCAACCCCTGATGAGACTGATTTGAGACCTTTCCATTAGCTGGCAGAATCAGTCACAGTTGTGACCATGTATTGTTCATTTTTGAACGTGGTACATTTCATTTCACGGGAATGCTTAAAAATATACTTCATAGGCGTTTGTTAATCACAGTAGTAATGACATTGTTTCAATAAAGTGTGGAATTAGGAATTTATTCAAGAGAAACGGATAGGATTTTGAGACTGAGGTTAGGAAACAACGCAAATGCGGCGTAGCCTTTACTCAATCCTCCTATACGAAAATGTAGACAGAATATAATTTAAAATATTTCGGTTGTGAAAGTATATAACAAAAATGCCTTTATATAAGGCCTGATGTTATTAAGATTTCGAATCATTCGATTTATAAATTTGTTGGTTAAAGTTATTAAGTGACAATAGATTAATCACGTGGCGATTTGTGATTGTGACGTCTGTAGGGATATGTGGTGAGTGGTGATGAAGACTGTAGTAATACGAGATTTGTGTGGTGATATCAGTACGTAGTGATATTGTGATGGTTAAAGTGAAAACTTACGGTAATGTTTTGTAGAGTGACGTACCTACAATGTGGTGATATGGTGAGTGGTGAGTGGTGAAGATGACGTCAGTAACATACACAACATGCATACACTTCTAGATTTTAGAGTGCATGGTGCAGAGCGAATTTACCGCTATTAACTGATTTGTCTAACGACAAATTAATCCTTTACTAATTTCATGACCTTGAAAAATAGGGAGTTTTAATACAACAAGGGGAAGGAAGAGATGACATTGGTTTTTTTTAGTCTTCAAGGAACGAAGTTCTGCAACAAATCAACGCTGTAAAATTAAGCCATGACAACATGCATTGGCTTTAGGCCTTATATAAGTTAGTTTATTTCAACTTAATCTATTCGGTTCATTTTGAATCTAAACTACTCATTGTGTGTGAAGCATCTCTACAACGTGACAACAGGGAAATCCGTCCCAGGTGTCTGGTTTAATTCCTCATCTTGAATCATACACATTATAAACTCAATTTGTGAAAATGTCATCATATTAAAATGCACACACATTTCAAGTGGAAGTGTTTCTGTTTTTTTGAAGAGTTAATTCAGTCCGATTCGTTTGTTGTCAATAATTACACCAAACAAAGCTACTAGTGAACATTTTAATCAAAATATCGGTAGTCGCAGGTTTGTTTGCCAAAACAACGCATACCTAAGTTGTCAGCACAATTTTATTGGGTTCGGTTTGATTGCAACAGTTGAAAAGGACAATTATGATTTGTATCTTTGAAATTTCATTTCCTCGACTTTGACAGTATTTCAGACAGAAACATTTATTTACACTCTAAAAACGCCCAGGTTAAAAGCTTATTATTATTAGAACACTTCATTAAAAATCCTGCAATACAGCTTCTAAAATGTTTAAATTGACCTGGGTGCGGAGTTCCAGGGGCCTGATGCCTTTCTGTGTCAGTTTGACCCGATATCCGCGCAAGATGACCCAGAAGCTGGGAGACAAAGTTCTGGTCATATTGACACAAATTCCGGGTCAACAACTGACCTAAACGTGGATCAAGCCCTCTGTGAACCGGAATCCGGGGGAAAAAAGAAAGAAAAAAAGAACTGACCAGGATTGTTTTAGGGTCTTAAGGATTGGTAGGCCTGCTGACTTTGTTCCTGTATTGAGCAAGCCCTTTTTTTAAACGAAGATTTTATTTGTCATGCCTTCTGTACATTAGTCTTATATAATGAATGTATTCCTTCGGAAATATTGACTTGCATCTTGCTTGTCATCTTTGCATTGATGCAACGCCTAATGCGCATTAATCTTGTCCTGATCGATAATCAACTATATAAGAAGGGGGCTTGTGGTTTACTGTATGTCTGGAAGGCAAGGTGACTTTGCAAAATCACACCGTATGTATGAGTTTCACCATTTCCTTAAAAGTATGTCTAGATTTGCTTTGGCGAATGAAGTAAGATCTACACCATTAGCTAGATGCTGCTTTCATCCAGATTCTAGTGTATTCATAACATTTCTCATTCGTATGTATGGAGTGATTTCTGAACAAGATATCTGCGTCCCGTTGCGCAACAATTGTGTTTATAAAAAGTATTCACTGAAACTCAGTGTAAGACCGGTCAAAAGAAACGTACGTAACATGACATTTAAATTGGGAGTGTGTTCTTGCTGGCAACGGCCTGACAATATTTCAGACTTGTAAACAAGTGCCTTGTTGCGATACTGTTGTATAATACAGTGTTAATTTACATCTCCCACGCCAATGATGCAGGGCAGTCCAGACTTCATTGTTATTGATCGGTTTGTATTTTATTGAATATTTACAATGGTTGATGCATTTACGTAACTGTTTGTTCGATACGAGTGGGTGATTCCAGGAAAGACTCTTTCATTGAGGATAAAACCAGACCTGGGCCACTCTACATCACACAGTATTTTCAGTGTGGGGTTACAACAGAATAAGTAGATACTATCCAAAAGATATAGTCAATAGGAGGTCACAGCGTTGAACACAACTTGCATTTGAAACTATTGCGTTTATCCTAGGCACGAGAGTCCGTGGAAATATGAGAGGAATATTCACACCTTTTTTTATACTGTACCGCAACATAAATTGTGAAATGAATCATGACGTTTCAACCAGTGTGCTTTGCCTGTCTTAATGATACACTTATTTGGTACTTCGAGTGTATCCTGAAAACGAGGCTTGCTGATGAGTATGGACAAGACCAACGTTAAACCTAAAGAATCTCAACTCAGGTCTTTCTCAACCAATCAATCAATTAATCAATAAATCAATCAATCAGTCAATCAATCAACTCCAAAAATGTATAGCGCCGGTATCCATAAAAAAACATGTTCAAAGAAACTTTGGCAATGATACATATTTAAATTTCATAGAAGATGCTTTAGAGTATTGATGAGTTTTGAGTCTCTCCTTGAAAGTTTTCTCATTTGGGTGAGTTCGGATGTAGAGGGGGATCGGTCCATAACATTGGTGCCAAACTGGAAACACAGCGGTCTATATGCTTCCTTTTGGGAACGTGGAGAAGAAGTTTATTTGATGACTGAAGTGGTATGAGATTGGCGATAATTGTTGAAGCAAGTCAGTTAACGGTTTTGTAAGTGAAGACGTTTCTCAGATCCAACCCTTCCCGAACGAGATGATTGTTACCTGTAAATCTCTACTCAGTCAGTGTACTTCATAATGACTAGACCTATACACTTCTACAAAATGCTATTGAGATATTCAAGTTGTTTAAAAGATGGCTGAAGCAAGTGATCTAATGTTTCTTCATCAACCTTGTATTTGAGGGTTGCATTGAAAACATGTGACGTCATGAGTCAAATTTAAACCAAACAAGACAAACTAGCAAACAAACTTTGCCTTGTGGTGTAAAAACGAGAGTAAAGTATTAATGGTTTTCTTCATTTATTATTATATTCTATATTAGAAATATATATAAAACACAATAATGGCCTACACCAAGAAACCGCTGTTATGCGAGAGGCCGTGTGAGCACGAAGGACACACGACAGGGTCACTATGATTGAAAACCACCGGCGTATAAAAGACGGTTAAACACGGTCCGTGATTAAAACACCCCGGAAGGTTGTTGGGCTGATAGTTTGTAGGTCAGCCTGCTAATTAGTGACCGTCATGAGCGAAACGATGACGGAAGGGAGGCTGTATACTTGAACCATTGTTTACCGGGTAAAATGGTTTTAAATTCCCGTGATGGACAAGCATTTATGGAGGTCAGTCGGTGGTGACCAGTGAAGAGATTTCCATAAAAGAAAAACAAAGAAACAATGGATTTGGTTTTTTAAGTTTTTGAGATCACGTAGTCACTCCGAAATTATTCTAACCTTGCGGGAGTTTGTTGCGCATGCGTACATCGTGATTGGGTCAGAATAGGACCGAAATCCGGATGTCACCCCGGGGGCGGGGGATGGTGACCGTTGGCTACATCTGTCCCGCTTCAGCCAGTCACACTGACTATTTGAATGCAACGAACTGACCCGGTTTTGCGGGTATATTGACCCATGACCCGGTTTGCAGGTAAATTGACCTGGTTTGCAGGTCATTTTCATTAAATTTGTAGATTGGCCCGGTTTTCTGGTAAACTGACTAGCCGTTTGGTTCGTCAATTGAACCGGTTTCCAAGTCAATTGTAGGTAAATATGTGATAACTTGGATTATACTGTCGGTCAGTCTTAGAGTATTGCAATAATAGAGAAAGTGACCGGTGCAATAGTTTTGAAAATTACTCATGATAACACACAAATGTTGCATTCTTTTCAGGGTTGGTGATGCAAGATCGGTAGTGAGTGTCGTGGTTTTTGAAAATGCAGTTTATGGACATAAAGTTCAATAGCAAAGGCCAAAACGCATCCTGTTCCAGATAAGACTGTATTTGACTTGGCAAAGATTCAAGAAATAAATTGCGTTTGCTTGGCAGTAAGAAAAAAATGCGAAACAACACACAGCCAACACTATCAGTATCACATTATTGTATTATAGTATTTCTTGTTACTGGTATTCTGAACCAGCCTTCTGGTCAAATTAATCTCTCGGAAAGTGTCATCATGCTTTGGAGAAAATATTGGATATTATACGGATATCTTGATCCATGATTCACATTGATATCATACAATAGTCGTCTTGTTATCAACCTATGGACATTGCATACAATGAGTGTTTCTTATGGTGGATAGGACACAGTGCGATCGGGCCAGTTCGATCTTGGTTTAACAAATCTACAGTATTCATATTTTAAGTACATTCATTTCTTCATCTTCAGTTTGTCTAGTTCTTCACTTTACTAAAGGTTTTAGACATGATGCAAGACACACACAAACAACAACATCATGAAACAACAACAACAACAACAACAACAACAACATTTTCCTTCTTTTACATGCTCTTTTCGCACGTAATGAAATCGCCGATGTAAACAACATTTCTTAGCCATCATTTTAATTTTAACAGTAACAAATGAACGGACAAATGACTATTTTACCTAAATATTGCAAAAGGGAACTTTTGTCTACCCCCCCTGCTCTCTCTGTCTCCCTTGTATGGTCGGATGCAATGCAGGTAACCTAGCAACGGATGTCTTGCTTATACCCATTGCCAGTGAGCAAGTTCAACCTTGGCGAAAATTAATGTTAATTATTACCAGGATCAGACATAATTGTATTTAGAGGCTGAAAAGGAGGGGACTATATTCAAAAAATCCTATCTGGGAGGAAGTGCATGCTGATGGAAATTGACGACTTACCAAATTAGCCACGTACCTATAACCAATGCAATCAAACTATAATCCATCCAACTCAACTGAAATTTACCGTATATTTCAGTCTCAATTCTGCACAAAGATTTGACTATTTAAAAAAAAATCAAATTCAAATTCAGAGCTATGATTTAAAAAAAAATCAATCAAATCATTTAAGTAAACCAATCAATTAAATTAACGGGGCAATCTATGACTAATCAGGTCATACTGAGGAAGAAAAACAAGACATCACAGGGAAAACCCCTGGTTTTTCCTTTTTCTCTAAATCATTTATTTCAAGCTATGATCCCCAAACACTGATAAATCCACGATACTGCACCTTGCTGCAAGGCTGTAACAAACCAGGGTACAAACAATTACACTGTAGGGAAAACACCCAACTGAAAACAACCTTTATAATCTCTTAAAATAAGTCGCCTTAAATCTCCCACGTTGGCAGACAATGCCTCAGTAAATGTGCATTATAAAAGCATTGCGCTCCGTGTGGTCATGGTGGTTCCGGAAGGACCTGCCCCTTGCATACTTCCGCGTTGCTACACTATTGGTCATCCCCACCCACATGCCCCATGCAAGGGACCACATTTTTATTTTCAGAATAATCTCCGTTGTTATTCAGACGGAAATCTGATGACCATAAACGGCGTAGTCCTTTACCTTTTGCGGCTGTTTGGTGGTCAGAGGCACGAACTGGAACCATGCTCTGATCCGAATCAACAGCATTTCATGCACTTCCATTACGCAATTGCAGACCTTGTTTTTGTTTGACTTCGAACTGGTAAATACATGTACATATCAATGCACACCTCTATGACATTCGCATTATTGTCTACTTTGCGCCTGGTAAATTTGGGTGTGTGTGTTTGTGTGACGTGTGTTTGGG
>CM021540.1:193738-227585 GCA_010994315.2 Pisaster ochraceus | reverse complement strand
GTCACCTGTTAACCAAATTGTAATTGTCACAGGCATTTATACTTTCATACCTTTAGGGCAATCTATCGCCTAGATGCCCGGTGTATTAGGCGTATTCTTTGGTCCCTGGACTTTGTCTGCCTGCCTGTTACAAATGCAAACTCGCAAGGGGCATGATTCGTCGTGTATTTATATTACTGTGCATCTTCCTTCATTCATGGAGGAAGATTTTCTTATTCCCTCAACGGGAAGGTTGCCTTTGCCACTTGTCTTCCTCCATGCCCTGACCATGCAGCTTTACTCTACACAATGACCTACTTACATGAACGTAACACACCCATCATCCACTCATCTTACGAAATAAACCTTCATCAATATGATCAAACAGGCTCGTCCTTCCTGAAAGCTCACTACCACCTGCATATACATGTAGACCCGACGATTATCTCTTTGTCAAACAAAAACTACGTTCACAAACTTTAACAGTCAACCGCTCCACCTCTTGTTGTTGGACATGGGCAAACTTTGTAACTTCGTAACTCAACATGAAATAGTGAACCTGTAGAAACATTGCGACATCCGAGGACAGCCCATCACAATCAAATACCCCCATATTGGCCGTAAAGCATGGCCCAAAGAGGCACGTTAATATCACATTTCGCCAGTATTAGACTATTACAATAATTTTTGTGATTACCGCAACGAGAAGTTAATTTTAATATATGTATATATAATATAAAACCGAGAGAAGATTCACAGATTGCATTGTTTACTGCGTGGACATCACACCTGAAGCTAAACAGACAATTCTTATTCCTATTATAATGAATTATGTGGGCCTTTTGTTGTGTCAGTAAACAACAGATTTCCTTTCATTACCTCCTAATAATATCAATAATGCAGGATGTGGGAAGTGGCTTTGAGGGACGTTCTCGGCTCGTAGTTTACGGAGGTGTTTGTTTGAACCAAATTCTATGGTTTGAAAGCCTGGCAACGAGGGTCATTGAGGTAAAAGCCCTGTGGGGTGCATAACATGCTACGGGAATCTTGGGATGGGAAAACAGCGTGTAAAATGAGCTACAACAGCCACATAGATGATAAACAGCCAAACTATTGTATTTCGAAGGGTACTAAATGAATACTGATCTTGAACGCGGTTTTAATACTTTGAAGCGATGTCGGTGCGCACAAATACCCCGCCCTGAAACTGAAGTTAATTCAACTATATTAGTACACGATAAATACACTGACTTTGAGAATTTCCTCGTCAATTTTAGACAAAACATGAACAAATTAGTTTCCACATCAGCATTGTTAACTAAGGTACGGAAATCAACATAAATAATCCAATATAGGATTTTGCTTTTGGTACAAACAATATCTAAGCTGTGGGACGATTAAATCCTGAACGTTGACAACTCGTCAGAATAAAGTGTGATCATGAATCAGGAATGTTTGGTAGAGAAACCTTGCTTGCCACCCTCCCGAATTGTTAACAGCATTCCTTGACGGTGTTTGTTTCTCGGAACATTCAAATCCTCTGATACAAATCTAACCTTGCAAGAATTGATGATTCCAAGTAAAGAGTCGATGCCTCTCGACATGTCAGACTGTGGGGTTCAACGTACATATAGATTACCCCACACTACACTCAGAGTGATTTCTCTGAAGTAAGTGCTGTGGACAAAACATCGTCCCCTGAGGAAAGCTTTCGCGTATTTCACTCATCCGGCTTACCAAGGACCACCCAATCACAACTACATGTCTAATCACTTCTTCTTCCGTTCAAACCAATGTATGCTAAATCAAGGCTTGAGAGAAAATTGACCTGTGCCGATTTAGTACGTTGTGATAGTATTGACTTTTAGTGGTGCGTGTATGAAAACCCTAACAAGCGTGATAAAAGCACAGTGGACACTGTCATTTTATTTTAATATACAAGATGACCAAATATTTTCAGAGAATTTAAAATGACTCTTTCCAATTATAGGACTTAATATTGGTAAAGCAGCGTGGTATACTTTCATGTATAAAAACCACTCTCCGAGACGCCTCTACATAATATAGTTCAAGAACAATAGTGTGACAAGTTTATTATGAACCCAACTCCAACTGAAGAATTCCAAAATACTGACCAAAAACTTAATTTCCATACCAACACTGTCACCATAAAATAATATTCATCTTACAAAACGTTGTTCTCTGGCATTGTGGATTCCGTGGAAGATGGTTATTTTTGGTGATGATTTTCTTTGGTTGGTCATTTTTACATAACCTGATTAATGCGTAAAAACTATCACACAAATCCAGGAATTTATATAGTGGAAGGTTGTGTTAACCTTTCTCTAATAATCATTCAACTTTGAACGACTGAAAGTGACAAAAAGTGAAATTAGGTGTGAACTGGATGATAATCTGCTGGCTTTTCAAAATGGCTCCTGAACAAAGTATCGACATCCACGTTGGAATGGAAACCTTAAGTATCGACATCCACGTTGGAATGGATACCTTTTGAAACAATATTGTGTAACCTTTGGTTGATGCAGGAACCACGGTGCGATAAGTAAACAATGCGCACAACTACACACTATGCATTTACATGTACATGTACATGTTGGGTACATGAACATACAATGGGGAAACCAGAAGCATGACTCACCTGTTCTTTGCACTATGATGAGACCATATGACGTACTTGTAACACCTCTGGCCAACGTGTCCACCAATTAATATTAATGCTCTGTGCGTTAACATTTTTAACTCCAAGAAAATTTACAGGGAAACCAGGGATTCAAGTTCAGTTGCGTTACAATTTCCATGTGACAATTTACCATCGAAACCGACAAGAGGGTTCCGTAGATTTGGGGATTTGACAACGACACATTTTCATAGAAACAAGAAACAGAGAAAGCAAAACAGCTGGCTGAAAACATCTTACACGGGGTTATTTTCAATCATGTGGAGCAACTTCATTTTGTCAGTAACAGAGAACTACAATAAAATTATGTTGGGGTCAAAACGACTCAAATTTGCTGTTGTTGTTGTCGTCCATGGGGAGGTGGCCTGCGAAGACATTTTGTTTCAGTAAAAGCATTTACAAATATCGTGCGAAACTGAATTTTTCACTGAGAAATTTGTCATTGTTGACGCATCATGGGCGGGGGGGGGGAGAATTTTAGGTCAGTCCCTCACCGAAGCTATATCAATCTAAACCAATAAGGGAAGCCACAAAGACCGTTATTAGCAATACATCCTGTAATATTACGTAAGACTTCTGACTAATTAATAGATGATATTAACCATTAGCCGGGAGTAATTGGATGTTAATTTAATGAGGAAAGATTGTGTTGGATGGATTGTACGTCTTTCCAATTGAATAGCCAAAACATTATTTTACAACTGAACAAGGCAATTTAAACCGTGTCGACCACAGCCAGAAAGCAGAGGGTATGTTCAATAATATTGTACACCCAAGGATTTACTAAATCTAATCAACGTGACTGGATAAAAGTATTTACTATTACATATTTGAATAACGTGTTCTGTTCGTTTTTGAGCATGCTACAAGTGTTGAAATTTACGGAAGCGTTAAAGGGACATTGAGAAAAAATGCAATAAAATCATTTTATGACTTTTATCTCATAATTACGACTTAGCGTAAGTCGTAATTAAGACGTATATGTAATAATTATGACTTGCATCTCATAATTATGATTTAGCATAAGTCATAATTATGATAAATAAAGTCATGTGACTTTAATTCTATTTCACTCTCAATGTCCCATTAATACTTCCGTGTAAGTGAACTATTTTGATCCATTTTGTTCGAAAATGTTAAAATAATTTGACCATTTTCATTTTCCTCCAAATACAGCAAAATAAAAAAATTTAAGAATCAAATTTTACAATACAAAAACTTAACAGCATTCTTTTTCTTTCGTCTTTCACACACACATGCAACAGTAATTAGATTGGAATTCGCGCTCGGAAACGTAGCACAAGCTTTATAACCCGCCCACTGAAAACCGACTACGTATCCTTTGTTTGCATTTTGACGAATTCGGGCAAACAGGACACTCCCGTGTTTCCTACGTGGGCGGCCCAAGTGTGGAGCTTGTTCCTGAATTATGGAGAAAGGAAAACGAGAATTCACCATATGAACACGGTTGAAGTCATTCGCCATCAACGTATTTTATTTTCCCCTCTCATAAGTATCCAGTGTATTCTCATGTTAACACAGAAATATGAAGGTCCTTCCATCAGTATTGACTTGGTGTCATTGTTTTCTTTGGCAGACTGTAAAATAAATGTAGCAAGGGCTTCTACACCAATGATCTGATCATGTTAATTGCTGTCCAATGCGGTGTACCCAACTTCCCACCTCTATTTTGCAATAAAAACGAGTCAAACATTTTAGAGTAAGTATGTGCACTCTTTCTAGCCGAACATATCCTCTGGTTTAAGTAATAAATGTCTCTTTAATTCAATAAACGGCTTGTTCCTTCTTTTTCAATATTTGTTTCTTTCTAAGGAAATACCGTATACTAGGGACCTAATCTTTCTGTTTTGTCTTCTTTTGAGAATCGTTCGCAAAATTTAATAAAAAATGGGTAATCATTCTCTTTCCATTTGTCTCGTTTTTAAAGGAAATACAGAACATTAATTTTTCCTTTTTTTCTCTTCTTTTCCTTCTGAGAATCGTTGGCAAACAGCACCGTCTGTGATTCACATCAAACTAGACATCTGTTAAAAATAGATGGCTGCTTCTATGATCCATCAGACAGGTCTACAGCATTGCATCAGGTTGACGAATGCACTTTGCAATAATGGGGTCTGTGCATCTACATGAGGTTGACAGAAGTTCAATCTGACATCATATGACTAACATGTAGAATAGATCAGCTCCCACAAGTCTGTCACGGCTGCAATACTTCCTTTCAAAAGATAACCGATTTTCTGTAAAAGGGAACTTCCATGACGATGTTTTCTTTCAAGGAAATAGTTTTATTTAAGGGTGTGAAATTAAAAGTAACGATTGCAGATTACAGAATTGAAACGTCGATATGTCTCAATAACGTGAAATGCGAGTATCGTGTACACTCTATATGATGAGTGATTTTATCAAGATGAATAATTATTACTCATTGACAAAATCAGCCAAAAAGAGAGAGTAGACGATAGTATATTACTAATAGATATACTGCTTCGCGTTGGCGTTTGAAATCCCACAAGGAAATGAAAATCTGATCAAGAGATTGCCTGGCGACTTCTGGACTCATTTCATTTTGGATGTTCCTCCACCGACTTAATATCATGCTGCATGTTTCGTCATGTTCCCTTTACATTGTATTGTCTTAACAACAATGAATGTAGATTCTCACCATACTAAAAAGTGTCCGACTAGTATGACCA
This sequence comes from Pisaster ochraceus, assembly GCA_010994315.2. Taxonomy (NCBI): domain Eukaryota; kingdom Metazoa; phylum Echinodermata; class Asteroidea; order Forcipulatida; family Asteriidae; genus Pisaster; species Pisaster ochraceus. The sequence goes on along the minus strand of CM021540.1, from coordinate 222,194 downwards.
TCAGGTCTCGATTTGGTTAACATTGGTTGGAAAGAAGAAAAACTAGATGGTGGTATTTACCATAATGTAAACATCTCTGCCGTCACAGAACACACGGAAAAACAGACAAAAAAACAAACACACTGAATAGCAGGTACATGTTTTGTTTTCGACCACAAAAAGTAGTCAATGTATTTGGATTCAAAAAATATATACAATCTCGAATGGATATCTAATATTATATGTCCACTACAGCATATTGATGTTGCTTGACAAGAGAGACAAGTGGACGGCGAGCAATATTAATTAAACTAAATCAATTTACCAATTAAGACAAATACAGTTTTAGCTTTTAAGGATTAACTGTTTTGATACGATACTTCCATACGTTAAATAAATACCCCCCTATTTAAAATGAATTGGTCCATTTCAGCTTACGCCCACCACACATATTCAGTGTGTAATGACTTTTCAAGAGGAAATTCATGTGTGAACTCGTCTGGCAACCAGAATGATGCAATTCATAATGGATAATATTTATGGCAAACAGCCAGAGTTGATCATGCCACATACTATAGTGGATCGTACCACACACACACGGGCAACCTTTGGAATATCGGTGAACTTTTCGCCGGTGTACACATGCGGGTAAAATAAACACAATTGCAACAATCGGGGCGGCGTATGGAAAATTACTGCCTGATTAATCATAGCTTGGTAGGATACAAAGTCAAGTGTAGGGCAAGTACGAACCACGTATGGCATTTCAATCAAGACAATCTACACCCTCTTTTCCAAATTTGTCACTTAATTACAATACGTACGTGGATATTTCGTAAATTTAAAGCTCTCATTTTGTTGTTTTGTGTGTGTGCTTTTTTAAAATACTGTCCGTAGGTTAACCGGACATGAGGCATAGTCTCATCCTAAACTGAACATCCGTCGGGATTACACGGAATGTCACTGGTTAATTCGAATATCCACATTGTGGCTGTACTTGACTGCACAGTGAGTCCCTTGAAGGGAAGAACTGACACATGCTTGGGGAAGTTGACACAAAATAGCTATGTCCTGTCTAGCGGGAAGGGCTTTCCACTGATAATTTTTTTTCCCAGTCGCAAATAAAACTTGGCATCGAGTGAATTTTTTTCTTCAATCGAACCTGCTCAGCGTTTAGTTTAAGGACACACAACATCTGAAACATTATTAAAACAGGTGAAACTTGGTGTCTATCCCATGACCGGAAATTGTAACAACAGGAAACTCAAGACAGCGGGAAATCACTGGAAGTTAGTTTTGACCCCCATAACATTGGTAAACCACACGGTAAAATAGAAAATGGTACATGTATCTGGTTTTCTTTTTCACACGCCAAGCGTTATGTCACCACATGACCTCGATTTCCCCGCGAAAATAAATTCCACGCATTCAGCCATTCAATGTGCACGCCAGTCGTTCTTTTGTGTGAGCGTGCTTTATATGGCGTGCTTGAGCATTGTGTTTCGGTCAGGACACGCCTGGGCGTTGTGAATTTGCTTCCCGTGTGCAACAAAGGATGTGTTTCCCAAAGCAAATACTGGGTCTTTTGTGAGAGGAGTTTTTTTTTGCCACGTTGACTGTGAATAGAAATTTCACAAAGTTCAAACTTACAACGTACATTTGTTACAGATTGTTTGAAACGAAAAATCTACTAACTGCCTACACAGTACTAACCGGGACGAACATAACCTGTTTTACACGTATAATTGGGAAAACTTACGTGACTGAAAAACAAAACCAGATAAATTACCACATTTAACACAAAAATAACGTGGCCAACTGTGTTACAAATATTTTAACACTTTTCTTTTGACTAAATAAGGTAATAATTGCTCGCATCCAAAGGCACAAGATCGAAAACAACAATTCATCATAAATCAATCAAATCAACATGTTATAGGTGACAATACAACGACATAAGTTCACAGAATGTTTATAGTCCAATCCGCAGGTTAACAGGCAGCAATGGGCATCTGAAGTTGCTCAAATGGTCTTGGCATTGAAGATGCATACGACGACTGTTGGAGGTGATTATTTCCACTGGACGACGAGGAAACAAGGTTCGTTTGGGGATTCGATTCACCCGATAGTCCATGGAAACCCGACTTGAAAATGGTGACTAGACTCGTGATAGATCCCTGTTCGGAGTTCGGTTTCTCGGCCTGGCTCTCCGAGTCTGTTTTGGGTCGTTTCGGTAGGATGGATTCACAAGCCTCTCGTAGTTCTTCGCTGGAGTCTGATCTCTTTCGTTTGCAGGCACTACAGCCGGACTTGGACTGCGGGGAATTTGTGTTCTTTTGTCCCAATACCACTCGTTCTTTGTCTGGTGATGGGGAGCAGGCGGAGTCGGGGCTCTGCTCCATAGTACTACTACTAGCCGGTTCAGGTTTCTCCTCCAGTCTAGCCTGCACCGGCGAGATCTCGGCTGCAGCGGGCTGGCAGTTTTCTTTGTCCTCCGTTGGTCGTTGGGTGGCATTCTCCTCAGCACAACTGTCCGTGCGTTGACAAGACGAGGGTTCTTGGGTGGTGGGTGCCGAATCACACTCATCGTCACCCCAGTCTGGGGCTTCAGTACAATCCTCCTCGTCCTCAATGGACTCCTTTTCCATGGAATGCAACTCGGCAGTTCTGGACATTCTATTGCACATTTCCTCGTAGTACATCGCCCGTGCGGAGTGAAGCACCGAAGCGACAAGCAGATTTTTCCTGAGGTTTACACCGCCACGTTGGCCACGCGACCCGGTGATCTTATTGATAGACATGGTGATTATTTGTTGGGCTTCCATGTTTTCTGCTTTCAAACACTCCTTCTCAAATTCAGAAACTACGTCTTGTTATGATCCACGAAGTTGCCAGACTACACTGGTTAACACCTCGGTCTACTGTGAACGTTTACAAATCGTCAAGTTGAAATAAATAATGGTAGTATTTGGGCGACGTAGATGTGTACCCAAATGCACCAGATGAATGAATGAAAGAATGACGGTTACTCACTGGCAAGTCTTTATCCGGGCCAAAGGCGTCACGTCCGCTGACGTCACTAAATCAATCGCGCATCCAATCACAGGCCGGCGCACCAAAAATAGATATGAGGTATCCCACGTGACCATACAATGAATGGGACTCGGCCCAATCATCGATCGTTATAAATAAGTACGTCATATGTCCTTCATGAAAGGAATTTCCACATGTCACGTCAACACCTTGCCCGTAGCGCCAAAACAACGTTGCCAGGGAAGGTTGCAGCCATGAATAAAATACGAGTAGTTGGCGTTGCATCGATTCTTTAAAACAATCACTCTCTCACATCACACAGATACACATTTTCGTTAATCAGATCACAACAAAACCATTTGATATCCTAAAAACTTAGAATATTTAAGTTCCTTTCCCAGAAAAGATATGTAAATTACTAATTTTATTTCTAACACGAAATGTATGTCAGGGGGGCTGTCCCGAATTACACAATGCAACGTGCAGGCAACAAAGGGAATTTTGTGGAATGCCACTGTATGGAGTTCCGAGTACACCCTGCCAAATAAGGCACTTAGTCAAGGTTACGATATGGGGCGCTCTGATTTCAATGCTTGTAAACACACGTTTCCTCGTTTCTACTCGATGTGACGAGACCGCCAAATTTAGACTACTGCTCAGAGGAGCGGGCCGTGTGGAAAAAACCCAACAAGCCTTGACACGTAGTAACTGGTCAGGTCGTTTCTACTGCATTGCGTATATCCATTGAATATTTTGTGTTGTATTGATAAATATAAATGTGATAAATATGGTTAAGTCAATTGGAAACAACCGACCAAAGTGCAAAGCCGGACGATTGCATGATTGTTTGTTTGTATGTTATTGGTAGTTGCATGTTGTGTGTATTATGTTTGGTACAAAGTTTGTTCCGAACGGAAAGCCCATTAAAATAAAACAAAAACGATATAAAATGAAAAGTCCCACGTGAAAAACAAAATCACTTATGTAAAACAATGTTCACTCAATCAACCAAAATAATCAATCTCTCGCTCGACTTTCTACCTCAGGAAATGTGTGTAAACACAGTTTACAAACCGACTACATGTGTATAAAACGTGGGAGTATTTCTTTCGTAACCTAGATTGCCTCCAGAAAGCCATTTGTGTCACCACTGTCCCAATCCCGACACCACTTTGGTAAGATGCAAGAGAAATTGAATAACCAATATTTTCCAAAAACATTAGTCGTCTCGAAAAGTGACGTAGATATTTATGTGAATAGCCAACAAATACGTGTCTCAGTATGACAAAGAAAAACAAGAAAACAAACCTCACAATGTGAGAAAAGGGGATTTATTATATAATTTGCATCATGAGACAGCTCATCGAAAGCTGAGTCAGGAAATGAGGTGAAAGAAGATTGCATGGGCGAGCCTCCACACGTCTTGAGTCAATGAGGCGAGCCACACCACGTCTTGAGTCATGAACCATTGTCGTTTTATAGTCATCATTTTGTCTTGTTCCCTCAGTGCAAAAGCAGACGTGAATACTGATTCTCGTCATACTAAAAAGGGCCCAGACTATCCCCACCAAACCTCTTTGCGGTTACATTACTTCACACATTGCTTAGACGAGATGGGGGAAAACAAGATGGCCGCACATTGATATAGTCTTAGTTCAAGTCACTGTTCAAGGCGCAAATATCTTTCACTCGATTCATTTTTACGTTTCCCCATCGTTTATTTCTGTGCACAATGCTTTGGGGTGAGGTACATTAATCGCGACGGTTAAAAACAAGACTAAAGACCTACCCCTCAAAGATGCGGGGGAAGGGGAGGGATGTTGCAGATTACAAGTGGGTAGATGAGGAGGAGGTACCAAAGGTCACGGCTTATATCGCCGTCTGCCCGAACTACACAATAGTATTGCTCTTTGAAACCATTTAAATTGTAATATACTGAAATATGATTTTAAATAAAGGTTGTTAAATTGCCTTATAGGCTTACAAGTCAATCAAGTGGGCCAGGTAAAAATAAATAAACACATACTTCGATTTCACAATCAAATAATTTCCATCTGAATGAAAAGAAGTCTCGCAGCTTTCACAGTGACTTTCACTTATCAAATTTATCTAAACGCCACTTATTCGTAACATTAAAAACATCAAAACGCGCTAAAATGCAAGTTCAATTATTTTCTAAACCAATTATTTTCTCTGTCCATGTCACAACACACTGAATAAAACGAAAACAGAATTTAAACAAATCAGACAAACTTCCCAGGCTTCAGAATCAGAAGTCAATAGGTCCCCTGTTTAGTTTATTTTCATTTACACGGTACTTCCCACTGAGGTATTTAGCGCGTTTTATAGATTGTTGGGAAAACCCAACACAGCTTGACCTAGAGTACAATGCCGCATACCCAGTCTTTTCATTTTCACAGCGTAGTGAAGTGTGCATCATTTCACAATAGTAAATTTCATGGATAAATCACCATAGTGATGACTCGATCAGGGAAAAAACGAACAAAACGCTCCTGGCATTATCATGTGCCACGTAGAAGGGAAGGTCGATCCTATAGTCGCTAGTCGTGTACGTGTGTATCAAGCCATGAGATCTCCCTTTGTATTACAGCGGTCTATACATGTATTTTCATAATCCTGTTTATGGCAACGGACAAATCAACAAGATGTGGTGACCAAATACGCAAACATTTAAACTCAATTTAAAAGGGAGATTAGCTACAAATTATGTATCGGTGACAAACAACACAAGAAGTAATTAAAGCAAATGATAATGAATATTGCTTCGACAGCGTGATCTAAAGGAAATTTAGCGAGCACCATGCGCTAAAAATGGCTGAAAATTCAATGCGTGATTTCTACAGGTGTAGAGATTGTGACGTCATTGTGAGACTGTGCATCAACGAGTCCAATCAAAGGAGATATGTACATGTACGAACACAATGTAGACACCCCCCGAACCCCTCCCAAAAAAAAAGCCAAAAAAAAAAAAACAACAACAACAACAACATCAACAACAACACAAGCTCGAAAAAGACGAGACAAAATTTGAAATGGGCAATTGAATCTATTACCGGAAGATTTGAACGAGCCCTGAATTAAAAATGTTTACGCCGTCAAAATTTCCACCATTACAACCTGTAACACTCGTATGTTGACATCAACATCCCTGTGACTATACTCCTTGATTCGTATAAAGGCAGCCATTCTTGTCAATCCGACATATCAAAGTGATTGATAGTATCTAACTTGCGGAAAATCGACAATTACACCCGTATCAAAGAGGGTTCAAGGTTACTGCATTAGTTAATCAAACTCAATTATGTCATTATTTTCATACAGACTGTGACAGGTCACATCATTTATTAGTTTGAACACGGTTAATCTCTTAATAAATAAAAACACATAGCTTCTTTCACGGTGTCAATTGCAAAGTCATGAACAGTTTAATAGACTACCGGGGTTGCTCTTTATGTGTCTAAAATAACGCTAACCATCTTTCATTCGTGTCTTAAAATTATACAATCAAGTGTTTGATTTTGCTTTCACCTGGTATCTACCTTTTTGTACGATAACATTATATATATATACATTTTAATGAATTAACCCTTTGAGGCAACGTTTTCTCTTTCTTACCAGTTGTTTTGGCAAAGTTCTTGTCCAATGAAAACAAGAACACACAGACAAAAAGCATGCGCAGCTAAAGTTATATTTTACTAAGTTACTTTTAGGATCATATTGTTATTAAGACGCGAATGACCGTCTCATTCAAAACCGATGCCTGCCTCCAAAACCAACGTCGCACCGTCCAGTGAAGGCCTTTGAATTTAGTGTGATAGTGGGAACTCTACAGCAGGCTTTGGGCACAACTTGTTTTGAGTTTTCGAAGGACAATGGATGGACAAGGGTTGCAGATCGTGATCTGTTCAACTCTCGAGGTCAAACATTTCAAGAGTTTAATTTTCCCTGAGGGAGGCGGGGGGGGGGGTGAACCAAACCGGTTGACCCGCCGTCATTGGTGACCCGGGCCAAGTTCATCAGGTATGACCAAGCCGACCTTGAGAGCAAAGTGCTCACGTGAATGAAATAAACGGAAGTGAAAGGAAGGAACTAATGCTGATAATTAAGACTTACATTCACATATAGGGCCTCAGTTTAATAGCAACAAAATAATGATTTTGCAAAACTTATATTTTTCTGAATTAGTATCATACTCTCGGACGGTCTGCAGTAAGAATAAAATAGGTCACATTTTAGCATACCTTGTTCATTTATGGACATCTTAAAATAAAACTTCAGGCCACTAACTATTTTTTTGCAAAATCAAACTTTGTGAAAAAGCCTTGGAAACCATGTGATACAAAAATTATTAAAATGTTGTCATTGTTACAACAATTTTGAGGTCCGCAAAAATCACTTTGATCACATTTCCATCAGTCTCAATAGAACAAAAACAAACAGCAAAAACTTCATGATGCCAAAAATATTATTCTAACAGCTTTTTGTATTGGATATATAGATTCCACCTCTCAACAAACGCCATTTGAAATCAGCTTGCATGGTAGAGCGAAGTAATGCAATCTCTGTCGTATAATGCCTAAAATGTCAGTCTTTTAAGGCCCACTTAGAAATCAATATCGAAGAATTCACCAAGGTATTTTTCTTAGACGATGGATCCCATCGCATCGGCTTCCGATTTGGGTCTACTTACTGGCGGCAATTTCCTGTGGGCTTCATGAAGGCCTCAAGTGCTACACAGTCATTATTATCGGTATTGCGGACATCAATATCGGTATTGTATCATACATGAAATTGCCCACTCTATTATTATTATTCACTACGAAGGGGACCGTTGCGTCTATCTTCATTTTAGAAATCGCTCAAAAAAGAAGAAAAAAAGAAAAGAAAACATAGTTCGACACATTGTATCAGCAACAGCTACGATGTTAAGACGTCCAATCAATCTGGTAACTGAACAAAACTCAGAAAAAAACAATATAACTTTGTTGTTATTTTCTCGACTATTTTATTTTATAATTTGTATGGCTTTAAGTTTTTCGAAACGCCTCAAGTGTTTGACGGTTTTTAAAGTTTTGGAAAAGTTGTTTCATTAGAGCAAGAGACATAACAATAATATTGTAGTTCTACACACCAATATTAAAACATGAAACAGTAGTTGATTCACAACCACAATACACCGCCCACACCTTTGGATGTGGGAATAATGCGTTGAATGGAACCGCTAGTCGCAAGATGCGATCAACATCCTGTAACGAAGCGCAAGGGGAGATAACAACGACGATACCGTTGACCCATCCCAGACTTCCTGTTGTCACCGCAGGGGAAACGGAACAATGTTCAGCCGGACAACTTGCTTTATCCGATTCCCGGGCCTCAGAAATTACATAAGAAACGACTTGGGAGCTCGACATCTATATCTTTGAATGCTCTTTGACGTTTGGGAATACATCGTCTAAATTATGATGTTGTGCAATTGTTCCAAATGTCGTTTTCTATAGGTCAGGAGGACAGAGAAAGGAGGAGAAATAGACAGGATGGCCTCCGCATAACCAAAACACAACAGGAACGACAACTTCAAGCTTAGCTCTCTATGGATGCGACCTACAAAGTCTGTCTCCTACCTAGACAATGGACTGCTTGGTGCTGAGTGGCATTACAAAACAGATACATCTCACCACCATTATGAACTATCCAGCCTCGAAAGATGTAGGTTCACCATTATCAAAGCTATAGGGCAAGGGAGTTGAGTGTGCCCATGGTTCAAACAGGCTCATATCTAAGGCAGTTATGTCCTTATCGCCCACGCAGCCCCAACTCATTATTTGAATCTTCTTCACCCAATGAAGATATCACTGTCCCCGATCAGGAAACTCTCAGATAACATTTTACACTAGTTGGTACCATCTTCCCCCCATTGAGGATATTGATAGCCCCTTATGAGGGGACCTTTAGATGGCGACACCTGTTATACTACCCCAGTGAAGATAATAGTTGACACTAATTGGATCTATTATCTCCATTGGGGATATTGATAGTCCTCTATCAGGTGATGACACCCATTAAACTATCCAGAACTTAATACAAATTTACACTGAATGGTCAACTTCTCTCACATGAGGATACTGATTAATCACTACACAGCAAACCTTTACTTGATAATTAATGGCACCTGTAAACTTTCTCAATCATGAATTCATTTGGGGACAATGACAGCTTGTGCACATAATGCTCAATTCACACATTAGTCATGACATGTTACAAGTTGAACAATTGTACTCATTTGAGATTATCACTGATCAATGCTCTAACTTTGAGAGATCAATGTACTATGCCGGTTGCACTTTTCTTACACATTGGATTTGCCTTATGGTCAGTCAGTGTTAGCTTAATTTATGCAGGAATTCTTAGCAGGTAAAAATGTCTCCTTCATCTTTATGAGAGAGTCACAGAAATCAGGAACCCTAAGAGCAGTTTGAAGATGTTTTTGTCGCTTTGCAATCTCTGGACCCATCAAACCAGGGACCAAATCAATTATTTACAACTTGTGTGAAGCACTATGAAAACAAATGTCACATGAGGGCGCTTTTCACATATTACTTGACTTCCAGCTCCAAGATGGCTACACCAAGAAGGGCATAACTTTTTGACTTTTTTGTCAGTTAGAATTAAATCCAAACAAAGTGCAACATAAACAAGGTTTCACATTGGTTTTTGGAGGGGATGAAGCTTCATTTCATGCTGACCACCGTAAAGTCATTATATTTAGTGTTAAAATTTTTTCATCAACTATGGGCTACAGCTCGTTGGATCTGGGGTCTGAGTGACGATAAAGAGATCAGAATTGCCTCCTGGGGAACAATTGGGAAAAACAAAACAAAACAAAACAAAAATAATCAAAATCAAAAGCAAAATACACTGTTCAGTACTCCTATGAAAGGGCAAGAATGTCACTTTGAAGGACAGAGAATTAAGCAGATTATTCTGAACTGATCAAAGACATGTTAACCTAACAATAATAATTCCTCACAACAACACAACTGATTGGGATTTGCTTCCTTGTCTTACATGATCATGACTTACAACATGGAAATGTTATGCTACAAACACTTTCAGGTTTCCAAAACTTAAGGGGCAAGGCTACGAAAGTCAGAGACTTCTATTACGATCTACTAACCCTTCTAACTGGCTGATCAACTTGCTGGAAAGTGTTTAAAATTGAGTAGAAGGGTTATTCTTAACAAGTTACAACAAATTAGTGTAGGACCAGTAACCTTTTAAGAATCCCAATCATAAGTAAAATCTTCTAGACTTGAATAAAATTCAAGTCTCATAAGTTATGAGCAAATTTAACAAACGATCCATCTGCAAAATCAAAGAAATCTCAGTACAGAGTCTCAAAACATAACAAACAACTACACAATAGCAATTAAGCAGAAATTACTTATAAAACAAAGTCATGGTAAACTTTCAGTACTTCATCCTACATTCCGACATAAAAACAATGCATCAAACTCTGCCCAATTTCATGTCTCTGCTTACCACAGTATTGTGCGCTTATGACTAAAAGAATCACATGCTACACAGGGCACCATAAGCATAACCATAGAATGGTAAGCAGTGCCTTGATCTTGGGCCCAGACCACTACACATTTTGTCATGTATCTCACAAAGTACAGGTGGACAGCACAAGAATAATGGACGTGTCGCTTTTCCAAAAGGCACCTGCCTCAAGCAGGGTTCACACAAACATTAATAAGAAGTGAAAACCCGTGTAAAAACTTCATATAAAGCAGTGTGAAGTGATTAAACCGTGGTATCTAGATATCATACACAGAAACATCAAGGTCCAATATGAGATTTGCTTACCTCAGTCCTGATGGTTCGGCTCCCTTGAGTGGGGCATGTGTTGACGTAGTGATCAAAGAGTAGCTGTGCTTCTGATATCATGAGGTGCTCATCAGCATCCAGACTGTATTCCAAACCTTTCAGCCCACCAAAAACTATCAACAGATGCCTGGAATAGAAACAACAGCTTATATAGTCAACAGACTGTGGCATATATGGAGGCTGAATTGAAGGGGTGGGGCTTAGGCTGTATCTGATACTCTGAATTAGCATGTTTGGCTCTGGCTGTGGCTAAGGGTGATGCTATGGGTATCCTATTAGATTCAACACTTGTTCCCATGACAATCAAGCCGTAGTCGTATCCACAGCCACTTACTTATTCAGACACTGTCTTATCCACTGTGCCATGAAATAAGAAGGTGTTGAGATCACTTTGCCCCCTTCTCCCCCCTCCTCTGCAGAGTTTATTGTAATGAAGCTGTGACAGAAGAAGGTAAAATGTAATCACTCTGAATGCATTGGAGTAGCTCTTTATAGACCAATCTGCATGTGCAAGTGCTGCCCGCCACATCGTCACTGCTGAGGCACTGGCAGCATAAGGTTTTATTTCTTATTCCCGTTTTATCATATTTTTGTCATGTTTTTTCTGTAACTTAATTAATTTGATTACTTTGGAAGAGCCTTGGTCTCTCATTGAGTAGGCCTATAATGAGACTCACTTTATGCTTAAAATTTGCCCATTTCATTTTATTTGTATAAACAATTTTGGTTCTTTCTTCTTTTTTACATATTGTAAAATGCTTTGAGGCTTGCAAAAAGCGCTTTATAGATTCATCATAATTTGTATAAATATCATTATTATTAACAAGCACAACATTCCTGAGACGACAAAAACTATTTGTTCATTGTTTTCACTAAAATGTAACCATCAAAGTTGATAAAATCGTAACAGGTTGGTTTTAGGATCTGTTTTTTGAAAAACTAGAGGATGTGAACTAATTTACTCTTCCCAAAGAAATATGTATTTGTTCCTTCAAATTACCTGAACTCAGACAGCTCTAGTTTATCCACGTCCGTGCCTCTCTCTGATGTACCTAAGGTAACATCATAACCCTCTTGGTAAGGTCCTTCTGAGAAGACAGAACTGAGGCCTGAGGCCAACCTAACTGAATAGCCCCAGTAGAGTCCAGCCTCAGTCCGCGGTGCTGATGGTGACACCACTGTACCTGTCAACGTCTTCCTCTCTTTATCAATATCCAAAAAAGAAGAAGCATGTTGAATAAAACTTACATCAACAAAAAGGCAATGTGCATGACTCGACTACTGAGGCATCCAAGAGACTCCTTGGCTAGATCTTGTTCCCTGGCTTCATCCACCAGGATAAAGACAGGCATTGGCACTTTAGGTCAATAGTTTCATTGCATAAGTCACAGGCTAATTATGGGCGCATTGCAAGATTATGGTCTTGAACTCATGCACACACACAAATGTGTCAACCCAGTATATCAAGGACTTCTCTTTGTTCTCCCATTGTTTGGACTAGGCTTTTTATAGCAATGTCTTCATTGGTTTGGCACAAGAAAATGAAGCGAGGACATCCTTTGAATGTCAAAGCTGCATCCCTTTTGTTGAAGTCATCTGTGTCAACGAGTAGACAAGCTCTCATGTGTATGCACACATTGAAGGCACCAAGTAAACATCAAAGGTTTGCGCCTATCTTTCACTTATAATTGTGTGATAGCCCGCGATCTGTGACATTCACAAGCTTAAATGGGATGATGTCAGATGGTCGGACTAGACTATGACATGCTGAGCAGTAGCAGAGACACCAAATTATTCCACTTATTATGTAGTTCTGAGCATATGCAATGAATTAGCATTTAGTCAGTGTCTGAAGGGTTTCTGCTATGGCTACGGCCGGATCGCTGAATCTTCCCCATCAATTCCATTGATTGGACAAAATATAGCAGCAAGTTTGATCAAGGACCAAGGGTTAACTAGTGGTTTAATTGTGGATGAACAGGACCCCAAATTTAAGGTAAGCTTCCTATCAAGAACACAAATTATTTGAGTAAGGTGGTTGCAAAAGTTAGTAAAATGCCATCTGCTTGATTGATATAAATAAAATGAAACCCAATTTTTTTCTAAAAACTGGTTCTCCATGCACTGTGCTATTAAAGTAGCTATCGGTAACCAGTGATGTGACCAGCCTTGATAGGCTGGTCGCAAATCCTCAACTAGATGTGACCAGCCTTGATAGGCTGGTCGCAAAACCTCAACTAGATAAGTCCAACCATTGTTGACTAGCATGCATTTGATCACAGTAACGGTTTAATAGTCGAACTATGGTTTATTATGGTCTTTTCACATAGATGTGTCGATGGGAAAGCAGCAGATTAGCTTCAAATGACCAAGAACCTCTCACCTGAGTTAATATAATCTTCTCCATCCATCTTGACCGTTACCCTCAGTCCTGGTTTGAGATTCCTGTCTATCTGTACCTCCTAAAATAGACAAATCAAACAAAAATAAAAAAGTTGGACTTACCAAACAAGAACTTCATTTATATGAAAAAAAGATTGACTGCATCAGAGCTTTTCTAAAATACACATCTGTTTTTCAATACTTCAGCAGCCTTTAAGTTGTTCAATTGTTTTTGCTTACAAATGTACTTTTTATAAATCTTTTTCAGGGCTCTAATTTGGTGGGAAAATCCACCAGACCACAGGGCATTGGAACTTTTACTGAACCAGAAATTTTTATAAAACCAAAATCAAAAGGAGGAAATTAGACACAGTTTGCAACTGTTCATATTTCAACAAGCACTAAAGAGAAAATTTATCTCATTAGTCTCTTGGGTAAGTATACTACAATGCTCAACAGGATTGGAAGATATTTATCAGACTCAAAGTCAAAGTTTGAACGTCATTTGCCATTTTTAAAGATATTATACACAGCGAGGTATAATCATTCAATTGAAAAACACATGACTGCTGGACTTGTCCAGTCATGAGTTTGCTGGCCCAATACTAAATTCACTGGGCCTGTGGTTTAGTGAATTTTTCGAGCCCTACTGTTGCCTCTTTTTTTTGGCTCTATGTTTTTCTCTGTTAAGGTCTTGGTGGAAAGCACTTTATAAATGACTAATTGTTATTACCTTCAGGAGTCCAACATTGACAAAGGATCCCTTTCCTTGCCGTACAGTGCGGTCTAGCACCAAACCTTCCCTGTATGGACAAACTTCATCAACACGTAGATGGTGTGGACAGTCTAAAGGGTTAAGAAGTCCTGAAAGAAAACATTAACACCTAATTTTACTTTCCATGACAATTCAACATAATAACGGATTAACCCCTACTCTTGGCAACATTTACCAGCGAGCTGACCAACCATTTCAAACCATTTAATCGCAAGGGTTGAGAATGATGGGGTGTCACATCTTTACACAGAACAACTGTATGTACTGTGTAGGATGCATTCATCACTTGCAGGTTAGCATATCTAACATTCAAAAGCCTAGATGGTGAAACTGAATGGTACGGACAATAGGAAGGTTGACTGTGTACTGAGTAGATGCAACCACCACATGATATCATATTGCAGACTGGCATAGTTTATCTATCTATCATTCATAAATACCTTGGACACTTTATTTGTTCCGATTGGTTGAGAGGAGATCACATAGCTATGTTTAAAGTGCTTTAAAAACCTGATGAGGAGTGTTTAAACATGGCCTGAGGAAATCGAGTCAAAAGAGGGTGCTATCAGATGATTGTGCAAATTCACAGCCCGGTCGCATAATTGGCTTGCGCAAGTTTGAAAGCTTGCATGCAATAGTTTGAAGCGTAAGCACGCAAGTTTGAGACTTTCACAAGGAGCTGCTTTGCACTCAACATGGATAAAAATTTGAGGTGAGGTGAGTAGCTGAGGCTAAGATGTCAGAATTGTTCTCAACCTTTAAAGGTTTTTGGATGTTTTTAACGGAAATGTATTTATAAATGGGAATAAAACAGTGGTGAGTCAGCTTAAACGACCATTTAAAATCTTGCAGAGATGTGGCCGTGCGATAAAGGACCGAGCCAAAGGCCTATCCTATTGCACGGCCACCACCCTGCTGCTTTTAACTGGCTGTTTAAGACCTCACCGCCTACTATTTTATTCCCTTATCCAAAACCACAGTGTCATTAAAAACCACAGTTGATGATGCTGAATGGGAAAGTAATATTAAAGTATGAAGAAAGCAAGCAGTAACTAATTCACTCACCTGCAAACTGTAAATCTGCATGCTTGGGGAAGAAGTTTTTCCTGAGATACCTAGCACAAAAAAAAATGAAAACAATGCCGATATCATAAACAATTTATGTTGTTTTCTTTACTTGGCTCATTTTGAAAATATTTCCATTGTCCCAAGACATTCTCACTTAAACCTCTGTTTTCCCATTGAGTAAAGAAACTGATTAGACCATAGTTTGTTGAGTCTAAGTAAGACGTTTGATCACGAGAAATTAAATTGAAGTGTGCAAAGTTTTGACTCCTTACTGTGGACATTCCAGATACTGGAGAATTCTTGCGAGTTGTACATTTGGATTTCCTTTCTTCCCGATGCCATCAAAGTTTCCATCTGTATTCCTGAGGGTCAAACACAAATTCTGCTTTTGTGAGTGCAGGGGACAATAAAATAGTGTCATACATGATACCTGTTTGTATAATGAGACAAGTCTGGGTTGGTTTGTTGAAACAAACTTCATTTGAGTCTAAAGTTAGGATCAAAGATAAAAATCACAAATCAATAAAAATACAATATAAGTCACCTGTGAAAGTTTCAGCTGAATACAGTGCCTACTCGTTGAGAAAACACCCCCAAAACTGTTACAGTATTTTCATCAAGAATGATGAACCGGTCCACCTTTAGCGAGGTGACGCAGGTACCAACCGAATCCCCTGCTGCAGTGTTCACAAATGAACACCACTGAAATTTGACTCTCCAAAATTCACCTTGAGGTGAGTGTTTAGGATTAAAATTGTTCAACATACTTTTATTGATTTCTAATCACTGTGGCCATTTTAGACAAAATAATTTCACAGGATGCTTTTACCATCTTTATAACAAGTAAGTTTTTTGATAGAAGTAACAAGTTTTTCAGGGTCATTACCAAAGTATTACCCTACCTTTAAAGAACAAGTATTTAAATTTGATTAAAAAAAAGAAAAAAAGAAGAAGTTATTTCTCACACTGAAAGCATATTCATAATAACATTCATACTTGTACCAGCCAGCCAGAAAAATCTGTCCATCATAAATACTGTGAAAGTTGAGGAAAGAGAGTTTGAAGAATTCTGAATCAGTTGTTGCTTGCCGCAGTCCCAGCAGTCGAAATAAGCTTGATACGAATGTGCACTAAATCTCTGACAAAACATCAACTGTTTTTTATTGTTTTCTCTATAAGGTGACCTCAGAATTTGATTAATATCAGAAGCACCTTTGAGCAAGTTATTTGACTTGAGGAACAAACAGATGAAACTTACGATGCTGGCATCCCTGACTCATCAAAGATGATGACTTCATCTACGGAAAACACAACTAAGGCTCGTGCAATCTGAGTACATCAAAAATGAAAAATGAAAAAATTGTCAAGCAAATTTTAATACAAAATGATCTTTGTACATCAAGTTTTGATACTTTGTTGGTTGTGGCGTGTCGTGGCTGAGCGGTTAAGAGCACAGAACTCAAGCTTTGGTGTTTCTGATCAGAAGGTTCGAGTCCAGGTCATGGCACTTGTGTCCTTGAGCAATATACTTTACCATAATTGTCCTATGGGACATTATGCCGTAGGTCTCGTGTGCTGGTGTTGATAGTACACATAAAAGAACACAGAACACTTATTGATGAAGAATAGGTGTTAACCCTGGTGTTTCTGATACACATAGCAAGCACCCTTGTCTACAGTGATTCAATTCACTTATGAAGCATCACAGAAATATATAATAATAATAATACATTTGTTTGAATGAATACACCAGTTGGCAGTGGCAGCGGCTGATCCATGGGGGTGTGAAGGGGGTTGCTTCAGCCAAATTAACCCATGCCTACCTGTCCTGCTAGGTATGTCCTCAGCTGGGGTGACTGTGCATTGTCTAGGATAGATCCAGGGAGAGCTACACTCACAGTCCAAGGACGCCCTAAGGGTAGATCACACACAGATGACTAAACAAAAATGCAACTTCATGAAGTTATAGTGAAACAGTGACTTCTTATTACAACTTCAAATATGAGTTTTATTTTAAACTTAATCACGTCATATCAGGGCCTGGCTTTCTTTGATTTGAAAAATGGGTGATTTTACTTGAACTGTCTGCAAGGGAAGATTAAAAAAGACTTTTGTCCTACCACAAAATGGAAGTCAAGAAGTAAGAGACCATAATCAATCAGCCCGTACTTCATGTGCAATATGCAGCACCAAAAATGGGTTAAAATTTTACTTGGCACACCCCTTTTTTTTCGTAGAGAGGGGAGGGGGCACTCCTGGCCAAATAAAACTGTAGTTTCTGTTTGCATTTTGCTCCATGAAGTCCCTTTTCAGAGCTCTTGTTATGTTGTTTAATATTCTTTCTAACTTTGGGTTGAACATACAAAAATTGACTAGAGCGGGATTTGAATCTGCGACCTCCCTATTAACATGACTGATTAAATATTTATTATAAGATAATCTGACGTCACGCATCATGGAGGTAAAACAAATGAGTGCAAAACTTGTTCAACCACAGAACATAACATGGCTGTGTGGCTAACGTTTCAGCCAGATTGGCAAAAAGTGTGCGCTAGACAAGCTACATGTAGGTTTGGGGAGGGGGGAGAGTTTATGTACCAACCCAAGACCCTCCTTTCTGCCTCCTTTGCTTCAGCATCTTCTCTCTCCAGTTTCTCTGTTTCTTCTTTTTCTCGCAGCCTCTCTAACTTGTCATCTTTCATCATTTTCTTCTTCCCTTTGTCTGGTAATATGTTATAAAGTGACAAGAATTAATAACAACATGTTGCCTTAATGAACTGGTCAAAAATCACTTTGAAAATGGCCAGGTATAAGAAAAGGACTTCTGAAATTAGTAATTGTTATGATGTCTATAAGGAATTGTTGAATAATTTATCATTCTTCTTATATACAAATTATTCACTACTGTAGGCCTATATGCATCATGATTGCAGTTTGGCATAGTTTATCATTCAAAATTGCAATTATATTTATAGTGGATCAAGCACAGTGGATGATATTGAAAATGAACAGCCAGATGGCAGAAAGCTATATATCAAAATGTTGTAAATTCTCTGCATTCATTGTTACTTACTCTCGTCCCTCCATTTCTTCCATTCTTTCGGCTGAAAAAAGAAATAACAAAAATAACTATTATTATGATTATGCCAACTGTATTGGGATAATTACTTGTTTTTAAAAACTCATTCTCAATATTATTAGAATCAATAATCTTCTTGATTGTTTTCACTGAGGTATTCAGGCTGTGACTGTGAGTGTGAGCTAACATAGTAATTGCAATAATCTTAACCATGTTAACCCTCATTTGACCGTCGCAAAGATCTAAGATCTGGGTAACCTCTTTCTATATGGGTTATAATAATTGTCAAGTTGGTTTATACTGACAACTTCACACTCTTAACAAATACAGTGCTACTGTAAGTTAGTCGCGATAATTGTTGTAACCCTCCATGGAGGATGGAGGGTAGCCCAGGTTGGACTCCTCCCTTGCATACAATGTGACGGAGTCTAGGGTATATAAGGTCCCATACCATTACGAAAAAAATTATAACAAACATTTTTCATCTTATACCAGATGAGGGAGCTGATACTTCTTTCACATATTCCTCGTGTCCAGAACTCCTAACAACCTTGGGTGACATTATTTAAAATTAAATGGAAATTGATGACTGTTGTAACTTTCCGTACTGACTTTGTATGTGAATGCTCGCAAGCACGCGCACCCATAGCAAGTTCATCACACTCATTTTAGTCTGGTGCAAGGTTCCTCTCGTTTTGATTTGTCATAATTTTCCCCAGGAGAGGGCGCTAACACTAACACTACAGCCACGAACTATCTGCAAATGATCAGCTGGGAATTGTAACAAATCAAAACGAATTCTTACACCAAGACAACAATCGTTCGTGCTTCAAGGGGCGTCGACCCGGAAGCCGATGAAGTTGCTATGCATTTGGCACATGCGCACATGTGCTCACTTCAATCGGTACATGATGATGTTTAAAACATAATAGTTGCGATGATCGTAACCCTCCATCCTCCCTCTGCGACCGTCGGGAGGATGGAGGGTTATGATCATTGCAACTAAAAACATAACTGCATATAACTTTAAGCGCGGATCTGCGATTTATTTTTTTGGAATAATATCATCCGAGGATTTTTGTTATTTTTAGATGCCTCATAATATCAATCAAGTGTAGTTATGGACATGATGAAGAATACATATGCATGGAATTTCAGCTTCTTAAATTTGGGTAAAAATATGAAGAAAAATTGTCAAAAGGTTGTTTGCATGGTAGAGAAGCTTCAACATACCCAGGACGTCCGTGTAGTGCAACAGACACTAACGTCCTCCTAGATGGAGGGTTACGATTTAATCGCAAAGAGGTACAATAGGTGCAAAGTGGTGGTAAGTATAAATTGTGAAGAGTGAAAACTGCGACTGTTTCAGTGTTTGTGAGCAGCTTTTTTGCAAACTGTCACGCTGTTTGTTCTAGAAATGACACACAATATTGCTTCTACTATATTAATTTCATTGTACAATCAGATAAAGATGACGACCACATACCTTGGAAGAATCTAAAGGTCGTTTAGCTGCACCTTTCTTCTGTTTCCTAGACTTTGGGGACGAAATGGAATCGGCCATGTTTTCAACTATATCAGAAGACGTCTGCAAAAGACAAATGTTACCGCACGTGTTTTCCCTGCCCATTGATGGCGCCCTTTACTAATAACAGTGCCGTCACCGTTTCAGTAGACTTGCCACCAACTGTTCGCAACAAAACAATTTTTTTTTAATTACACATATTTCACCACCAAGAACAAAACTTCACACTTCACAAGTAATAATGACCTTTCATGTTTTATTGTAAATTATCATTTCATCAAGAAAAGAAAAAAATTCAAAATGTTAATCTGTTCATCTCAATGGAAGAAACAAAATTTTAATCAAAAAAGGCTCACTTCATACAAAAACCATCATAATGTAATCAGATCAGTACACGGCTATGCATAATTATTGGATCATCACCCTACGTATTTATACAAAATCATCATATTACTCTGAGTAAAATCTGGAAGTCCTTCATTTATTCACAGCTCAGGAAAAAAAACCTTGTCCAAACGTATTCTGGTAAACAGTGACTGTTCTTTACCCAATAACATTTTTCATTGTAAAAAATGAGTAAATATGTTTGCAAACTTGACTTTGAAATAAAACGAGAGAGAGAGAGAGACAGATAGAAATGCTGAAAAATATGGGCAGTGTGACAGCACCGATAAATATAATATTTCGGTGGAAATCAAACGCAAGTGTGAAAATCATGTTTTAAATATGCTCCTATTTTTGGCATTTCCAGTAACAAATTTCTGAAGTACATGTACATGATGACCGCATCTTTATACTCTTTTTACATTCCAAAACCTAAAATGCATTACATCATATCTTTTGTTTCAATTAACGCTTTTTTGCAATTTATTTTTTTTAATGTACCTTTAAGTGATAACCACACAGCAGTCTCTTGTGGTCGTGCAAAAATTCCAATAAGTAAAACTTTGGAATGTTGAAATCATTTTAGCACCCCCCCAAATAAACAACAAAACTTGGTAACAATTAATTTAATTTATCTGACCTTTTACAAAGGAAAAGAGAGAGAGAGAGAGAGAAAGAAGGGGAGAGGGAGACCCCCCCCCCACAAACAGACAAACAAAGAAGGACAAATAAAGAAGAAAACAATCTTTAAAATAACTTTCCAAGAATCACTCTTTACCAGTATACTGCACACAAAAATAAGCCACTTCTCTTTTCATTGAAAAACAAATGTCCTTAATTATTATCGAAATACTGCCGGCATTTTTTTGATTCCTTTTATACAAAAAATTTGACCCGAAATTTCCTGTACATGGGGGTCATGATGTTCTCCTGCTGCTCATATTAATACACCTTCCAAATTGAGACTGTACAATAATGATGCTTTTTTAAGAATCAGTTTGATATATTTAGTTCATTCTATGTAACTACATGTATACATAAATTCTTATACATAATTTACACATAAAGTTGCTTCCAGTACAAATTAACACAAAGAAAATCATACAGAAAGATTATGGATTAGGTTACATAATAAAAAAAAAAAAATTTGACATGGTTGCCATCTTGGTCATAGTCCCTACAACTCTTTCCATCACCTTTACTGCCTCACTCCGACACTCTTTGACTTGCATATTCATAAGCTCCAAGATGGTCACCATGTTGTACTTAAAGGTGAAACCAAAACTGAGCCGTTAAATAAAAATAAAAAAATAAAAAAAAGATCGTGTATTTTGTACTCACAAACATGGTTTACAGATTAAAACAAAACCCCACTCTTTTAAATGTATGAGTTTCAAAATTTAGATACAGCTGTTTATTGCCCATAAACTTGATTCAAGTTTACCAGTTTGGGTCTGTGACTTGCACAGGGTATAAAGTGGCCAAGTAAATTATAGTGATCACTGTATCAGAGCTTAACTTACAAAGCTGTTAAGCTGAAAATATTTGCTAAGGACAATATTCAAGGGGCACCAGTCACAATAATGGTTCATCACCTTTCGGCTGATTCTCCTTAGCAGTATTTTTTCCATATGTCTTTCTAGAGCATCTTTGATGCCAACTATACATCTACTAAATTTCCTAAAAATGTTTAGCTCAGCCAAAATGAGCAGGAAACCAGTAACAAATACTACATTTTGGTTGGTAACCTTGTAGTGGTAAGCAGAATCGTTTTGTGATTAGCTTAAAATTGTGCTTGAAGCAGCTTTATGAAATTGGGCCTTGGTCATGATTCCTTAAAACTAACTGTCTCACAAATGTACATTGCCACAAAATAATATTACTAATATAATAGAAATATGGATAACCAAAATCAATATGGTAACATGCAACCAATTTGTAGGAACTAATTTTTCCCAGGACGGGTCAACAATTTTTTCTTTTGAGGACAAATGACTCTCAGCATCCTTACAACTGATATTAATAATAAATACTTTCTCAAGGTAAGCATTACAAACTTGGGATTCCGACAGATAAGCTAAAACTCTTCTTTACTTCAAAAGCAGACTTTACAAAACAAACGATATGCAAAAATAAAGTTGCCACCACACATGGCAAAGTTAAGTGTATTAAAATATATCTGTTTAGCTGTATACAGAGTTAGCATGCTTGGCTGTGGCTGTAGTGCCAGATGGATGCTTTGATTAAGCCAAAGCCAAAGCCAAAGACGCTTTTAGACACAACCTTACCCTGTTTTTGATATTTTTTTATTCTGGTACCAAGGCAACACTAGGCCATTTTGATTGGGGTAAACAGGTCTGGTTAACAGACCGCCCCAACCTCTTGCACGAAAAAATGCGAGCCAAGAAAATTCCTTCCAATTTTAATGGTATATACAGTATTGATTAAGTTTGATTTTTTTTTTTATATAAATAAACTGAGGACTTGTAAACCGAAAGGCTACTTTTTATTAACTGTTTACCGGTACCAATGGGAGACGGTTAGCGGGAAAATGTGCACTTGCTCAGACTTTCCCCTTAATGATGAAAAGTATATTGAATGTTGAATACTATGTAATAGTAAACCGATCAAGCATACTGGTTCGTGGCTGGTCAGCGAAAGCGGACCAGCCACCTAACAGTCTTGAACCTGCTTTGACTACACTTGGCCTGTGTCAGTGTCCAATACTTTTGCATGACTCTCGACACACACCTTAGTGCAAGGGCAAAGCTATACCAAACTAGGGCCCAATTGCATAAATCTATTTAACAGAAAGTTGCTAAGAAGCAATAAATGAGTGGGGTACCAGTCACAGCAATGATAATCATATGGTATTTTGGCTGGCAACCTAATCTTGTTAAGCAAGAGTTTTCTGTGCTGAGTAAGTTTTTATGTTTACAAACTTTGTGAAAATTGAGCCCTGGGCCAAATTTCATGGCACTGCTTACAGCGGAAGTCTGTGCTTAGCATTAAAATACGTGATTAGAAGGTGCTGTATACACGCGGAACTCTGGGGTAAGCAGTCTATGAAATTGGGCCCAGGTATGAAGCAGCCACCTTTGCCCCAAAGTCTCCCACTGCAGAGCCATTTTCTGTCAGAGATACTACCTTGATAATTAATGCCATATCGAAATATGCACATCACATATGAACAGTCCATTACAGTTGTTTCCCCATTGACATTTGCAATGAACCCTGCCTTAGCTTGTACATTTTCAAGCCTTTTTATGGTTCTTTACATAAGTTATTGAGTACATGACAGCCATGAGTTGTTTAAATACAAAAGAAGAGGAGAGTTGAAGTAAAACAAACTGAAAGTGTTAAACTGGGAAGATGAAGTTTAACTATTATACACCATTTTTTTTGTACAAAAAAATATGCTTTTATTTATTTTTTATTTTGTTGCAATCTCTGCATAAATGATTTACATATTAGACATGATTAAAGATTGTTCTTATCAAAACAAAACGATGTGTATTTAGTTGGATACTCTACATGATTTCAACCTCATAAAAAATAAGACATATAAATTAGTTACCATTTTGAGATGCATTGTAGTTGAACAAAACAGTAACTCAAAGCTGGGTGGTTTGCAGTACAATGAAGCCAGGCTTTTTGTACCTCGTTGTAGGTGGGTTCCGTACAGAGAGGAAAGTTCTTCGGAAAAAATTGCTGGAAGATACTTTTTTCTAGCCTTCTTGCACCCTTGTCATATATATATATATATGTTACATAAATCGCTAGTATTTTATTTTGTTATGTAGTGTCCCTCCCATGGCAACCCATGGAAGAAAATAATACAAGTTTCTTTTACAAGAATATACACACGACATGGCCAAGTTGCATTGGTCACTGCCTTCTGATTGGCTTAGAAACCAGCAGGAAATGCAATCCCCTTACCCAAGCTAGAATTTGCCGGTTTTTTTATTCAATTCCTTTCTCAATGAGCGGAATCTACAGTCCATTTCCTCGTTGAAAGCAAAAATATTTTATGTCATTTCTCAAGGCCTGTTGGAGGAGCAAAAAAAAAAATTGTTTCACTACATAAATAACAATTGTCTTATATCACAATACAAAAGGCATCATCATAATTTTGTTTCTTCCAGTGGAATTAAACAAAGTTGTGTATGATGGAAATGCAATCTGGAGAGGTCTGGGGTAGCACCATATAAATACCTCCTTTGCGGTGTCTCTACAAATATCATGTACCCAAGCAGCGTTTTGATCAGCAGGATGGCAGCTGAAGGACAACTGTGGCCATGCATTTACTTCCAAATCACTACTCTACAATTAATTTCAAAAAGAAGGGTGAAATAAACTTAGGAGGGCTTATGGTAACGTACCCTATGGTTTTATTATTTGAACTTGTAAGCTGGAACTGCAAAGAGACCACTTGCACATGTCATAGGTGCATCCAAACAGCCTCCGCACTGAGGTAAAAGGTAGGCACATCATTGACCGATTGTGGTGTTTGGCTATTTATAAGTTGATCAATAATGGAAGAAGTCTACTGGCCTCATTTTGGAGTTATGTACGTTACAAAAAGGAAACCATCTTGCCCTTCACTGGTTTATGTGAAAACAGGACAGCTGGAACTATACAATAGAACTGACCAATTAAACTTGCTATTTTGAGGAATGAAATCATTATCACAGTCCATCTTGCTGATAAAACTAAACATGAAACCGTGTTCTTTAAAATCGAAAGCTTTTTACAGGCTTTCATTTCTTCACACACTTCAGAAACCAGCTTTCTGACCCCAGCACCTGTCAATAGCCTTGCGTTGCAGCACCTGGCTCAAACAAAAAATAATCTAAGAGTACTCGCCTCTAGAGGTTATACATTATAAAGTAGTTGTTGGACAGAACATAATGGCTATGGCTCAAGGCACCCGGTGATATAAAAGAAGGAACAAAAATCCCTTTAAAAATGAGATGCTAGAAAACATTTAAGATTATAATCACCACCACTGCAATTATTCTCCCATTCAAAGAGCAGCATTTAACAGCTAAGAAAAGTGGAAAGTCTTGGGAAATTTTTTTTTTGTGGGATAACAGTTCCTCAAGTAAACTTCTCCATACTACTGAGTAGAAGACCTTGTGGGAAAACTTTGCCACACTGTTGAGAAAAGCTCTCTGAGCAGACAATGCTAAGACTCAGCCACACCGTTGAGAAGGATCTCTGAGAAGACCCTGCAACTGTGTTGAAGAGGCTCTCCCATGCTGATGCCAAGGCTCTTTGAGAAGACCACGCCAGTGTTGAGAAGGCTCTCCCATGCTGATGTGAAGGCTCTTTGGGAAGACCCTGCAACTATGTTGAAAAGGCTCTCCCCTGCTGATGCGAAGGCTATTTGAAAAGACCACACCAGTGTTGAGAAGGTTCTTCCACAGTGTTGCTCCTCTGATAAGACCTTCTCACTGTGTTGAGCAGACTCTGACAGGCTGTTGAGAAGGAACTCTAGAAAGACACTGTCATGTTGTGAGTAGTCTCCAACACTGTTTTCTAAGAAGACTCTGAATTGACCATACTTTCTACACTTTTGTATTGTAGATGCTTGCTCTATATGCCAAAAGGACATTGAAATCATGACAGATGACAGGAGTTTAACACATTTATGATCATTTGTTGAACTGTTCACAAGATTGTCTCCATCTTGGAAACTCTCTCTCATCACTAAAATGTCTCTTTCATATCAGGAGTGAGCCTTCCTTCATCCCACACAGCCTTCGATGTCCAAAATGAGAAGTGTTACTTGAACTGCACACTGATACTATATTTTGTGTTAGACATCCAATGGAAAGAGAACTTTGAAAGTTTGAAGTGCTGCTGTCCAAGTGGGAGCCAAAATGATAAAACGTTCCCACACATGAGATACAACAAGAACAACAGCAAGATTCCTGGATAGTTATTTGTTGTGACGATTTGACAGGACATTTTTTTAGTAGATTCTGCCATTTAGTAGATTCTGTGCATTGAAACAATGGAGTGTTTATAAGAATTCCTGTTCTGAAATGTGACAATGGAGTGTATATAAGAATTCCTGTTCTGAAATGCGACAATGGAGTGTTTATAAGAATTCCTGTTCTGAAATGCGACAATGGAGTGTTTATAAAAATTCCTGTTCTGAAATGCGATTCTCCACTAGAAAGACGGGTTCCCTTTACTCCTCCTCCTCAACATACGTTGACGGGAAGTACCCAATCTGCAATGAACAAGAAGAGAAAAGCAATGAGAAACTGTGCAGAGGAAGGAAATAGAAATACCAAATGGAAAATAGAGCAAAGACAACAAAGTACTAACAAACACGTCAACATGCCAACTGATAAGCCACATTATAATATATCTTACTTTCCCCCGAACACAACCCTTCCACCAGCCTCGGGTTCCACCAGCCTTGCTGACAATATCCACAATGTCATCCTTTTGCAGGGCTAGCTCACATGATTCACGTGCTGTGAAGCTGAAGATGGCCCTCGCATGACCAATGACTGTGAATCGCTTGTTAGGGTTCTGTCGTTGCATTTCAGGAACAGGAGCAGCCTGTTTTGCTTTGAAGGAATCCACATGGTTGGTGTCTGCGTGGTTGAATGCTGGAGTTGCAGCTGCACTTGGTCCTGGTATGTGGAAGAAAAATCATGGCATTTATTGAATATTAACCACTAAAAAGTATGTAACACAGCCAAAAGATACCTTTCCATTCTGTTTTGTTTTTAGTCTGGTTACCCTGTATACAGACTAAAATTGATATTTCAAATTGAAATTTCATAAAAAGGCACCTGAATATTATTTCATTTCAGCCTCATTTTGGTTTTTGATGGGTTCAACTGGAGAAACGCAAAATAATACAGCTCTTGAGAGACCAATAATTTCTGTATAGTCATTACCATATGCCCAAACATGGCTAATTTTATTGAGAAAATTTTTCCTGTAAAAATGTCTGGAAAAATACTGTTAAACAGAAAGTTGGTTTGGTTTCAGACACTAAAATATCATGTAACCATTGGAAACATTGGAAAATGTCAATTCAGGTAGTGAACTTTACTTTGACCTTTTTTGGTTGAGTGGAATTAGGACAGATCTTGGAGCCATTTGTGGCCACTATGGTGATTTTTGGTACAAGCCACTTGTATTTGCTATGGTCGATGAAGGGTTAATATAGCAAGGAATGCCATACCATTTTGGGGTTGTGCTCGTAGGGGAATCTTGAGTGTTGAATGAAGACCATTGAAGACTTCGCTCAGGCTGTTTTCGGTATAAAACTTGACAAGTTCTGGCAATGTTTGAAAGTCGCAGGAGTCTTTGTCCACAAGTCCATACTTGCCCCTGTAGAACAGAACCTTGATATGCTTGACCTGGTTGTCATGCCTTCCAAGAACAAATTGAACAAAAGAGAACTTAGGGAAATTACGATTCCACAACAAATTCCTCTTGGGGACAATGCAATCTTTGTTAAGAAAAATAATAATAATAATAATAATAATAATAATAATAATAATAATTGATTCTTATATAGCGCTTTATCACAGCCCGAAGGCCGTATCAAAGCGCTTCTGACATTATTACCCCTGGTCACTGGGCCATATATTTCATTCCTTAAACCATCTCAGCTCCCTGGGGAGTATACAGCTGGTTCTGCGAGTTACCGTGCTCCAGGCTAATCGTTCACATAAACCATCTCTGCCCTCACAGGTACCCATTTTACCCCTGGGTGGAGAGAAGCAATTATTGTTCGGTGTCTTGCTCAAGGACACAAGTGTCACGACTGGGATTCGAACCCACATACCGATAACTTAACCACCAGAACTTGACACCCCAATGCAGATGATTTTATAGTTCTAATGCAACGTTCTACAGTTCTCCAGCATTTGTTAGCAGTGATGGTTGGTGAACTGGTCCCCAATTTCTTTGTGCTACTTAAAGTACCAATTGCATAGAGCTGCTTACGCCCAAAAGGTAGCAAAGCACAACAAAATTATGCTTACCAGAATAAAGTTACCAGCCAAAGCCCAATTTCCCATGTACCATCTGTTACTGGTATCCTGCTCATATTTGCTTAGCAGAAAATTGTTAAGCACTATCTTTGCAGCTTTAAGCAGCTCTATAAAATTGGGCCCCTAAGGGATTCTAAGAGCTCATTATTTATGTAATGGTATGCAGAGCTATGTTTCAATTATGAGACCCATTTACATGTGTGTAGAAAAAGCACCTTGTATTAAAGAGGTTACAGTCGACTCTCGTTAATACGAGGGAAACCAGTCATCTCGCCCCCCGGCAAAGTCGCCCC
>CM021540.1:177668-192405 GCA_010994315.2 Pisaster ochraceus | reverse complement strand
AGGGGGCGACTTTGTGGGGGGCGACTTTGCCGGGGGGCGAGATGACTGGCATTCAATACGAGCTGGGAGGATACCAAACGCCGGTTTATATGAGATTTATCACCAGTCCCAAACTGTCCAATGCGGGATTCTATGTCTTAAAAAATGGAAGATACAAGCACGGTCGTAACAAAAACACAGATGATACAAGGTATTTTAGCGGCCTTGTGATGACAAAATGTATTGTTTTCCATACTTTGTAGCGAGATCTGAAAAATATTGTTGTGTTACAAAAGTTTACCGTTCAGTTAAAGTTCGGAAATTATATTCTTGTTGCCAAACTATTTATCGGATCGGACCAGCCATGCAGTTCTGTCAGATCCGAACACCACCAGAAACATTTCGCTGGTAACCTACGCTTGAAACGCAACTTCCCTTGCACACTTGGATGACTACCAACAAAAACAACGTTAAGCATAGGTGCTACGCGGTACCGAATCTGTCACATCATGGTCACTTGAACAGAAAGCTTTACAGCACTTTGCTTTTTTTTTTTTTTGAGTTATATGCAATATTAAATTTCTATGAATAATAAGTCAAGAAGATTTATCATTTTTTAATCAAAACTTGTCATTGATATTTTTGTGAACAGGATGCTCTTAAGAACTGTACTGCCTATACACGTGTGTTGTGCATGCACTATGACGACATGTGTATCTACAAAATAATAACGCGCTGCGTTTAAGACAAAGTTCGGAAAATACAAGGAAAACGGGAGAGTCCGGCTGACCTCAGAAAAATGAGAGTCGACTGTATAATGCAAGTGGTGCAATCTGCAGCCAACCAGGCTGGAAACACATGGGCAAACATCTTCTAATAATAACACATGTACTGAGTTCTTTAACATGCATAATACACATCACACTAGATAAGACCAGACCTACTGCTTTTCTTACCATCCCAAGGATAACAACTATTATTGTTACTTATAGATCCTTGTCATTTGATTGGTGGAACATGCGTCACATGTCATATTTTGCCATGTGTACTGTTCCGACAATCCAAAATTTAATAGGAGTCCTATATTGATAAATATAGGATGCTTGGGATACTTCGCAGCTAACCATTGAGCGTACTCATAGATTTTACATTGAGTCCATTTGTATTGATTGTTTTACATGTTAATAGCGCACACATAGCCTTGTGTGCCAACATGTGTGCGGCTATGAATGCAAAATGTGCTTCAGCCAATCGGTCCTAAACAGCTCCAGCTGTGTCATTTCACACCTTTTTGTTGAAATGAATTATAAACTGTTCAAAACTCTGCATTATTTATTGTTGAAATAAATTATAAATTATATTAAAAAAATCAAATGAAAAGGATCTCTGTGTTAGGTATATAAAATAAATATAGCATGCATATTATTCATACAATAAGCAGAATACAATCACTTGTTGAAATCTGGACTGTTCCATTTCACTCAGCTTCCCCTCATGATATGGAACAGTCCTGACAACACTTCATGATTATATTCTGCTATATTGTACTCATAAGCATCCATTATTTGTATACTATTATTATTGCCCCCCAAAATTCTTAGACTTGAAAAAACAAAACGAAATCAAAATCACAGGTCTGCGTCAAAACTTACTTGATAGTGATGGCATGTGTTTGGAACTCATCTTTGATGCTATCTCGTACCAGGTAGCAGCTATCTGGTTTTTCCTTAAGCTGATCAATGGCCGTCACACGATCCATATTACCAACATACCTACAAAGATGCATACAAACCATACTAAGTTGAAATAGGGAGGATATCAGGTTGTTATCGAAGGTAGTGTCATAGATTGGTGAGAAGCACTGCAGCTGTTGATAGTATCAACTAGTTTGAGGAAGGATGTCATGTGGCTTGGATAGTTTTTCACCCCAAAACATTTGAATATGAGCAATAAACTGAACAATCTTGAGCAATTTCCCTAGAACGTAACAGTTTGTTTTCTTCCATTGCATTTTGTATAATTGGTGTCTGCAGGAAGTCATGGCTCTGTGGGACTTTCGTAAACATGTGATGTCACAGGTCACATGGTCTAGTTCTTGCACCTACCACTGCTGTTCCAGTAGTTTGGACTTGGAGGGGCTTTGAGTCATATGCTGATGTGGATGACTGTTGCCAGTGAGAGTTGTGTGCTCATAACTTGATCTCTGCAAACCAAACAGTGTTTCAACAAAATGAAAATGCTTAAATATACAGTTTAATGATTAGATTACACAAGACTATTTATCTTTTTAAGCCACTATACTACTGGTTACACTGATTTGAATTTGGGGGGGGGGGGAGTTTCCAAG
The DNA here is from genome assembly GCA_010994315.2 of Pisaster ochraceus. Taxonomy (NCBI): domain Eukaryota; kingdom Metazoa; phylum Echinodermata; class Asteroidea; order Forcipulatida; family Asteriidae; genus Pisaster; species Pisaster ochraceus. The sequence continues at coordinate 190,079 of CM021540.1, read as the reverse complement.
ATGGCCAACTATGACAGATGAAATGTTTTGGAATGAAAGTTTCAACCCATCCAAGGCCCTCATAACAACCTTGGAGATAAAAAAAATTACTGTTTGGACAAAATGCTTTACATGTAGCAGAAAAATGAAGATCTTTAAAAACCTTGTTTTTGGAGAAGTTGAAATTTGGGATGGTTCCTTGTGAGGGGAACAACTGGACACGAGGGACCAAATAAGGGATGTGTGAATGAATGAATAACAACCGTATTGGTGTCTATTTGAGTCTTCACTTAGAATCCAACACAATTGGCCATTGGATTTTGATGGGTTGGGGATGGTTAGGATTAACTGACCCTGTTAAATAACCGGTTAGAATGAGGACCCAATTTCATAGAACAAAAAGCAGTTATGCACAATTAAATTATGATAACCAGAATAAGGTTACCGGCCAAAATACCATTTCACATGACCATCTGTGAATGGTAGCCTGCTCATTTTTGTTAAGGAATGCTTTCTGCTTACCATAGACCCATAGGGATTATTGCCCATGGTGGGTCAGCAGAGTTACAAGCTTGACCAGTGAGTGCTTCCTCTAGGTCTTATACAACTGTACCTAACTGTTTTGCACAGATCTACTGTCTCTTGTGCAGATGCATTCACCACATGCTTTTGTATTGCAGGCTGGCATAGTTTATCTATCATTCAAAACCACAGTACATGATATTGAATGGTAAGACAGTCAGAGGGTTGACCGTGTATTGTAAGGATGCATTCCACACATGATACCATATTGCAGGCTGACATAGTTTATCTATCATTCAAAACCACAGTGGATGCTACTGAATGGTCAGACAGTCAGTAGGAGGGTTAACTGTGTACTATGTAGATCTGCATTCACCACAAATCATATTCCAGGCTGACATGGTGAATATGCTTGTTTAAGTAACAATGTCACAAAATGCTGAAAAAGACACAATTTAGCAATCTGCAATAATGATGTCACTTTTTCTCATAATAAAATTAATTTCTGCCATTTGGGGGTTTATTCCCATAGAAATATAGAAAACAAACTTGGAGAATGCTGTGTGCGTTGCTATCAGGAAGTATCTGCTTTGAGGCAATTCATGCGTGCTGCCATTTTAGCTGGATGGCAAAACTTCAGCTTTCCTACTGGTTAATCTGGAGATTCTTGCCATACAGGAATGTCAGATTGTATTGATACTCTTTTGTCCACAGCTGACAACAAGGGCATGCAAGGAAGACAAAGATGACAATTGAGCTCAGAACTCTCCATGTTCTGTTTCTTATTTTCATAGTAATCATTTGTGACTGGTACCTTACGAATTGTTTACTTAACTGAACATTTTTAAGCAACATTTTCTGCTTTAAAAGCAGCTCTTCCAAATTTACCCGTTTGAAATTCTGCACTATCAACATGTATGTGTGAGAAATGAAAAGTGCAATACAAGTAGGTTAGATACATGCAATACTAACTGCTACATCCCAAAAAACAATGTACTAAATCTCAACAAACAATGAACTAACCTCTACATGTCAACAAACAATGGACCACATCTCAACAAACAATGGTCTGCACCACTTTACTGTGTACTCATACAGGTTTTGCATTGTTGCATCATGCATCTTCTTAATACAAGATAATTTGCTTTGAAACGACAACCATAAAATAAAAATTTTAAATTCCACAACACTGTCGCTCCATATGCAGAAAAGGTCTGCATAAACGCTTAAAGAATATGGCCCAAGATTTCAAATTATAAGACTGTAACCCCTGAAAGTGCTTTTCCTTTTAACACAATGTACTCATGGCTTGCAGCTTAAATCAACAGCCATACATGTGTACTACTTTGATAATGTAGTCACTAGAGGGAGCTATTCTGCAGTCAGTAAACATTTAGGGTTTTCCTAAAAGATGATGCACAATAAAACGAAAAATGCAAATGAAAACAATTTAGACATTGGTTTCATTTACAATTCTGCCAAGTCTGCATGCACTTAAACATTCATGAAGAATATTCACCAACCCAAACACAAACATTAATGAGAGAATATAATAATAATAAAAAGAAATCATAAAAGAATGACGCAGTACTGATATTTGCTACATGTCGTAAGCAATCTGCCAAGACTGGAATATGTAAATGATCATGTAGTGTAGATCTTGTGCAAGTGACGTTATCAGACGTACTCTTGTATGAAACTATTCAGTGATTGGAGCTATTTTAGCAGGGCACCAGCTGTTCAAAATAGCTGGTACACAAAGCAATTGTTGGGCTATTCCAGAGTTACTCGCATTACACTGAATACCAGTCTCATCAATTTGCATTGGTGAATGATTTTCAGGACTTGGTATTTTGAAATTCGTCAAAACAATACTTTCAAAGTAACTGAAACCGATCAGAAACTAAAACTCCTGGGACACGTACAAGCAAGTCCATGTAGCTTTTAGAATGTGGAATTGCAATTTTCACTTCACACTCCATTGCATGATTATTATGCAGTTTGTTGTAGTCATACTCAGTTTAATGTCACACAGCTGCTTAAACAAAAACATTAAAATAAAATTGGGGCTAGGTGATCTGTAAGGTAGTTGCACAGGATCTTTTTAAACGAGGGTTGTGGATGGGGTCAATATAGGAAGAGGAAGAGGGGGAAGTGGGAGGAGGGGGAGGGAAGGAGAGGAGGTGGAGGAGCTGGGAGGAGGTGGGAGGAGGTGGGAGGGTGAGGAGTAGAATGAAGCTTACCGCTCCCTGACTGGCTGTACTCTGTCTCTTTGGAACCTGGGAGAAACCAAATGTTGATGTATGGATACCAGACAATAACAGAGCACCAGGGAAATGATGGACAGAGGTTGATGCTATCGATACATTAGTTTACTACACCATACTGTGAATCTACATATGATCTCAATTACAGAGCAGCTTCAAAACATTAACACTGATCCTGTGTCTGCCAACGCAGCACTTATTGCTGCATTACAATAAACACTCATTATTTACTGCCTTGCAAATAACAATACCCCCATCAAACTGTATCTTGTTGGAAAGAACATAATTCTCTTTATTGTGATATACATTTGGCCATGTTTTCCATGTGATACCACTAGTAATAGTAATGAGGAAAAGACAGGTACTATGTTCTTGTTCATCTATGGTACTGTGACCAGTCAGGCAGATACAGATTTGTAAGAGCGCTAAATAAGTGATCTTTCTATTGTATTATTGTATGGGTTTTCCTGTGAGTAAGTAATTACAATGTTTTTGTGTTCCATGTGAAATCTCGTAGTTATGCAGATATGGGTGAATGCTATGGACTGGAATGTCCGGACAACCCCAATGCAAATGCATACAAGTCACCCATTCCTAATAAAAGATCAACTGACAGGAATCTTTGGCAACAATTCCATACGAAACTCCACTTTTCTGGGTCCACAATCTGGGTTCAGAAAGACATCTGTCCTTTGCACTTTATGCCAACGCGCAACTGTTTTACCCAATGTTTTGCAACAGATTGAGGGCGCAGTATACTAGCAGGGCTGGGTTAACTCAGGAAAGCCTTATTGTCCTAGACACATAAGTGTGGTGCGTATTCCTCATGAGATACATTTATATGGTCTCATGGAGGAAACAACATCAATTTTTTTGAAAAAAAAAAGAAGTAAAGGAAAGGGTATGCAATTTTAATATTGGGTACCTACCACAAACTCTGCGGGAAAAAACCCTGATGCACAGGTCCTTAAGGATCTTCCTTTCCACCAAAGGACGTCCTCTTTATCTAATACCTCGATGACATCATTCCGATCGAATGTAAGAGCTTTGAGGCCACTAGGTGGGGTGGGTTGACCTCTGTAGGGTTTGCAGCCTTTCACAATCTGCGAACCTGTAGAGAGGAATTGATAATGGACTCGGCATTTATGAAGTGATTTGAAACCAAGTATTAAAGTGGCTTATACACTATTACTATCATAATCCATTTCAACATTTTATTGAGCTGCTTTATAAAAGGCACACAAAGTAAGAAAGCAGTATAAGAGTACCCACCGAAATATCATTCATTCAGAATTGTGTACGGCGTTCGCCATCTCTTATGTATATTACAAAAACGCCTGCCCCCAAAAACATGAGAGCTAGCAACCGGCTTGAAAGTCTGAGGGATTCAAATTCAAGCTGTAACTTGTGACAAAGCAAGCCATTGTACCAGACATTATTCAAATCTAACTCACAAATGGCTTATTATTATTAAGGGACAAAAGTCATAGATGTTGAACCCTCCCCCACACCACCAATCACCATCCCATAACCCATTATTTGGTTTTACCTGAACTGCCCACTCTTGAGGATCTCCTTGCATCACAGTATTGGATGCTGTCAGATTTTAGGCACTCTTTGTGTACACAGATCTTGCATTCACTGCATTTGTACCCCTGGAAGAAAAGCCCTCTATGGTGCACAAAAAAAGAAAATTCAGGACAGTTTCAAAACAAAGTTAACAAAACTCCACATACTATAAACAATTTTCTAAACTAGACAGAATACTTTTTAATACCTCTGTTTAAACCTTGCTGACACAGAAGTCGATTTCATGTTCTTCCACCCATCCTAATGAAAACAAACCGAGGCTGGTCTGAATGAGTGGCTATGGCTTGGTCCTCAAGTGAACAAGTGTTGAAACATAGAATGCCATAGCAACATCCTGTAGTTGCAGCCGCCAATTTGGTCATGACCGAGTCTGTACCCGAATTGAGGGCTATGGCTACAGCTCGACTGTTGCTAAAGGTGTTGCTAAGGAAGTCCTATATTTCAACGCATGATGCGGTGATCCAGCCGTAGCTGTAGCTGAAGTTGCCAATTTGGACATGGCCTGAGGCTGGAAAGCAGGCAAATAGTCCGATCCTTTTCTATGAAATGATAATTAAAACTACAAATCCTTAATGTGTATACTGGGAACCAGGTAAACATGGCAACACAAAAGCTCAAGATTTGACTTTACCTTAGAAGTTTTTGACAGACTTTACAGTATGCAGGATCGGTGAAGCTTGTGTAGATGTACTTATGTTGACTGTTTGGCAGAGGATTAATGTTATCCCTACAGAAAGGAACAAGAACAATTAGTACTCTTCAAAGGAGGAGAAATCAAGGCCAAAATTCTCAAGATTGCATACATCAATAAATTGTCTTATTTTGGACAAAACTACAACTTTATAACAAATGGCCTTTGTGCTCAGGCCTGACTGGTTCAACTGATTAATGTCGCCTATGGTAAGGAAAAGGTTAATGAACTCACTGTGCTAGTCTGATATTCTCTACCCATCTCAGCATCATATCTTCAGTTTTACAGGACACTTCAACTGGGGAAACGTCATCGTTGTTGTTGTTGACTGGTGTGAGCCAGAAGCAAAAATTCCACTGTAAAAAAAAAACACCCCAAAGTTGTTAACATTTAGTAAATACCAACTTCACTGTCAAATCAAAATATGTTTTACCATTTGGAAATATAATTTCAACTGTCATGTTTCACAAAGCTCTCTAGTAGAAAAAATTGCTTAAAATAAAATATTTGCTAAGCAAATATTGACCGGGAACCAGTCAAGAGCAGCGTAAACTGCAGGGTATTATTTTGGCTGGTAAGCCATTTCTGCTAAGCAAGGCATTGAAGAGGTTTTGAGCTAAACACCTTTATGAAATTGGGCACAGGATGTGAGTCACTAGGAGGCAGTTTGGTCAAGGCTTCTTCACATTCAAAGACAGGGGGGGGGGTCAGTTTAGAGTCAACTTGTGAGGGTCATGGTGTATGAGGATCAAGGGATTACAGACTGATTGGTGGGCCATTAAAGGATTACGTAGCTTACTAATTTGAAGTCATATTGGCCATGTAACCTGTGACAACCCATGTTAACAAAAGAGCCACAGAGCCTGGACTTCCTGTAGGCATGATTTGTACACAGCTCAGTGGAAGAACACATAACAACTTATATTGTACGGAGATTGCACTGACTGTTTTATCAACTTCTGATATTAAAAACACAGGAGACACATCTCAAACTTATTCAGTTGTTATTTTGAATTATGATACAAAATGTAAACTTCCCAAATGACCAGTGTAGAATCTCGCCTGCCAGGAAATGACCTGGAATGTACAAGGTCACTATTTTTGTAAACAAGGGTTACATGGTCCATGGCCATTGGTAATCTCAACAGAACTAACAGCGCATGTTCCTATCAGTTTGTTTTTTAGGTAAGGTGAGGAACAGTTTCAAACTTAAAGAGGGGCTCCAAGTTCAAATTCAGTTTTGTGATGCACTCGTTTTCCAATCTTATGAAAATGGGGAAAAATTACAAGTGTCTATTAACCTAGTGTTAAAATAATGCAAAATGCCACTGTGTTTAATCCCTTCAAGTGCAATATCTGTCAAAATCCAAAAACATTCAATTAAGTCACATTTCAAATATTGGTCTGTACGATTTTTTTCAAATTTCAGTTCATTCCCGAGTTCTAATGATAATTGAGCTTATGAGTATGACTGGCGCAGAAATTCATCTTTAAAATTTACAGACCGAATTGTTTTTGCTGTCCGATGACATCAAGTTTCAAATTTCACTCTAAAAACACATAAAACGGTATTTGACAATATTTTTCCAAAACTCAATTTGACCTTTTTCAAAACAGAACAAGCTTGCCCTCACCTTTCCACTCCGACCCTTAGGAAGATTGTCTTCAATCTTGTATTTTTCGAGATCAATGATGCAGTTGAACTCATGGTTTTCTTGCCCCTGGTAGTCACAACAAAGGAGAGGGGGAAAATAATAGATACAAAAACTTTATTTTAGCTGTGCTGAACAGGATTTATGGATTTTTATCAAGGTGCAGCCATTTTGTTTTTCTTCCATTCAAACCAATGTAATCAAACTGAAACTGAAAGGGAACAAAATCTGGTCCATTTTATAAATTGAGAAATCAAACTATCAGTGTCATTGTGTACACAGGAAATCTGACAAGGATGGCTGCAACGTGATAAAGGTCCATAGACGCTGGCCCATTGGGATTGTACCAAGGGTCAGGGTACCAGACTTCATTTCTGAGTCGAAAATACTGCAAATCTTACCACTAATGCTTTCATACAAAGAAAACAATTTTCATTTTTTTTAATAGATGTTAAATTTGCATCTGGGATAAACATTGGTGTATGGGAAAAACCAAAATATAAGGGATTTTTTTTTCCTTAAAACTTTTTATAACTTTGAAATCAAACTTGCTCCAGTAACAAAAACACTGTCATTATAGCTTATATATTGTTTACCAACTGTAAAAAATTAAACTAGCTTCATTATTGCAGTTAACTAAAATTTCTTGGTCATGGATTGTCATATTGACAGCCCTGGGGACCAGCTGCTACGAAATGAAGCATAAACAAAATGATGGCGTTAAGTGTTGGTCCATTCAACATGCAGTGTGCCAGCCGTTATGTAGCCATGGTTACCCCTTGGATGGATGACATCATGCTATCAGTACATGTATCAAACTCAGAAAAAGCTTCCGTTCAAATTTACAATCACTGAATTTACTTAAAGGAACAGTATAGTACTCAGAAAATGTTGCCTTCAAAAATGCACTAAACTTGAACCCTTTAGAGACCATAATGTCAAGTAACAACTTGAATCAAAATGCCCCTAGATTTGACCTTACTTCCACTAAACCAAAAAGGTTCAGAGTAACGGTTTTGACATGAATTGACACTTTCAATGTTTCCCATGTTAACACAGTACCTTTGTTTCTAAAACAAACAAAACAAAACTTCTGTTTTGTACTATTTTTTCAGACACTTGAACAAGAACAAAGTATTCCACTCGACAATTAAACCATGTCTGGGCATATGGTGATGATAAAATGAATGGTCTCTATAGGGTTGAAGAGAGAGTGGATCAATATGTTACAAAATGTTTCCATAATAACTTAAACTGAACTCAATTGGCAAAGATATGGTTGACAAACTGTTATTTGAAAGGGAACATTGAAAATCCAAACCCTTTCAACTTTCACTTATATTTGATAGCACAGCACAATGAAAAATTCCTTTAATTAAAAAAAAAAGTTGGAGGGCCATTAACTATTTTTTTGCATAAAAACAAAGAGTGCCAACTAGCATTATTACAGTTGAGCTCTCTATAAGCATATGCCTTCCTCCAGGGGGTAGGTAACTGATGTGATTATTACATCTCCAATTAATGCTTTAATAGTGGTTATGACATCTCAGCCAGAATCATGGGTTGGAATCCAACCTAAGGGCCTGTGGATTTTCTTTGCGTCGCCATAGAAATAAAACAAGGAGTATACTGAGTTCAATTATCATATCTGTGTTTGCTGTGTGCATACCCTCTATGTCAGCTGTGGACATAGAGTATCAATATAGAGCAAGTTTAGTTGGCTGACTAGAGTCAACTAGACTTAACCATATGTGTAGTTGATCTAGATGTCACTTGAATGCTGCATGGTTGAACTAGCTACAGTATGCCAACTGGATCAACCTACATGTAGCTACAGAGCACCATTTCTCTAGTCAACTAACGAAGTTACGTCACTTTGTCAAGATGGCAGTTTGTGTGATGGAGACAGTTTGGTAAACTTTTGCGATAACACAAAACATTGATTTAACAATAACTTGTAGGTTTTTGCCAAGAAAATATGTTAAATATTAAGATAATAATTATTACTGAACTATATTTTGCAAGTAATTTTTTTACGAACCAATAATTTGTTTCTGTTCGATCTGTCGTCGCCTTGTTGGGTTGCCATAGTTGAAGAATCAATCGACTAAGCTTGTTCAATTTGAGTGAACCACAGACCACGCATGTGTGATTTAATGGCATATTGACTAAACATTAGCTCCCAAACTTGCTCATAGAAGAAGAACACAGAATACTGAGCTCAATTGTCATCTGTGTCTTCTGCATTTGCCCTCTATGTCAGCTGCAGTTGGAGCCATGTAGAACCGGGTAATCAAAGGAACCACCCAAGCTTCACATAGAGTACAACAAATTAATACCATGTGACATGACTCTATGGCAACAACTAACCAGATCAACCATTGTGAGGGCTGAAATTTGACACACAGCTACATTAATAAATGGCAGCGCAACACAAATTGCCTCATTCGAAGCACAGATAACTATGCACACAAAGCATGCTCTGAGTTGTAATCCAATGGAAAGCACCAAGTACATGTATACAGTGTTTATCATACATCAATATGTTGTTTTCCTTAATATTTATCATTAGTAAAACTAGTTTTTTGTTCTTCAAATGTTCAATTACCAACATTTTATGACATGTACAATAATCCCTCAGGAATGAAAGTGTTGCTTACAGTGTAAGTGCTGACTTTCTGTACTAGCTGTGTAGCAAAGAATGTTTAGTAATGCAAGTACATACAGGGGCCACTTTCATAAAGCTTGTAAGAAAATGTTTTCTGCTTACAGAACAGCCATTAGCAGCATTTCTATTTCACAAATACTGCTAACCATAAGCAAATCAAAAGACAAGCTACCTTGCCGGCAGTTTCTGTAAGCAAATGAGTGACGCAGTGATGCAAATCCATTGTGAAAGCCAACACGCAAATCTTCTCAATCGTTCATGAAATACACTTTTGCTTATTTACACATGTTTTTTCTGAAATAGTAAGAACACAACTTTGCTTACCGGTAAACAGCTTTATGAAATTGGGCCCAGTGTGCACAAGACTAAAATCCTTGCTAACCTGAAAAATATGCTGATGATACAGCTTGGATATGCATGTTTCCGATTGAGCTAAGCAGAGCCTAGTGAAATTGGGCCCTTAGCCTTAGTGCCCCTTCAGGCTCCCAGAGACTTTCAGATTTTCCTATGGAAGTATCTTTTGTAAAACAAAAAGTGGTCTTGACCACTCGAAGGTGAAATTCCAGGCTTGTTATCATTATGCAATGATACATTTTGGTTTTGGGCATGAGTCCCCAACAATCCACAAGTTTCACAACAAAATGTCAAAATATTTATATGTACAAAGAATGGTACATTGTACAACACACATACAACATTTTGTATGGAAAGTACTGTCTGAAGTCAGAATCCTGAAAAGAAAACCTGATTCTAAGAGACAATATCTGGACCAAAGTTACCTGTAAATAACAAGCTGCATCAATGTTAACATTGACTAACAGGCACACCAAAATGAAGAAATCATAAAATCAAAATGAAAACCAATCCAGTTAGAGTGGGGGTTGAACTTTTCACATGTCAGTTCATGCAGTGGTGTCATAAACAAGGCATACATACAAAAGTACTATTAACAATCAAAATAGAAGAAAGCCGGTTTTAAAGCCTATCTACACAGTCAGTGAGCGACACATGCCTATTGCTGCAGATATCAAAATTGTATACAATATCAAACAGTCAAGTACATGTAGGCAGGCATGCAATTGTAACTTCACCAAAAAAGAGGAAATTACAAAATTCAATGATTTTGTACAGTATTTTTCAATTTTGAATGGTAAAACTGAGAATAAAAAAAAGAGGAAATCAGCTGATCCGAGGAAAAGTTGCATGCCTGTCTAGGTCTTCAAAAAGGACTGGAATTTCAAGAAAATATCTGCTCGGCCACAGGGCTTGCAGTGCAAAGCTTTCACTTCTCAAGATTTAAAATGCTTCCTAATGTATAAATGTTGCTTGTTATTACACTTTCAGTCTCTTTTGCAGCCATTTGAAGTCACTTGCCAAAGTAAACAGATACAAAACAGAGTTTCAGTAGAGGGCCTATTCACTGTAAACAAGTGTCACATGGCAGGATATTAAAAGGCTCTGTTCAGGATCAACAGGTAAAACGTATGCTTCAATGCCGTGAACTGTTTGCGTAAATAGACTTTAATGATGATCTAACTGCAAAGCTGAAAAGAGAATTATCTAATAAATTATGCTTGTAAGTCTTCAAAATATGGGTTTTTTGTACACAAAAAAAGTGAGTTCATGCCACTGTGAATTGCAATGAATACAACACAATTTGGGGACAAATACAACGTGCTGAAGACATTTGTAGTACATACCCAGAACTTTTCCATACCGAGCTACAAAGTGCAGGTGAAGGAACAGAATAGAGGTCATAGGTAGGTCAAATTGGGAAAGGTCAAATCTTAAAGGTCATATTTAAGTGGTCAACACAAAAGGAAAAGTTTTAAAAGATCCTAGAAGTGCTAGGACTAATAATAAAAAAAGAAAACAAGTTGTTTCCATTTGGTGCAAAGTCAAAGGTCAAAATTAAATTAAAACAGATATACCAAAAGTCAGCACATTCAGGTCATTTATCAAAGGTCAAGTCAGGGTCACTTACCAAAGGTATAAATTTATGTGAAAATGTGCTATAAAAGCAAATTGTACTAAATAATATACGTACCACACATAAAGTGTACAAATAGTGCATTACTGAAAACAAGCATCAAGAAAATAATCTTAAATTCTCAACGACACCAATCTACACTTCAGCACTGGGAGCGACATCCAATCTACACCTCAGCACTGGGAGCCAAACTTATGGTAATCGATCCCACATGTTCCTGTGGGTCTACTTTCTTGAATACAACAGTTTGGCCCAGAGTTAGCCTGATTCTTCTCCTCCATTGTAATGTGTGTATGTTTGTTGTATGTAACTTGTGTCCTTTTTATGTATTTTTATTGTTAATTACTACAAAATTTTGTCTATCTTTTTCTGGCGCTTGCGCTGTGGATGTTGTATGAAATAAAAATACAAATGAAAAAAAAAAAACCTGAATAAAAAAAACAAATAAAAAAACCAAAAACCAAATGAATAAATAAATAAAGTGAAACAGTGCCACTCAACTATTCATTCTCATGGCACCATGCTGTAAGGTAAGGTCTTCGGGAAGAAAAAGTACATTTTTAAGACCGACATTTCAAAGGCAGATAATGAAGGAGATTGTGTGATATCAATCAAAAGATAATTCCAGAGCTTTCTTGCAGTGATTCCAAAAGCGTGCTCCTCCTCATCTGAGCTTACCTCTCGGAGAGTAAAAATACCGAATTTTGGGGACAGATGTAGGATAATGTAAACCACATTGTTGCTCCCTATGCACTTTTGCAACAGTAGAAACAAAAAAAGGAGCAACTTGTAAATACATGTATCAGTGAAGCGATAATCTGGTCCCAAAACGTAACCCAGAATTGACAGATCATCACTGATTTGACAATATTCTTCCATGTAGCATGTAAGCACATGCTTTCTGCTTATAAAGCAGCCATTAGCACAATTTCTATTTCATTAAAACTGCTAACCACAGGGATGTGATAGGCTGTTGAGAAAAAAACCTGGACTCTGACCAAAGCGCGAAAGCATGCGAGCTCGAAAACTTGCGAGCATGAAGCCCAATATTA
>CM021540.1:166816-177505 GCA_010994315.2 Pisaster ochraceus | reverse complement strand
AAAGAATTCCGGTTAAAAACGGAGAAATCACATCCCTGTAACCACCATGAGCAAAAGGCACACAAGCTTGCTGACGGTTCTTGTAAGCAGATCAGTAACGCAACAATGCAAATCCATTGTGAAAACACACAGGCTTATGAAATACACTTTTGCTAAACTATTTTTTCTGCTAAACTATATTTTTCTGCTAAAGTGAGCACATAAATTTGCCTAAAGGTAAACAGCTTTGTGGGCATGTGATGATGCATATCATTTGACATTGGTTACTTGCTACCTTCTAGCAAGCGATTATGTTAAACAATTTCATGTATACTTAGCATTTGAAATTGGACCTCAATCCTGTGGAATTTTTTTATGAATAACACTGGTTTTATTATGATTTTATTACTAAATTGCAAATGTCCTCCGACATACAGTTTTTTTCTTAAAAGTCGTGATAATTATGACAGGTAGGAGAGACAATGTTGCCCTAAGTCAATCTAAAGTGATCCATAATTAAGAAGAGCCGATATCTACCTTTCCACTCTTGTTGCAGACTATGATGACCTTGTCGAAGAGGAAACAGTACCTCAGAGAGCCCCCGGCCAAGATGCTGGAAAAAGAAAAAGCACAACAACATTTCAGAGACTAATCTTGTATTAAGTATAATGTGGGAGTCTAAACATTCTTACTCCAAGCTGATATTAGGACGCAGCTACAATGTGTTGGGGCTGCATGCATGCAAGGGTGCCTTGGCAGCCAGCCACATCGACCCATGAACATGTATGACCATGGAGCACAGCCAAAGATCAAAAGTATTTGACTTTTCTAAAGGGAAGCAAAGCAAAGGGCCCAAAGAAAAACTTTCGTGACAGAGGAGAAAAACAAAACAAAACTCTATTCACATATGCCCTTAGCCGGGGAACAAACCAGGTCCACCAAAGTAATGAAGCTTTTGAGCAGAAAACGGTGCATAGTATTAAGCAGTAATTTCCAGGGACTAGTCATAAACAATATACATAACATATTGTTTTGACTGGTAGCCTGTTTCTGCTAAGCAACATTTTTTGTGCCCGATACTTAACGGATGCAATGTAGGCAACTGCCAACATAACCCTCGTCATTCAGTGCCTTGAAATCCCTTGAAATGTTGCAGCAGGGACCAATTTTGTAGAGCTGCTTAAGCAGACAACATTGCTTATAAAACATTTCTGCTAAGCAAATATGAGCAGGATACCAGACACAGATGGTACATGTGATATTGTATTTTGGCTGGTAATCTTATTCTGGTAAGCATAATTTAGTGGTCTCTGCTTCTTTTGTGCTGAAGCAACTCTACAAAATTTCCCTCATAGAGCTACATGTGTACCTTTAACACTGATTTTATACACAGCAAAAATAGATTTCAAACTTTTAAAAGAGGATCCGAGACAGACTCAAGATTCTCTTAAAAGATACACCTAATACAGATTAGATAGAAGAAACAACATTAATGTTAATTTGTTAATGATAATGTTATATCTCAAAAAAACGTACGTCTTTTTTGTTCCAGCAGGGTTTTTTAGTTTGAGCTCTCCGTCTTTCTGAAGACGACCATAATCGTTGACATGAGGCCCTTTGTAGCCAACCATGCTAGTTGAGAGAAAACAATATAAAAAAAAACATTAAATGAAAAGGATAATACATTATTGGTTTTTGGAAAAGTCTTTAAACTCATTCCCTCTGGCTTGTAGGCTCATGTAAATAAAAGCCCAAGGCGTGTTTGACATGTCTTGTCAAAGGCATACAATAATTGTTACTAAAAGAAGGGTTGTAAATGCAGACTTTGGTTTAAGACGAAGTGCAATAATTATCTAGGTATAAATTCACAGTCTAGATTCATATCCTGTAGTTTTCAATAGATAGTTCCAACTTGGCCATCTTTACAGGCAATGATGATAATTTTGTTAATGCACAGCTATGCATTTTGCATAAATACTGCGTATGGCACACAGAGGTTTAATACACTCCATGACTGACAGTGAAACATTTGGCTGCATAGACAAATTAGAACCAAAGTTGCCAGTAAAAATGGCATATAAAGGGAACTGTTTATTAAAGATGGTTGCGAGGTTACTGGCCCAACACTAAAGTTACTGGCCTCAGGCCTGTGGTCCAGTGTAAACTTCAAACTCTGGACACAGCATATCTACATGTACCTACCTCTTCTGGATGTCTTTGTTGTTTTGCATAACTTCATTATCTCTCTTCACCTCATTCACGTAGAGGCATATATCCTACAAATAAAATAAATAAATGAACAATAAAATCTACATTAGTTCAAGGTCTTGTGACATGATAAAAGTAGTTGATTACCTAAGATTTGTTAAGCTTTTCTTTTTTTGTTGCTGCTTATTTTTTGGAAATTGTCAGAGTGGATGTTTGGAACCATAAATATGGTTGCAGATTTCCAAGGACAAAAATTAAAATATATGGTCACAAGTCACCTCAGAATCACAACTCTCGTAGCATCAGCTTAAAGTAGTATTAAGGAGTTATTAAGACAACTGCTGTAGATTGCAGAGGATGATGCAAAAATTACAGTAGTCAAGGCGAGATAGGATGAGAGATCGCACCGCATGATGGCAGATTGCAGAAGATCATCTTTATCTATGCAAGATGGCTGTTTTTTTTCTGCAGGGCTTAGAAAGCCCTTAGTTTACTTTAGAATTCCTTACCCACAGACTGATTTCTTTATTATGCTTGTGGAGAACAGTGTTTTGGATTTGTAGTGCCTGTGCTTTTTTTCCTACGGGACTTGGAAAGCCTAAAATTTACTGCCTGACTTTGGAATTTCTTACATGCAGAATGTTTCTTTATTACGCTTGTTGAGAACAACTTTTTTGATTGAGCCTATAGTGCCCCACTTCTTTTTTCCAGGGCTTGAAACCCCCCTCCCCGACCCCAATTACTGCCAAACTTTGGAATCCTTACCCGCACACCGCTCTCCTTATTAGGGCTTGTGGGGGGGGGGCAACTTTTGGGTTAGGGCTGGGTGGATTGGGAGAACCTTTACACAATGCATCAATTTCCTCAGCATTTCAAAGAAACACAACACAGTACTGCACACTGTAGTCACAATACACCATATGTTTCTTACCTGCATGATGTCCAGTGCTGTTTCAAGTTCAGGTTTCTCAGGATGATTCTTCTCTGTGTGTTTGATGAGTTCCTGAAATGAGAAATGAGTCAAATGAGTTTTCAGTTCTTCTTCTTATTATCTCGTGATAGGATTCCAAAATGCGGCTTTGTTTGACCTCATAGCGGGTGCTCTCAAAGCTTATGTGTCTAAATTAAGTAAATCTGACAGTGTCTGTTTTCTGCAGCGATACACTCACAGCTACTGCCAGAGCTATCAACTCCGAAGAAACTCTTTTTAGGATAATTATTCTGAGTACTTAGGAGATTAAGAATGTAGACTCACCCTTAGCAGTAAGTGGTACTTCATACATCTCTGCATAGGAATGCTGAGAAGGTCCCGCAATCTGAACTTGTTTTTGTTGGCTCTAAACTGACATTCCTGAGCAAAAAAAGAAAAAATATTAAAGGACGACTGTTATTAATGGATTTCTGCTATGATTAATATTATGAGTAGACTGTAGAGGAGTGTCATGTCCAAGAAGTCTAGTGCACTGTATTCACGTTATGTCACTCACAGCATGTGGGTTTCGGGAGCTTCAAGCCTGGAATTGACTTTAAGATTTCTCAGTAGAAGTGCCCTTTGCAAAATGAAAATGGCCTTGCCCTCTTAAAGATGAAATCTCAGGCCTGAAGTTCTATCAAACTCTTTGCACATAGGGTTGGGATGTTTAACAGACTAATCGAAAAAAAAAAACTTAAAAAAAAACCCCATTGAATTTCAATACCAAATTTCCTCAATGGTTAAACAAAGCTGACGGTAACAAAGAACCCAAAAGCAAAACTTTCTTATCTTTATCCCCTGCGAATTGGAATAAGGGAATAAAAGAGTGGTGACAAGGTCTAACTGGCTATTAGAAGGCGAGGTCCTTTATCGCATGGCCACAACCCTGCAAGGTTTTAAACGGGCGGTTGAGACTGAGTCACCACCAGGGCTTGAATTTGGGGGAAAATCCACAAGACTGCAGGGCTTGTAGGTCAAAACTTTTACTGGACCAGAAAATTTGTTACAAGACCAGAATCAAAATGAGAAGAACACTATCTACACAATTTCCCATTTGAGCTGTTTTTGGAACAAGCACTAGAGAAGTTTTGTCTCATTTTTCTTATGGGTAACATACATACATACAACGGAATTATAAGATATTTGTATTTATCAGTTTAAATTAAAAATACAGTGAGGTGTTGTTAATTAAAAACAAAAGACCTCTGGACTTGTACTGTCATAATTTTACTGGCCCAATGCTAAAATCACTGGCCTCGAGCCTGTGGTCCAGTGTCAAATTCGAGCCCTGACCACTCTATTATGCTGATTCATAAATGCCCTTTTTGTTAAAAAGCATAATAATGCGGGAAAAACTGTAAAACTTTTGTATAAATTTTTGTTTTGTTGCACGTCTTCGGGCTCCACTTTTTCAAACTGCATGCAACGCTCAACGATTGTGCATACGTGAGTGTACTGACACATATTACTTTGAATACCAGTATGTATTGACTGCGTTACGCATAAATAAGTGCCTGCGTAAGCATACCCGCAGCGTGTATGTTTAAACATGTGATCTCTTCTTGACCAATCAGAATAGATCAACTGTCCCAGATATTTATGAACACACATTTTTAATCCCCTACAATTTGTTAATACATTTTGCTTTGTACGTGCCCGCCTGTCATTTGTGGTTTCGTGAATGTAAAGACTGAGTAAAGTGTTCCCTTTTTAATCCTGATCAACTCTGCAAAGTTTGTCGACATCTGCTCCTTTTACATGTGGGCTAATTGGACTCAGTAACAAAGGTTAAACAGTTAACTGGAAGTTACAAGTTCCATTTAACTGTTTAGGAAAATCATTTTAGATGCTTGACTCTACTTGCATGATTGGTTGATGAACTATCTATCCACTATTGAATCCATCAACAATAAGCACATAAGACCAGTAAATACATTTTGGACACACATTATCAAATTTCTTCAGACTTGCCTCAACTTTCTGTTTAACCGTTGGGTCCTTCATGATTTCATCGATGACTTCTTGCGCTGGCATGAGATTGGAGCAGTAGAAACCGTACTGTAGAAAGATCCCCTTGTGTTTAAGGAAGACCTGGCTGATGGTCATCTTGTTAGGTGAGGGGTTGGGATTGTGGGAAGCGGATAGGTCTGCATTGAACTGACAGTGGTCACGGTGAAGCTCCTCCATGTTCAGGAAGATTTTCTTCATTTCCTTGGAAGGTATGTAGTGATTAAGGGGCTTCTTGAAACCCTGGGGGTATAAAAGTTTTCAGGATAGGTTGGAAAAGTAAATAATACTACAAAAGTTGCTACATGTACATACACAAATTTAGTCAATGCTAAAATAAAGACTTCAAAAGTCCGACATGACTGCGAAAAAATATAAACATCCAATGAACAACATGCCATGCATGATAGTTTTTGGTGCAATGTACATGGGATGACTGTAACATTAATTCCCAGCCACCCCA
Source organism: Pisaster ochraceus (assembly GCA_010994315.2). Lineage (NCBI taxonomy): Eukaryota > Metazoa > Echinodermata > Asteroidea > Forcipulatida > Asteriidae > Pisaster > Pisaster ochraceus. The sequence goes on along the minus strand of CM021540.1, from coordinate 171,875 downwards.
TAATTATACCCTATAATCTTCAGTCACCTTTCCCATTCCCAAGCATTTCCTGGCAGGAAAGATACATGTACTTCATTGGCCACATAAGAAATTTCACATTTTGCATCATAACTATAACAAAAAATCTTAAATTATAAAAACAAAACAAGAGTTGAAGAAGTGTGGAAATATATGCCCCCTTTCTTTGCACAGAGATGCCAAAATTGAATTTTGAAAAAGAGTAGCAAGTATCATAATACAATGTAAGTAAACTGGACGGATTGTTTATCGTATCTCATTGAAGTATTATCGTAGCACCGTATTCACGTAAATTCTATGCTAAAATCGTGTATCTTGTTTGTGTCCTAAGTTGATAAAATATGTATTGTGCAAAGAGTTTTTATATTTTCTACTTTTTTAAGCTGTGTACAAATTGTGCCTGCAGGAAGTCCAGGCCCTGTGGCTCTTTTTACACAATGTCACAGGTTACATTACACGTTCAATACTTACATTGACTAACATATAGAGTGCATCTACGTATTTCTTTTCTGTTTCTACAATTTCCTCGATGCAGTATTGTCGCTTGCCTTTCTTCTGCAGTGTTTGGAAAGAGAAGAAACAGGAAAAACAATAAGAAATTCAGATATTTCTTTTTGATTTTCAAAACCTGTTAGCTTGTTTGTGGTGTCAATGATCCATCAGCCCTCAAGCAAACAATCTTAGGATTGTTAATGATGTCGCATAATTTATCGATTTCTTATACTAAGTCATGGAGGCCAGGCGGCGTGTGCAACTTCTAGGCACCAACTGGCTTGTAGAGCGGCGTGTGCAACTTCTAGGCATCGACTTGCTTGTAGAGCGGCGTGTGCAACTTCTAGGCATCGACTGGCTTGTACTTCTAGGCATCGACTGGCTTGTAGAGCGGCGTGTGCAACTTCTAGGCATCGACTGGCTTGTAGAGCGGCATGTGCAACTTCTAGGCATCGACTAGAAATCAGTAGCAACCTACTCGCAAACCCATCGCAAGCTAATTGTGACTGGGATATTAATAAAGTGTGTCAGCCAGTTGACAGCTGGGTCCCCAGCCTGATGAAGGACTATGATGCCACCATTAAGGCTTAAGTGTGGGCAGTCGGCTATCATACATGTATGGTGCAACGTCTGGGGTTCACCACAGTCACAAAGCGAAGATGCGGAATAGCCCTACCTGTGTCCGTGCAAAATCTGTTCAGGAGGCACAATTGACTGCAGGGGATGGTCCATTCAAAATTGCTGAATTAACCCAAAAATGTGTCTAGAATTTGAATGACCAAGTTTTTTTCAAGTTGAAAAAAAAAAATATCCCCAAACTAACAAACAAAACCCCAAACGGATCCTTAAAGCCTTTACTTGTGTGTCTAACTAAAAACCTTTGGCTCTGGGTTAAGCTCCAACGCCATCTTGAAGCTCCATACAGAAAGTGACTGTTTTCAAAATAACTGATGGCGCCTAAACCGTAACTGAAGCCGAAGCTGTGGTTTCAATGAGGTCCATAGAAGAAATGACAGCTATATACGGCTTTGTCTATTGCTGAGGGTGTTGCTAAGAACGGCCCATACCTCAACACATGATGAATTAACGATCCAGCCGTATCAGTAGCTGCCAATTCAGACATGGCATTACATTAATGTGTAAGTTCAATGAAGTGGAAAAGATTCAATACAGCCCTAGCACAGTACCTCAGGTTCTGGCTGATGTGACATCGATTTTTTTGCTTTATTTCGAAGCGACACCAAGTCATCGTATATGCTATCTTCCTCGCCTTCCACGGTGTCATAAATGTCGCCCTCATTGGCCAAATCATGTTCACTGTAAATGAGAAAAAAATGCCACATTAGGGTGTGTTACAGAACCATTTATTGCTTACGACTTTCTGTTGTTGGGACAAAAAGTACTTGTAAGAAAGGAGAAGGGCCTTCTGCCAGGCACCCAACAATCTTATCTGCGTAAATAAGAAACTACTTTACATGCAGTTTTAGAAAGTGGCTTCCTCCCACACGAACACCTCAACCCACTCCTCTATATGTGGGTCGAGCAAACCTGGTGCAAAATCAATGAACATGGTGGAAGATGGTGCTGGTGTGGCAGGAGATTCTATCCCCTATCCATACGGCAAACTGTGTACAATCTTCTGATAGCGCCCTCTTTTGAATCATCCTCCTTCAGCCCATGTTTGTTTCCCATGTGGGGGGGACAAAATCTCTGGGGGACAGATTTCCCTATGACACGGCACCCTCAGATCAAAGCAAAACACTCATAGTACTTTTAATCTTAAGGTTGGAGCAAATACAATAAAATGTATAGGGGACGAAATAGAATGGACTCACTCGGCAAGATCTTCAAGATTCTTATAAATATCTTCCTCTTCAGGTGTTTCCTCTTCAAAACGAACGGCGAAACCTCTGCAGATAAATAATAATAATATTAATAGTAAAAACATATACATACATGTATTAGAACAAATAAAAAACATTGACAAGTATGTATTACTTGTTGATTTTTTTTTCTATTTTCCCTTTTTGGGGGGGTTCTAGGGTAAGTATATTGATTGAAACTTTATACCATGAAAAGATGTTGCTAAGCAGTCTAGTTCACCATACTCAACTTCTGGTGTTCTTATGGTTTGAATCCTGTTCACAACAGCTGTGTCATTCAGCAAAACACTGACATTATGTACTATGTTTTAACCACGATTGAGTTTCACTTTGGATGGGACATCAGGCCATGTCCTTTTGCTCTGAAATCTAGACTTGGCTCGCTCTGGTTCTTCCAGCAAAGACTGTACATTGGAAACCAACATTTGCACCACAGTGCCCTCTTAACCCTACAAAGTACTTCATCTACATGTACTGTATGGAATGTGCCATTCATACAAATATATATTCCCACTATTTCTGAAATGCCTCTGTGGGCATATTTTCTTCAGGTTAAGATAAGGCAAACAAAAGGTCTAATAGTAATACATTCATCTGATCTGGGCCGAGACGTTTCACCATTAAAGTTTGTCTTCAAGGAAGGACAAAAGGACCCTTGAGATACACACACTGGAAGCAAGAAAGCAATATAGACCATCATGGACCATGTAACCATTGCTTACAAAAAGAGTGACCTTTAACATTCCAGGGCTTTTTTGGCAGGCAAAGATACAACACTATGAGAAATTTTAAATTTTTTGTGTTACATGTACATGTACATTATAACAAATTGGCGTGTCGTGGCCGAGCGGAAAAGAGCACCTCAAGCTCTGGTGTTTCTGATCAACAGAGTGTGGGTTCAAGTCCCGGTCGTGACACTTATATGTCCTTAAGAAAGACACTTAACCATTATTGCTTTGTTCTTCAGATGGGAGGTAAAGCTGTAGATCCTGTGTGTTGTGTAATGCATATATAAAAGAACCCAGTGCACTTATCATAAAGAGAAGGGGTTCGCCCTGGTGTTCCTGGTTTGATTAAATAAAGGTCATATTATGGGTTATGCAAAGGAAAAGGTCTCATCAAGCCTTGTCCAAAAACATAGCTCCATATTCCTTGCAGGAAAAATATTGAATGTTGGAGCGCCATGAGCGTCACTGAGTGATAGATTTGAGTGCTAAAGAAGCAATACACTGTTATGTATGATTTGATGTGTTCTTCCATTGAGCTGTGTACAAATCTTGCCTGCAGGAAGTCCAGGCTCAGTGGCTCTTTTGTAAACATGTTATGTCACAGGCAACATGTACATGACCTATAACTGAACTGCCTAATTGTGGCAGACACAGTATTGTACTATCACTACAACTCTGGCGCTTTCCTTGCTTTCCCCCCTCATTAAAATGTTGTCTGCATGCACATGCACAAATGTATTTCCTTGAAATATTTCACAATTCTTCCTCATTTTTGATTGAAGCAACATGTACAATGTACATGTACATGTATGTTTCTCTCTTTTCTGAAAAGTTCTTGGCAAAAAAGTTGTTACCCGAATTAATAATCCATGGGTAACATTTCAGCCTGACCCTGAAAAACTGTCACTTTCAAGAAAACTGTGTTCAGACGGTCAGACCGTGTCTCTTGTAAGACCCTAATCAGACTTGATGAATTTCCCATGAAATACCCAGAAAACTTTGGTAGAGCTTTTCACACTTGGATTGCTAACACTGGCATACACCTGGGAAAAAGCCATTTCCCAGGAAATAGCTTGAGCTTTGAAGTGAGATTCAACATTCGATGTGCATGAGTTAGAACACCGAGTGTTAACAATACATTATTTCTACCAGAAAAACTGTATCAAGTTTGAAATAAACATGATGCAGGAGGGGGGTTAAAATTCCCCAGAAATTTCCTGGGTTTTATTTATTATTTATGTTTTGTGGAAAGGGCTTTTAAGATGTTCATGTGAGGTTTGTGACCAAGTGGTTGAGCATTATGCATGTCATGAAACACACAATTTCCATACAACGAATGTATAAAAATAAAGTGGTCATAAGGCCTTTTCACACTACGAAAAATCTCCGTGTTGGACACGGGTCCGACATGTGTTAACTAGTGAACCTTTTTCACACTGCAACATTTCAACACGGCACTGAACCGTGTGAAGCGCTTACCCCGTGTCGAAACTAACCCTGCTCGGTAGTAGGGTTGAGAGTTCCCACTCTGTGTTGAGAAGTCTGACACGTGTCAAAAGCCGTAGTGTGAAACGCTTCTGGGTTAAAGCTACTAGCTGGTACCGCGGTGCGTGCACTGTAGTTGTTGAGCAACTAACAAACAAATAACCTTTGACCCACCACATCGCATCATCCATTCATCACCTGTCCAGAAGTCGCGCGTTATTAACAATTTAATAACTTTTGAGCCAGTAATAATGGGCCCTAAAAATGACAAAAGACCAACATGGAGCGAGGAGGAGGTTGGTTCCATGTAAAGTATTTGGGCTGACAGCTCAATCCAGAGCCAGCTTGACGGAACAACAAGAAAAAGCCGTGTTTTCACCAAGATAAGCGCAATGCAGAATGGGATTTTCTGATTTACCCGTGTAAGATCCGGACATTTGTGGTAAGTGTGAA
>CM021540.1:134944-148368 GCA_010994315.2 Pisaster ochraceus | reverse complement strand
CTAATTTCAAGCCGAACACCGTGAGTTTGTTCACAAACTCAATCTCTAGTTTTGATAAGTTTTATGTTGAAAACAAGTCAATCTATTTGTCCTTAATACACGTAATAAAATATAAAGTCAAGCTCAGCGCTAGCCTGTTGTTAAATAACCATGATTATCTGGCCTCAATTCAATGCGTGGTGTTTGTTGTGCTTTAATTATTTGGGTTTGTTTCCCCATCCGAAAAGTTCCCGGTAATACCGATAACCGCGGTATTTTGGCGACGGTACAATGTATACCGTGGACCCTAAAATCAAAAACCGCCCAAGCTTATTTAACACTGTTCTGGTTTTGACACTGTTTTACACAGTAACTGTTAGTGTCATATGTTCTCATGCACTTGTTAACCATTTGGATGACTGATCTTTAGTTTCCAGCAAATTTGAAAAAACCCACTTTGAAATTCACAAGATTTTTCCTGCCAGTTACATCTAAGATTTGCTCTGGCAAACAGGGCAAAAAAGGCCTGGAATTACACAAGGAAATTACATTCACAAGGCCTTGACCTCTGTTTCCCTAGTCTTGGCCTTGGTGCCCCTTCAAAAGGACTTTAAGATTTTCCATGGGAAGTGCCCTTTTCCAAAATGAAAATCGCCTGGCCCTCTCAAAAATGAAAATTCCCAGCCTGCATAATCCGAAACAGCCATGAAAAACTGACCCCAGGGACCAATTTGTGATTTTCATGTCACTACATACATGTAGGCCTACATATATGTAGAATATGATCGCTTGAGTTAGATGGAAAAAGAAAAACTATGAAACAGTTTTGGGAACACTGTTACTCCTGACGATATACAGCACAGTTTCACTTTTGAAAATCAGGTTAAAGGATAGGGTTCCGCCTGCTAGCCAGTTCTTGAAATGGTTCGAAGAATAAAGAATATGGCCAACTTTTTATACGATAGAGTAATTCTTGACACATGAGCATACTGTAACTTGAACCACTAGAAACTAACGGTTACTAGCATACATGTAGACACTTTACAAGGGCAAGGTTTAGTCTCTCTTCATTGCTTTTGCTGACAACAACCCCCCACATAGTCCAAGCACCAAATGATTACACTCATTCCAATCAATAAACGCAGTGTAAAATTACAGCTCTTTCAGAATCCAGGTTTGCACTTGTACCTCACACGTGCAACATGATTACTGATTCAATGCAGCAATCATCAGTCACACAAACTACGCTTAATGCTGTGGCACTAAGACCTTTCAAGTAATTAATTCTACATCGTAAGTGCGTGTATGTTTCGTTACGTCAATCGGTGGGAAGATTCCTGAGAAGTACAGTACAGGCCAACCTTAACGAAAGAAGAGGTTCACAGCAGTGGATTCACACTCGAATGCACAAGATGCTGTTTTATAGAATGTGGATTTGATGAGTTTATAATTAAAGAGAATGAATCATAATGTTTATCAATTGTGTTTTACCTGATACACCATTATCTATTAAGCACTGCACACTCAGTACTTACCCGAATCCTGCAGGTGTGAAAAACTAATATTCAACAAAAATGAAAAACTATAACAGGCATTAAGGTGGGATTTGAACCCACCACCTTTGCCAATTTTTCTAGAGTCTTACCAATTTAACTACATGTAATTAACACCTGCCATATTTAAACTTTAAAGTAGAAGATACTGGATAAGAGCAAAGCTCATAGCCTAATAAAATTCTGCACAGAAAAAAGGACCCAGAAGAAATCTTTCCCAGGCTCAAGACACTACATTTATTTATTCTTTTTTTGGAGAGGGGAACTTGTTTCACTTTAGCGTGTTTAGGCACAACTTCCAAAATTTTGCTCAGAATGCTCCCAGTTTTGAAAAACCCTGGGGAGAACCCTGCGTGTAAATTTAAAAACATGCATTTCTTTCTGGCTCCAATACCATACATTGTACATGTACATGTGCTGCACATCACTCCCTTGGTTTCACGCTAACACACGAACTATAACAAATAAAAAGCCTGGGAAACATTTCTGCATGAAAGTGCTTTCATTTCTCATTCTGCAATAACTAAAATGTTGTTTTGTCAGACAACAATACCGTGACTTACCTTGTTTATTTTGCTTTTCTCAATAGTGCATTGATAAGAAACATTTACATCACTACAAGTTAGTTTCTTCCACAGAAAGAGACAGACACAGAGACCATGGGAGACCGTGCTGCCCAAGTCTTAGCCTTTAGAGCCCCTTCTTTGAAATTTGAACAAATTTCCACTTATGTGTGTGCACCCTTCCAAAAGCGAGTAACTTTGACCCTTCAACAAGGCTAGACTTTCATGACTGCAAGCAGACCTACATGTACATGTATCAGGGAATGACTTTGTCCAGGACTTTTGCATACCATAGCCAAATATTTAGACTGAACTTATTTTGTGCACACTGAATGCTAATAACAGACACATGCAACTTGGACTGCAAAAAAAGAGGAAACTGCCTGGAATGGAATACAGAGCTTTTGTAGGTTTATCAGTTTTCTATGACAGAGGAAATCAGCTGAACCGAAGCTGCATGCGTGCAATATTGTGTAGCATTACATGTACATGTACAGGTACACCAATGTAGCAGGGTTTGCCCTCAACTTTTTCAGTGACTTACAGTAGCAAGCTGCCAGTTGGCAGGACCAGATTGCTCATCATTTAGCTGGTCCATCAGCTTCTTCACGTGTCCATATTTCATACTAATATAGAGTATAGATGCTTTTCAACACTGAACTAGCTAGCTAGACGACTTGGTGAGAATTTTGACTGGTTCTCATGTGTTATAACTAGTATTTGGCCAGCTGACCACCATGACCACTGTTAAGTGAGAATGCTGATTAGCAAATTTGTAGTGATTTTTTAGAAGGACGTGATAAATTTGATGTAGCCTTTTGCTGTGCAATGTACAAGCAGTGATGACTGAGCAGTGAATATTTAGGCCAACGACTTTCAATTTCAGAGATGTGCAAATTGTGCTTACAAATGTATGTCAAAATGTTGCATTCCCTAAATGCAAATACATGTACATATCATGTACATAAACAAAATGTGTTTGCGGAGTTCAGTATAATGCACCAATAAAACTTCTTATCAATTACAGAAAGTGACCTCTAGAGTAGCCCAAGAAGCCAGCCGAGACTTTGCCTTTAAAATTAAATGTTTACATGGATTTGTCTATGAAAATTAATTATTTAACTGACCAGCCTAATATCCATACTAATTTGCTGTGACAGAATTAAGTTAATCATCTCAGTATAACAATTTTTTTTTTTTTCATTTCAACCACATAAGAAATCCTTGGCCCTCAATCTCCCTTGCAGAGTGTACTGTAACCATTAATTTGTTGTATTACAAATAAAACAGAATGTTTGAAGTTTTTTCTCCTACATGTAGTTTTATTGGAACATTTTAAATGGCACTAAGTTATGCCAGTAGGCACAATTTCAAACAGCCGATTTATACCCGGTTATAGCAGAAAATGTTGCTACACTGTAAGCAAAAACATACAGGAAACCAGCCACAGAAAGTGTTAATAATAATAATAAAGACATTTGTAAAGCGCCTAATGCAAAAGCCTCTAAGCGCATAAAGAGAACAATAAAGTATACAAAGAGTGAAAGAAACAATTACAAATAAGCAGATTACAAATAAGCAGCTTCAAACAAATGAGTTTTTAACAGAGACTTAAAACAGTGTAAAGAACTAGCCTGACGAATATGCACAGGAAGACTACATGTATTCCAAAGAAATGGTGCGGCGTAAGAAAATGATCTGTGGCCATAAAAAATGGAAGAAGCTCTTGTAGATGAAAGCAATGACTGTTGAGATGAACGTAAAGTCCGAGTAGGGGAATAATGGTGAACAAGTTCAGATAAATAAGCAGGAGATTGACATGTTTGAGCTTTGAAAGTTAACAAAAGAGTTTTATAAATTGTACGAAACTTAACTGGGAGCCAATGCAATTTCATTAGGACTGGTGTAATATGGTGAGAACGAGGCAAGCAAGAAACGAGGCGGGCAGCAGTGTTTTGTACATGTTGAATTTTAGCAAGATCTTTATCAGGAAGTCCATGTATAGGGGACACGTACATGTTATGTATGGTTCATGTACATATGTACTTTAGATACTGTTCCTTACAGTATCTGATAACGTACAAGCAAAATTGTTTTGTACTTAGCTAGAAAGCTGCTCTATGAAGTTGAGCCCAGCTGCCACTGGTAATGATGCCGGTGTTAATTTGAAGTCTGGCTGTGCATGTATTAACATCATGTACACTGTAGTATCTGTTTTCATGTACAATACATTAACTAAGCACAATAATGTACATTATATAATTATGCATATCCCCATGTCTTTCCCATTTTGTAAAATAGAATTGTCCAGATTTCACCTCAATGATTATAATTCTCTGACAATACACTTCTGTACCAGTGATGAAACAACTTCATTGTTTATTTACACACACTTGCAATAAAAGTGAAATTTTTTTCCAGTAGATAAATTAAATAAATTAAGTCTTTACCACTAATACTTAACATGCTTAACTACCTGCTACTTGCAAATAAATCAAGTAAATCATGTCAAGTAAATCATCAAGTAAATAATACAATTTATATACATTTGTGTACAAGTTGTGAAGGAAACACAAAAAAGTCAAAAAGACTTTAAGGTATTCCCATGAACCCTCCCAAGAAAACAAGTAACAAGAATCCCACTATCCCCCCCCTCCAAAACGGTAGCAATACTTTCCCGTTCGCCGCCCCTCCCCCCTTACCCAGCCCAAAGGACTCATTCTATGCATCCAATATTTGTATATTACACACAAGTTCCATAATATAAATTACATAGCACTTGTCCAACTACATTTTTGTGTACACCAGACAAAATAGAACAATGCTTTATGTGATAAAGCAAACTGTGAAGTACATACTGTACATGTACACTGTACACTCACTGTCCTTCACCTAAACAACAGAATGACATAGTAGAGTTGACCTCACATGCCTACCAAGGATTTCCGGGAGAAAATTGACACATGTACATTGTACATTGACATACATGCGTCTAATTGTATAGTTGGAATTACTGTATTGCCCGACATAAAATGTACGAATCATATCATGAAAGACATCTTTGAACAATTCACAAAGGCAAATATAGCATTTTACAGTTTATCTTTTGCTAATCCTTAAGAACAACATACATGTACATTGTTTAGTGTCTACCACATTGCCACTAGTATCTATTGTGTGACATCATGTAGTACATTGTGTACAAGTACAGTGGACTCTCGTTAATTTACGAGCTCGGAAGATACATAAGAGATGCCGGTTTATACAAGTTTTTCACCGGTCCCGAACTGACCCATGCATGTTTCTACATTGTATGTCTTAAAAAACGCAAATGTCTGAAGCACCCAAATCCATACATGGTACAAACAATGTTTTATACCTTTTTTTCTGTACTTCTTTCATGCATGTACCATACAAAACAAACTTTATTATTATTATTATTTTATTTTCTTCTTTTTGGGGGAGGAGGGGAGCATGGGGAGGGTCTTCATTCTGAAACATAATCTCTGGAGAAACATTTTGTTTGCAAATTTATACAAGAAACATCCCCCTGTAAAGCGTTTGTGCCAACACAGAGGTTATTTATCCTTCGATTAAAGAAAGTCACGCCATCAGTGTTAAACTAATTAACTTTCCTCTTTTTTCATCTCAGTTACTTGATCACTACTGCAGGCGTTCTAAAAACTAATTGTGCAATGACGGCCTAAATGCATAGTGTCAGAATGAGCAGCGTGTTTGACACATTGCCTTTGCCCGCTCAGTCGTCTAATCTAATTAATTAAAGAGATTCTTTTGATATTGCACCATTCTTCGATCAAATCAATGCCTCAGGATGATGATCCACATGGTCATTCACCTTGGACAGTCAATGATTTGTGAGAACAATCTGACACATTTAAAAGTACACCACAACATGTGAAAGTGCATTCATACAGTAGTACGGTATACATGGTACAATGTTAAATATTGTACACTGTACAAACTGTACCCAACATCAACATCAACAGCAAATAAAGCACACAAAATTACACAAGCTAATTTTGCATCCCCAATAAGGTAACCAGCCAAAATACCACATCGTGTGTACTGTTTGTGACTGATTCCCTGCCTCATTTCACCCATAGCAGAAATTTATTTCAAAGCAAATAAAATTGTATCCTCAACACATTATACATGTGTACGTGCATAGTACATGTAGGCCCCTATCCCCTTGAGAAAAAACTTGATAATCGGCAAAACGTTTCCTCTTATGATGAAGCTCATTTGATGCATCATTTCAGAGGTTTACAAAATCTTATCATTATAAACAGAATCTGAGTGTTTGGCCATTTAAAAAAAGATAAAAAATTTCGAAGGGGAGGGGTCTAGGGTCTTTTTATCTCTGTGTAACTATTTGTTCAATCAAATCTGAATATGTGGGAAGATGGATGAAATACGCTATGTACAGGTGTACATGTATGTCATGAAATCAGGAAACAATCCTCCCAAATCACACACCTGAAGATTATACCTACAAGTGACCCTACTGCACAAATATAATGTATATAGTACATCATGTCATGAATGCTGCCACTGATCATTTCACATGTTTTCCCTGTTTTCAATAAAAATGATGACAAGGTACAGTCACCACATTGCATAATAAGTTAATTATAGACGCATGTAAAATACAAAGAGGAGACTCAATTTGGAGAGCTCTCCAGTTTGGTTTGGGTACGCAATGTAACCTGTATTATATTAGGAGAGTATCAAGATGGCTACCGAATGATCCGTTCCATTAGAAGCAAGATTCAATGCAAACAAACCAAGGCTGAAAGGGCAAAATATAACAGTCTCAACCCATTTTTTATTCAATAAGAATCATACTCACACTACTACTTTTGTACGTACTTAATATGTGTTTGTAGCACACAGGAAACTAGACAAAAATGGCGGGTGAATGATCAAAGCACTCTACATGTGTACATAAAGGCAAACCACATTCTTTATGGCCTGGATAAGCTCAATCCATTCAAAAAGCAGTGACCAAATTCCATATTTAAAAGCGAAAACAATTTTTAAACAGTGAAAAATCTTGAAAGTACAGACAAAGTGTAACCAGTCAAACTTCCATGAAATACATTTTGTATAACACACCACTCGTACACATGTAACTGGTTTCTCGTTAATCTTTCCTTGGTAAATCATTTTTTAAAGCAAAGTTTTCGGCTAAAAAGTTTTATAATTTTGGATTGTGTACAAACAAATACATGACCATTCATATTACTCCCAGGTCATTCCTGTATTAAACCCATATATGTACATTTTGTAGACACGACTGCAGATATAGCGATAATATTTTGTCATCACAGCAAGTGAGAGAATGATATCATGCCTGAGGCAGCAGCCTGACTTTTAAGGGTCACTGCGATTTGTGAAGATATAGAGTTGATCTGATTAAATTATGAGTCATATTATTTCAAGAATTATTGTGTCACAAATGTGGGTCACAGAATCAGTCATACATGTACATGTAGGGGTAGCTCACTTGGTGCACTTTATCCATTCCCTTAATAAACAAATTTACAATAAATAAAAAAACAAATTAAAATAAAATTTTAAAATTCTGATTATAATAAAAACAACGTATTTTCAATTCAGAGTCTTAACGGCAATAAAATTGACAGTTACCCTTTAAAAACAAAAATTGTGCATTGCCCTCAGAAAACAAAATCTGCAAGGGGTAGACGATACACATTGGGGCAAACAGTATCATCTATAGGCGTGCCAAGCAACTGCCGTGTGCTTGAAATCATTAATGGTTGGATCTTGAGGGCATCCATCACCAGTCTGAGTAACCTGTTTAATTTGAAGACAGCATAGCAGGAGGTTGAGCTATGAATGAGTGTCTTCAAGCACATCATCTGCTTGTAAAGATTACACAGTGGGTGTTTGTGGTTGACACCAACCATGCACACCAACGCTAATGATTGAAGAGCGAAAACTGGAGGGGACCAGGAAGTGCCTGAGAGATTCACCCATGGCACACAGGGCGAAATTTCATAAATCATGAGCAGAAAACACCGACTGGCAAATCTCTTTGCTAAAAAGCAAACATTGAGTTGGAAAACAGTCATCACAGTTTCATGGAATTTTGGCTGATACTTGTAACAGCGGAGTAAAAGTTTGCTTCATGTTTTTGTGCTTACAAGCTTTATGAAACTGGGCCCAGATCTGTATGATGGTTCTTGAAAGTCTTGTTTCTATTCTTGTTATAAGAAGAACAAGTATTAATAAACAACAAGGGAAACTGACAGGGCAAATTTGTAATGATTTTGGGTTGCACAAAGAAAAATAGTTCTCATTCTAATCTTTCATACAAAATGTTAAGCCTTTCAGAAAGACTCGACACGAGAGGCCATTTCCACTTTCTACATAGTATTTTTAAGTTGACATCAGTGTGAAAAAAAATCACACCTTCTAAAATGATGGTTTATGAACAATTATTGATCTTATTTTTCAGGGAAAAGGAAAACTTTGGTATGGGACACCATACTTGTGATGAAAATTGTCACAACTACATTCAGCATCACTATCATTGGCAACACACCATACATGTATTGTAGGGCTGGAATTTGGGATAACATTTCACAAGTCCACAGGGCTTGTGGCTCATTTTTTTTCCAGACCAGAATTTATTTTACAAGACCAGAATGAAAAAGGAGGAAAAGCTTTCTAATTCTAAAGAGTTTAACACATATAGAACTGTTTTTATTTTAGCACGCACTAGGAGAAGAATGATCTCGTTTGGATGATAGGCAAGTATACTTCCTTAGTCAACAGAATCAAAGATAGTTAGACTTGGATATTGACATTCAATTGAAAAATACAAGACCACCAGACTTGTCCAAGAGTTTACTGGCCCGACACTAAAATCACTGGCCTCAGGCCTGCGGTCCAGCATAAAATTAAAAGCGCCGTACCAATACCTCTCACTACTAACCCCTGAAGGGGATGTGCTGAAGAACAACACTGACTGGCTGAACAAATTTGACTACTCTGCGCACTTGCTTGTCAAAAAAGTTAAGGAGCTTGTAGGGTACTTGTATGGCGCTTAGTACGCATGTGTCAAATTGCACAGGTGTAAAGACGGCGTCAATCGGGATCTACTTGTACCATTTATTTGCTGAATACACATAGAAGGGAGCCATTCAAATACAATTCTAAAAAAAAAATTGCCATGAAATGTTCCACAGAGCTTGTATTTGTAAGCTGTAGTACTCAGCAAATTTTTGTGCTACAAAATCCTTCAGAAATTGGAAACCTAAAACTGAGTTTAAATTTACAAGCAGTTCAATCATGGAGGTAACCAAATAAAAAACCACGGACAGAAATGTACAGAAAACAAAGGTGTTGATTTTTTCCAGGTTTGTACATGTTTTGTACACATTTGTGGCAACAACATGTAGGCCTACTGACTGACACACTGTCATTTGTTCACAATCTGGAAAGTACATTGTCAATATGATACATGTACATGAAAACAAGAAGGATACCTTAACAGTTACACATCAGAATGTAGACAGCTTGGATTACATTGACCCTAGCAACCCAATGCCTAATCAGAATCTGGCCACAATGCCACCCAGTTTGTTTGACTGTGTTCAGATCGAAATGGAGGAGGGGCAGCCAGGGCCTGATGAAAGTCTGACTGGACCAATGTCCCAAGTAAATTCAGCATTGACTGGTAACCTCACATGAATCAAACCTGATAATTTTAGAGGGCTACCTACATGTATATAGGAACAAGGCAATCCCCAGGCAGGCCTCAAAATAACCCACAGAACCCACAGCAATTGCCATGGTGCCCTGTACAGACATCAACATTTTCTGTGATGTAATTTACTGAATTCAAGGCCTGACAAGGAATATGGAAGCAGTTTGCCTCAGTTGCCTCCTTGCTGAAGTATCAGGCAGTCAGCTTGAAATGACCACTGGCCAGATCCCAGTAAATTTGGTATTGGGCTGGCCTGTCAACCTCACATGAATCAAAGTTGAACATTTCAAGGGACAAGGAACATGGAGGCAACTGCCTAAGTTGCCTAAGTTGCCTCATTGTTGAAGTGTACATTATGTATCAGGCAGGCATGATTTTATGGTAACATACCCCCCGTACTACGCATGTGTATGTAACATGATTAAGGCTTGAAATACCCACTGGACCACTGGCCATAGTCCAGTCATTTTAGCATTGGGCAACAACGTCCAGCAAAGTAATGATTTACTAAACGTAAACTTAAGCTTTTCTCTTAAAAACCTCATCCATCAGCATTTATATAAATTACACAATAACTAATAGTTTACAATGTTCAAAAATAAATTTTTAAAAAATTTGTAGGTCCCGTAAAATATTTCTGGTCCACAGCTTCATACATGTCGCGTAGTATACTCCCCAGGGAGCCGAGAGGAATGCTATTGGCCCATTGACCAGGGCATTAATGTAAAGCGCATTGATACGTTATTGTAAACTGCGCTTTCTAAGAACTATAGGCCTACATGTATTAGTAGTAGTAGTAGTAGTAGTACAACATGTAGTAGTAGTACAAGAACTGCCTGGCTATTAGAGAAGATTTTCTTTAAAGTACAAGCCTCCTGCTTGAGGAATGTTTTGTAAGATAGGCCTACATGTACATGTAGAGCGAGAATATTCAATGCATTGCATTAGCTTGACAATTGAAACTGTGTCTACATACATTGTAGTACGTGGCTTTAATGCACAGTACATGACAGTAATGCACAGTACATGACATGTACAAGTACATAGCCAAATGTGACATCAAAGCCAGATTGCCAGACTCTCTTGGAAAGTTGTTGAGCACTGGGATGAAGAGGTCAATGGACAATTATGGCTTGAGTGACAATAGACTACAAAATATATGCATTCAGAGAACACAACCAGTATGACCACTTAACTAGCAGGTTGTTTGCTAGTATTTGTACAACAGAAAGGTATGTGTTGCACTGTATCAATGTGTAGACAATGAACAAGTAGCTAAATGTACTAGTACAAACATCCCAGATGTGTATGACAAAGTGTTTTTCACAATAATCTGCAAACAGGGTGCCAAAAAACACCTGACTTCTTTTACTGTACATCGTATACATTTTCTGCATTCAAAATTCAACCAAGATGTCAACATTTCATCAAGCTAATGTATGCACATGTATTGGAGATGTGGTCATCATTTTGAGGAAAACAACCAACTTTAAAACTAAATAGTTACTGTTCTATGGGGAAATTATTGGGCATTTCATAATGTAATGAAATGTACTATCATGTGGTTTCATACTTTAGCCATGTTCGCATTGGATTAATTTGTTACCAAAACCGTGGTTAACATTCCAACAGGTGAAACTTACCAGCGTCCTCACTTGGATTAAGGACGTGGGTAAACTAACCGACACGACCGGTGAAACAAGACAAACACAAGAGGTCAGTATCGCAGTGACCTTTGACCAGGGTGCGTGACATTGAGAATGCAATGAGTGTAACCGAGCTTCCGTGTAAACATGTGCGTGTAAATCCCTTTTTACAGGGACGGCTTTTACCCAGATCGCGTTCACACTGGACTTTTCGGCTCGGTTAAACTGACCTGGTCAATTTAACCGGGCAGAAGTGGGCCGGTTTAACTACCCATTCAGGTCGGGTAAATTACCTGGGGGGGAACTTCCTGGGCTGTCCGCATTAGACTTAAAATGGTCAAGTCACCCATCTGCTCAGTTAGTTTACCCAAAATAAGTCCAATGCGAACACGGCTTTTGATTTGGAACATCAAAGTAAGAACTGGATATCTCAGGGGCAATTTCAGCAGTCAGTTCCAGCATTGGTTCCAGACAATGTAATATCTTCTCAAGAGAGGCAATTTGTAAGGCAAAGTTTACAGACAGTAAACTTTTAGCCTGGTACTCATTCAAAACATACTTTTGGACCATTACCAACAAGGGATCAGGTTTGCTCAGTGGTTTCTTTCCCTTCCTTCCGACCTCCTCTGTGGACCCCGGTTCGAAGCCCACATTTAAAACAACATTTTTTTCTTTGTCTCCTATTTTTCTAACAAGTTACTGGCACTTGCGTTGTTGAATGTGTAATAATTTGAAACAAATCATCCCTTTAATATGGAAGGCTGGAGACAAGAGGCAGAGAGTCTGTGATTAAACAAGTACACAAGGCTGTCCCTAAGGACTCATGATGAGTAAATATTCCAAGAATGTTTTCAAGGAATTTGGCTTTCTTGGGATGAATAGTAGAAGGTCAAGGCGTAGCCAAATAGTGTCTCAATTAATACCAAGGACTTGGTAAATTTTCATAGTCTATTTTAAGAGCATGTTTATGCTTGTCCAGCACAAAATCTGCTGAAACTAGCGATTAAAGGGTCTGTATACATTTGGTAATGACTCTGAAAATTAATGGCAATAACAACTTATTTTGTAAGAAGTACAGCAGCTGTGGATAGTATTTGCAGTTTGAGAAACATTTCACTTCAAAGTACTGCTGTTATGGAAAAAGATACCACTTTTTATCTCCCAAAATTTGACTATGAGATACGTTACTGAGTGTCAGTTACATTTTGTACATTTCTCACGTTGTGTATTCCTATTACTTTTAGGGATTGTTCCTCCTGTGTGGACATATTCGCTCCGGATTTTTGGCGATCTCAAAAACGCAACCACCTTTTGAAATGACATTTTTACAGGTTACTTTTATTGTATTCTAAACTCGTATAGGATTACAACAATCAAACGGTTGCAACAACCAAAGGTATACTTTGCCTTTAATGATTGTCCCTACACTAAGTGCATTTTAATACTGACGTTTGCAATGATTAGGATTATCAGTAAATATAATTTGTACCTGGGAAATTTGGTCTGGCTTACTGTAAACAGATGGGTTGGGAAGCACCGAATGATTTTGTCCAGCAAATTTCCCACAGCAAAATAATTAGACGGAATATGTTCTATGCACACTGTATGTTGAGCACTCTAGTCTAAGTAAATGATGATTTCTGAGTACCTACTGACTATTTTAAGAAGCATTTTGCTACACTAAACCCCTACAAGGGAAATCGTTCACTTGGAAACATAAAGATTTCTGTACTGATGGACATAAGGGGCCATTCAGAATAGTCAGTATTAAAAAAAATTGACATTTTGGGTGGGTTGAGTCACAAGAAATAACTGAAAATCGAAATTCAGTTTTTATATAAAGAAAGTATACAAACTAACAAACGAAAAAGAAGTAGAAAAAGTACCCAGCTGGCCTAGATTGTCAATTCAATTCCTGATTAAACTA
>CM021540.1:116678-131391 GCA_010994315.2 Pisaster ochraceus | reverse complement strand
CCCCCCCCCCCCCCCCCCCCGGCGCCACGGGCACTCCTCATAGACCGACAAATTAAATCGATTGTTGATGTCATTTTGTGTTTAGAATACTAATCCATGGTTTTATTATTGTTTTATTGTTTTATTTTACGGCGAGATATTGCCGTACTATTGCGTTATATCGCCGTATTTTATTGTGATATCGGCATACGGCGCAAACACAAGGCACGCCGTCCGAGGTCCTCTTAAGTTTCTTTTCAGGTGAGTTGATACCTTGTTTTCTGATTATTCTGGGTAATTATTTTATTAATTTGGGTTTGAACAAAGAACAATTGACTGGAGCGGGACTTGAACCAACGACCTCCGGATTAACGTACCCGGGCCGGCGCTCTACCAACTGAGCTATCCAGCCCTATATTGGCGGTCTCCCTATTATTAGTAAATATCTTTGTTCGGGGTGCCAATCAGAAGCCATTCAACCGTTAATAATTCGTTAAATGTTTTGCTAATTATTGAGCAGTTCCAACTACCGAAATATTTATTAATAGTACGGCGATAAAACGCAATGTACGGCGATATAACGTAATAAATTACAGCGATATAACGTAATAAAATTCGGCGATAGAACGCAATAGTACGGCGTTAAACGCAATAGTACGGCATTAAACGCAATAGTAAGGCGATATAAAGCAATAGTATGGCGATATATCGCAACAGTACGGCGATATATCACCGTAAAATAAAACAGGTAACTCTAGGAATTGGCGAATATGAGCCCACCGTATACGAGCGGAGATGATCGCATTACAATACAAGACTTGTGCAAGTTTAGTACGCCCTCATGAGTTGGATGCCCTGTCTTCCGTACGTTTATTATTAATACACACGCAGAACGTTACCATACTTTGTCTGAGAAAAAAAACAATGCCTTGCTCTCTGCGCCAGGCGCAGGGACTGGAGAGAAGGTTAGACCATAGAACTCATGGTCGGATCAGACATTGTGTGTACTGTGTGTGTGCTGTCTTTTGATTTTGAAGGCAATAATTTGTGTTCCCATTTCAACCTCTCCAAAAGGTTTGTAAACTCTAATTTATCATAACAACAGAACAGTAAAATTTTAATCATTCCACTGCAAACCCTGTTTTCCAAATTACTGAGTGGTAGTTTTTGGAACCGTTCAATATCCGCGCTCTGTAGTCATGGTAGTGTTGTTGTAGCCCACCTGGTGTTGTTTTATAATATTTAACTTAAGATTTAAGAGCAGACGACACTACGCCTACGGCGACCAACAAGTCACTACCTCGAGTAGAACATGTCAAAAGGTATACGCCAAAAGCGCTGAAACGAGCCTGAGAAGGAAGTTATAATTCTTCAAAATATTTAAGAGGTCGGCTAAACTGTACCTTAATTTCACTCCTTCCATTTGCAAAGAAAACCAAACGTTCTGGAGAAGAAAAAGACTGTTTGTTTTTATCAGTATCACCATGGTTACATTTTTCCCCATTAAGTCCTGGTTATATTTTAGTGGTCAGTATGGGATATGATTCAAGAGTTTCTGAATGATTCAAGAGTTTACCAAGTGTGCTCCCATGGTAAAATACCCAACAGACAGGAATTTTAAAGATCATTCTAATTCTTTCGTTATTAATCACACAGTGTAAATGAAAAGACACAAGACTGACCCCGAATCGAGACAGTTCATTCATTTGCGATACCAGGACACTGCTGTGGTGATCTTTAAAGAGCAGCAGAGAGAGGCCCGTCGCCAAGTCACATCACCCTCAACATCTAGATGCAGTACAGCTTGGGAGGATAAACCGGTCACCGATGGGGCAGGCACATCGGCTTCATCGTCAACATACAAATACAGTCGCTATGGCAATGAGGCAGTTATTGTACAAAAAGAGGGCAGGATGGTGACAAAGAAAGACTCACAGAATGTTCAGTCTGCAATTTGCATCGTCATGTGAAGGTCATTCAAGACTGGAAGTCCAAAACCACTGCTGTGCTTTCTACTTCCTGAGGTCATCTTTGTCGTCATCAAGATTATTGAGATTTTTATTTTAGTTACCAGCTTGCCGCAAGAAAGGATGATGGAAAATGCATGGTGCACAGTGTGCTCTGCAAAGAACAATCAGGCCTGACTCACAGATTCAAGACCAAAATGTTGTCAGTGCAAAAATGCTGTATCTCCTAAATCAGCTCATTAAAAAAATCATAACCCTCGATCTTTCTGATAGTCATAGACCGGAGGGCTAAGAGGAACCATAGGTCAAAAATTGACAAATTTGTTTGCCTTTTTCCCAACATTGCAGAAATTTTAAATGTTTTAACAAAGAAGTGACTAAGATTTGCAAAATTTCAACACATGATCCGTTGATAGCTCTTGGGTCTAAGAAATGTGGCCATGAGCTACGATTATCGCAGCTGGACTAAGGTATGCCTCTGTCTGATTGTTAAAATATATTTACAATTTTATGAGGCACCAAAGCCAAGAACAGTGCAAAATGTCATAAAGCTGTTAACCCCAAACTTTGCTTAGCAAAGAAAAATATTGCTCAGCAGAAAGAGGTTATCAGCCAAATTGCCATGTAAAGTATAATTGTTTGTGAGTGCGATTGGACCAGAGTTTATAGACCTGCTTGGCAAGCAATTTTCCGTTGAGTAAAACTTGGCAAAGGACCAGTCTTAGGCAATACACTTGACATAATATTTTGGCTGGTAACCTCAGTTCTATGCAAGGTTTTGCTGTATTTTGGTATTTGGGTATGATAATTTCGGCAGATCTCCAATCGGAAATTTTAAGCAAACTTTTGTGGAATGCAACTTTATAAAATGTGGTCCAAGCTATGCATTATGCAATGGACTCTGTTGTCTGCAGTGTAATTCAAGGTTTGTCAGTTTTGCATGCATACTGTACATTGTGTGTATGTGTACCTAAAGCCAAAAAGTAACCAAATGTTTTTGCATGCTCAAGGTTTCCAATGCGTATGAGCTTAATGTATATTTGTACAGTTTTATTTATTTGTTTATACGTTTTGTGAGTTTAAATCCTATTCAAAGGACTAAATGTGTTTGAGAAAGATACTTCACTTCTTCTCACCACCAGATGGTGACAAGAAGTTACAAAGGGTGCTGGTGCTGCTGAATGCTTAGGAGTTACAGATGGTCTGTTACCCAAATAGGGTTTTTATTCTTGTGAGGATTTAAAGTTGAGGTAAACTTGGGAAGGAGGCGGGGGCTCTATGAATGATTGATGATTGTATGGGAGAACGGTCTCAGAACTCAAGCTATGCATAGTGGAAACGCCGGGCAGTAAAGATAAAGTTGTGGTAACACCATGTGAGAAGAATTACTTTTGAGTAGTGGTGGCACTGAGCAACTGCAAGTCTACCAGTAGTGGGGCAGATAAGGACAATATTTTGGGGAATTGTGCCTTTGATTTGAAGCATGGAATTTGGGATTTGAGTTGTGACAAAAATATGGGTAGGCCTACATGTAGAATAACAAATAATTTTTCAAATTTTCCAAAATGTCTGCCATTGCTTGTTAAACTACCTCTATCTTCCAAAGGACAAATCTGCGATGGCTTAATAGCCAGATATCTTTCTCATAATATACTCTTTCTTTGACTGTGTGCTACGTTCCATGCTTGTATGATCAAAGGCACAATCTCATCACTGACCTGCCTTACAAATGGATCAATTTTGTGAAAGCAATGTTAACATTCAAATTAAAGAGAGTCTACAGAATTTTTTTCAGAGCTGAAAATGCTCCATCTTTCATTGACCCCACTAACATGTGTTAGGGTTGTCCCCACTTGTCAACATAGTCAAGTCAACACTGTTAAGATAGCACAGAGGCAGAGCTTACTTCTTATTACAATCCGAATTCCCCCATTGCCGCGTATTCCTTCATTGCCCTGTATATTCATACTTAATCAATATGCAATTTCCTGCATTGCCCCTGCAGTCTTCAAAGGTTAAACTAAATCACTAGTTCTAAGAAGTAAGGCAGTTCTTCCAACCAGCTCACCTGGGCCCAATTTGGTAATGCCGAGTATCAGCACAAAAGTTGGCCGAGCACAAAACAGCTGGGCTAACCAGGAAAAATACATAACCAGCCCCCCCCCCCACACACACACACAATGTTTGTGAATCCTGTTAATCGAGGACTTCTCTTTGTTCTCCAAGTGTTTTGACTTATTTTTTTAAAAGCGATATCCCCATTGGTTTTGTACATGAAAGTAAAGCAAGGATGCCTCGCTCTGTCAAACACAGGTAGACACGCTCACACACACAAACCCCCAAAACAATCAACAGTAGTTTGTCAAAAAGATCTAACATATCCAGCACAGCCAAGACTTTGTGGGGTGTTTTTCAATTTTCAATGGCAGGGCTGACCAACCAAAATGAGGAAATCAACTGAAACATTGCATGCCTGAAAATACAATGTTTACTGTTGCCTTTCTTGCTACTTTTCGTGAAGCAATAATCTTTGGCTACAGGTTTTATGAAATTAAAGGGTATTATACAGGATTGGTAAAACTGCCTAAATAGTCAGGAAACCTGTGAAAATTTGGGCTTAATGTGCTGTGTCAGTCAGGAGAAAATAGTGAAAAACATAAACACATTGCCCTTAATTTCGATTGTAACAACCAATCAGCTTTTAAATTGTTGGTAGATATTCAGATAATTTTCTCGAATATGACTTCATTTGAGGGGGAAATATTTCCCAGAAAAATGGTTCTAGTATGAACTTTATAATCAGCAAGCTTTAAGAGCAAAACTAAACAAGTATGCTTTTCATCCTTACCATCCTGTATAATACCTTTAAGCTGTACAGCAGCAAAAAGAATACACTGAATGTTTTCAAATGCCGCTTTCAATGTTTTTATTGTGTGCAATGTGTTGTTGAGACATAATTTAATTAAATCAACACATGTTCAAATTTGTTGTGTGGCGTTTTTTTCTTAAGTTGACCATTTGTCGAAAATTAATAGTATTATTTTTTAAAGTGAAAGGGTTGATTTTCACAAAGGCATATTTGTAAGCGTTCCATGACGTTGGTAATAAAGTCTTCAAATGCAATGACAAATTATATTGAAATACAATCTTGCCAATCTGCTTTGTTCCATTCTATATATTGTTTATTAAGTATTTTCAAACTTATCAAATAAGAGTAATGTTATGAGTTCGAAGTTCATTACATCTACCAACCACACAACCCATCCTACTTCTCAGGAAAGAGATCGAGCATGCTTTGGTTACTACTCCCCTACAGTGTAACTGATCAGACTTTTCAACAAAGCAGCGATACCGCGGCGCTCTGGCTCGCTATCAATTGCCTTTAAGTGCTACTGTTTGATCAGAGCTTTGTTTTTTTTCGAATTCGCCAGATTTCATCAAGCTGTGCAGCACAACAATCTGCTTGGAACCAAAATTCTTGCGATAAGCAGAAGTAATTTACAAGCCAAATTGCAGTCCCATACATTGGGCCCGGTATATCGGTACTGTAAACCAATCCATTTAGGATCAAATTCACGTCCCGTACCATTCCAGCATTTTCCGCCATTATTGTGACGATTTTCTGGTGAACGCTTTAATCCGGCATTTTGTATAATGCTTCAACATCATTGGTTGGAGATGCCCGTGGTGCTTTAAAAAATGAATGCTGGGCGTATCTGCGGACCAGTAATGACAGAAAACACCGGACATCCCCAAATAGATGCGTATATAACAATCACACATTTTGACTGAGATCGCCACATCACGCCGGTTCGATGCTAAAATATCGAGCCGTTTCGATGAAATTCGGCCTAATTCAAACA
This sequence comes from Pisaster ochraceus, assembly GCA_010994315.2. Lineage (NCBI taxonomy): Eukaryota > Metazoa > Echinodermata > Asteroidea > Forcipulatida > Asteriidae > Pisaster > Pisaster ochraceus. The sequence continues at coordinate 125,582 of CM021540.1, read as the reverse complement.
ATAGAGCACCCTTTACGTTGGAAGTTCAATAATCTCGTGACGTCATAGATCATCTGGCACGACCACCTGTTTTGTTGTTTGTGTAGTCGCGACGGATTTTCGAACCACAATATTAAAACTGGATGTTGTGGATTCAAAAGAGACTATACTAATAGATTTATATGTAAATATAAATATATATAATTTTTCAGAAATGCTAAATTGATATAGGCCAACTGGTTTTGTAAAAACATGAAAGCACTTTTGGAATGAATTGGTTCTGGAACCCATCGTTCTAAAGATATTGTCCCAAATACCAGCACTTTTCGAGAATAGTTTTTCTTTAAAGGGGCGACCTATCCCTGGCTACGACTGTATTTTTGTCACGCCCTGTTGACCAGAAAACGGTATTTTATAACAGTATTTAGAATGTCAAGGAATAGTTTATTTTCAAAAGCCTTAAAAATATTTTTGTTAGAGTCACCTAAAATAGTTTTTAAATTTTCTGAAATATCATTTAGAATATAGACTATGACATTATTATTGTTTTGGGATACCACAATATATGATATCTGAAGACATATCTGCCAAATATTTTTAATATTCAGAGCAATGTTAATGTCTGAATACTTGTTTTTAAAAACCCCGATCCCCACATTCTGAACTCCTGTGTCCCTGCTCTACAACGTCGTATACACTCATTATTTCAGTAGGCTCAATGTCAAAGACAATCATCATGTTGCGGTAGTGGCAGAAATTTGACGGTTTTTTAATGAGGACAAAATGGTCATCGTCTGTCAGTTGCACTCCGACACTGGCTGCTAGGAGACCGACGTACGCATCTTCCATGGCAATAGGCGTTACCTGTCCGAACTTGCTCACCATCCTCTGGACAACATCCATGGAGATCATGTAGAGAGGGCCTCGGGCCATGTTCGGGAAGAGATTACCGGGATAATCAGGGCGAGGAACGAAATACGGATCCAGCTTATCCCGAATCGGGTGGTCCTCACGGAGCAATTTTCCCACGTACAGGTTGGGAGCGCTTCCGAGTTTCTCCTGGATCCAATGGGTGACGAGTGGGACGTGGATGTAGACCTTTGCGTTTGTCTTGAAAATATACTTCGGTTGGCAGGTACGTATGATGTCCTTGGAAGCCCATTGGAACCCCATCATGACCTTCCGGGTCTCTTCAGTCTTGATGTCTTGGAATTCACCTTGTAAGACATCACCGAAGTGTTGTGCTTCCCTTTTGATCTGCTCGTCTTTGTTCTTGCTTCGTCCCATGACGAACACCGTCCGCCACGTCATCCCGAGGCTACTCGCGGTGGAGACTCCTTTCCGGTGCCCCCATGAACGCCGGATGGCGGTCCGGGCAAGGACTTCCTCTGGAGTAGTCGTCACAAGGAACAACACGTGCGGTTTGTCCGGGCATTGCAAGTCTGGTTTATAGATCAAATCAACGGGGAAGTCCTTGGGCTTCGGAGCGGGCAACCCTTGATTTATTGCAGGTGGTTTATCAGGAAATTCGATTCTCAAATCACTCGAGTCTATGTCGTCCAAACCTTGAAGCTTGTTCGATGGGAGAAGGCCCTTTTTAAAGTCTAACATAACGCCATCGTCAGCACCATTACTTGGGGAGTCCACCATTTGGTTCACTATATGATGGAACTTCGGGTTTTGAGCTCGTCCCCCCATACCATCTTCATTTATGGCTCCCCCGCCTCCTTTCTCTCTCGTTATGATGTAGAAGATAAACACGATGACAATGACGATGATTGCCCAAGAGGTACTTGTCAGCCGTCCAGTTAACGGGTTGATAAACGTTGGGACACCGTTCCGTCTTCTCTTGTTCTTCCCGTTGTTGTCCATGACGTCGGTGGGATAGGTCGCCGATGAAGCAAGGAGGACTTTCGATCTTCCACACACTGAGCCTTTTACGGGCTCCGCCGATTCTATAATACCACAAGCAGCGAAATGCCGATTGGATATGAAGTCCGCCGTAACCATTGTGATTAATTCTGAAAATGTCTTGCCTAAGGCGAAACAGCAGTTTCAGCAAATATTTGCATTCGCTTTTGTTGATTAATAACTCCAAAACATCTGTATGTAAGTCTCCTGCACTGATTGCATAAAGTAAACTTATTTGCATTAATAATCTGGCAAAAAAATCTCCATGGTTGTCGACTGTGGCACATTATCGTGAATCGTGGCAGTTCTCTTCCGGCAAACCTTAACCTTTTCGAATAACCAACTAATCAATGTTATGCAAATGAAGGACGAAACATCTGTTCTAGTTCGACGTAACACTCCACGATTGGTCAAAAGATCGGTCGATACGCAACGCGTGAATGGTTTCAGCAGAAATGTCTGGTGGCACTGTAATAGTATGCGGCGTAGGTACACACCGAGACAATTTACAGCGTTCATTACTAACTACTAAAACAGGGCTCAATAAAGGCATCCGACCCCTCCGTATAATTTGAAACCGAAATAAAAACAGAAAAATTTAGGAGCACAAATTAAGAAATGTTTCGAACAATCTATAAGAAAACACCTTGGTAAAAAAACAAACCCCAAAACAACAACACACAGTTCAGATTCTTAATGCAACATATCCATGTATAGAAGAGGGAACGGTTTGAACTAATGAATATTTTCACTAGAATAGCAACGATTACAATGTGCCCATTGTCGTCCACTTGTGCTGTAGCATCACTGACAAAGCTTTAAAAAAAAACACAAACTATTTTCTACGAAAGTATACTTGAAAAGTTGGATCAAAGTTTGTTTATGATAGGCCAGACAGAAATACACCACAACAGAAAACAATAATCTCAAGTCTTCAACACGATTGTCCGGAAAAATTCTTTGGTGTTTCTTGGTTTATATCAAAAGTTAACAGAATGATGAAACATGTCCGAGTTCGGTAATAATTATATAAAGCTTTAAACAATGTGGTCGCTAACAAAAGGCCAGCTCAAACTTGGCATTTTACAAATACAATATGTATTAACCAGGAATAGTCACGAGTGAGTACTTATTGTGCAAGAAATGGACATAATCCACCCCGTGTTGAAATAACTTCAGTTCAATAAAACTAGAACTTACACCTTCCACAGACTTTGGAACTGAAACTGTGTAGTATTTTCGCAACAGAGTAAATACTGACACATTGTTAATACAATAACTTGTACAACTTATGTGTTTACTGCGTTGTGCAGACTTGTATATGTGATAAGATAGGTGTTCGGGCACTGCTTGAAACCCCTGGTTTTTTCACCTTTTTTTTTGGTGATTGGCGAATGATTGATTAAAACCTTTTGTTATGACGTTTTGATGAGGTCATCAGGTGTCGAATTATGCTAATTCAAAGTTTATTAATTCAAAAAATTCATATCAGTCCTGAACATCATAAACGATTCTCACATCTATAGTCTCACATTCCTTCATCTATAGTAATCAAAATAGTTTTGAACAACACAAAAAAAGTTACACTGACACGACCCCATTTTGACCTTGAAGTTGAAACTGGAAATGCTGGGCCTCATCTTGAGGTATGCATGCACATCTTGAAAACTTATTGTGTTCACAGTTGATGTTTACTCAACTCTTTATACAGATGTTCTCGAACACCTAGTGTCTACCTAGCTCAATTTTTCTGTTAGAATTGTTCTTTAATGATTTTCTTCTGGAGATCGCAAAAAAATAGATCTCTTGTTCCAGGAAAGAGGAGTCATTATTAGAAAAAATTTGATTCAGTTTACTTTTTTTCATGACCTGAAAACACATGAAGTAATTTTTATAGAGTCAAGATTGTGTCAACCTGTATACCACACTCAATTGCTGATAAAAGTAAAATTTTGATCAACTGATCTTTTTAAACAATCAAGGCACTGATGATTGGCTCTTTTAGTATAAAATAGTGTTCTTACCTTCATGAGACAGAAAATCACTGTTAATTTTTTTATAAGAGTAAACTTTTTCAGTTTCCTCTAAAATCGATGTTCCAACTTTCCCCCTTTTAAAATGGCACATCCGCTTAAAAACTGTTCGGGGACTCTATCAAAATCACAACCTTAACTTTTAGCAAATTTATTTTAGGTTCATTGTTTCAGCCACCTTATTTTCTGGGTGCCCTAATTTTTATTTTTTTAAATCTCTTACTTAGACAGCCAGTTTTATTCACAAATTTTTGGTGAATGTATAAACATGAAACATTCCGAGTTTTGCAAAATCTCTCAGCAGTTATAAAGATCTCATTTCCAAAATTATGGCTCCATGTTTTACACAAACTCTCACAACCTATTCCATGTGCTGCTTCCCTATCTGAATCCCCATACCCCCCCCCCAAAAAAAAAACCAAACCCAACAACAAACCCCTTAAAAACCATATTAACTGTAGTGATTATAATTGATAATTTGGAAATCAAAGGATTACAACTTGGAAATAACATACGAGTTGTAATCCAATGAACCAAAAATACATATATCCGTATGTATATTACAAGGTGTCTAAACTTGCCTAGTTCTTCATCATGCTGTCAAGTACTTCACATATTTAACACAATGTACAGACAAGATTTATGTCATAAATAAACAGAGGAAAACAGTTTTTATGCGGAGGATATTCAGCAGGGGGGGAGCAGAATGGGTGTGCTCCTTTAAAGATTGAACCACTAGGCCTTCTGTGCAATGTCCAAGTGTTTTTCGTAACAGTTATTCAGTTATTACCAGTGTTGGTTGCGGTGGCAACATTCAAAAGTGATTTTTCAAACAACTAGTCAGAGCCACAGCTCAATCCTTCAATTTGGCACGGTCACAGTCTTAAGTCTGATTTACTGACAGAGCCTGAACCTGAGCTGAAGACAAAGCCATTGCTTTGAAAAGGTTCATACACAATGTAACATCACTGCAACTGACCTTTATGACCTTTTTAACATTTGACCTTCAAGCTGGTACCATGCGCTGCTTGTATTGCATAGCAAAGTGTAGAGTACAAGGTCAACCAATCATATCACTTGACTGGTAAATCCAGAGCCCAGGACTATACTTTTCAAAGAACTTAGACCGGGCACCAATGTATGCATTCTTTATCAACAAAAGATCCTGCCTTCCATTAAACTTACATCAGTCACTGAAGTTCTTTCTCTCATCAGGGGGTCATGAAAAGGTACTCTTGCACTCAATAAGCTTGGTGAGTGCCTCAGTGAATTGCACAATGCCGTTATGCAGCACTTGCTTATTCTTGGAGACCAATACAAACCTCTGAAGTGAAGAACTAGTCAGGCCTGAAAACCTTTCTTTGTCCTGCTGTAAATAATGGAAAAGGTGGTAGAACAAAATTATTTAATAAGTTTGAATAATAGGAGGAGAGAAAACTTTGTGAATACTTCCTGAAAATACAACACAAGCAGCACAGGATGTACTTGTTTATTGTGGCTGTTCACAAAAATATTGAGTGTACAAACTGTATGGGGGGATTGTTGTCCTTGTATGGTTTCTAAAATAAAATAAAATGTTGATTTTGTCAATTTCTCTCATGCAACTTATCAACGGCTAAGCTCACATTAAAATTGTTCATTTGTTAAAATGCAGATTAGAATTGAGTGCCAGCCAATCTCACTCCCACCATCTTATCGAATGTCATCAGCTAGCTTCCCATGCATGAATTGACAGCAGAACTATAGATTTGAAATAAAGGTGTTACATTTATGTATAGACTGTAAACACAGGCTAAAGTCATTGCTGACAAAAAAGTCTGCAACTAGGATCTAAGTTTGATGAGGTATGTTGAAAAAATGGCATTTCCACCTTTTTGTAACCCTGGGGTTCAGATTTCAAGAAGCTTTTAAGAACAGTATCCTCAGCACCAGAGAAGTAGATCAGATCATGGAGGAAGAAAATACAATGTATTTTCTTCCTCCATGATCAGATAAAATAATTGGGCAGGATACTTACTACTAAAACCATCCTTATAAGTAAGCTTTGCGATAGAAATTACACAATTATTCAGGGGTCATTTCCCTACCTTTAAAGGTAAACATAACTTGCCAACATCTGAAATATGCTCTATGTTGAAGTTTGCAGAAAACATAAGTAATTGTCAAAACCTGCACTTTAAAAGACCCAACATATACATGAAATAACAAACTTGTGAAAGTTTCAGCTGGGTTGTTGTAGTGGAGAGAAAATAGTCTAAAAAAACCCTTATTTTACTGTTTAACATCAAACATCAGGTTTTGGAATTGTAAGATCAAAGCTAATTATGTTATTTATTTCTCAAAACCTACAGCATTTCAAGCAAAAATGGTTTGAGGGAAGTTTCCCACCATGATCCTCAGTATACCAGGTAATTAAGTAAGTTGCAATTATATGAACATTGTATGCACTCTTTCTAATGTTGGGCACACCGTTAAGCATTATATGAACATTGTATGCACTCTTTCTAATGTTGGGCACACCGTTAAGCATGTTTCTTCCGCTATTTGCACCACTGTGGGCATTGAGGGCAAGGTAGTAATTCTGGTGTCCAACAGATGGATGTGGAAAGATTGTGTGGACAGTCCCGAATTCCCTTTTTTTGATTAATAGAAAACTTGCTGCAGTATGATTTGAATTTGGGGTCCAATGATTCAGGGATAGAAGGCTTAGGTAATATGGCTCCTTCCTTGAAATTAATCAATTTGCCTTCCTTTTGAGAGTGTGTATGGTTTAATTTGGATTGCTAAATATAAGAAAGAGCTACCACTTCTGTACTTGGGCGCACTTGTAAAGAGGGGTTTACAATGGTGCCCCTTTGTAAATAAAGAGGCTAATGATAGAGCTCTCCTTTGTTTGCTATGTATGGAGTAGCAGCCGAGTTAAAGACTTTCAAACTCCTGGGCATGGCGTGAAGTGTACCCATGGTACTGAATAGCTTTCAGATTAGTATCCTACATCCGTAGTGTCCTACCTTGTGTGTTTCTGATAATTATCTGGCCTATTAAAGTGGTGAATTTAATTGTTAGTGCAATTTTTCCTTAGGGTCAAGTTACAGCTATGAAATTGTGCCCTGAATTCAAATGAATGATTCTTACCAAAATGAATTCATGCAGGAAGCTGTGAAGTACTGTACAAAGATGCTTGAAGGGTGGTGACTGCATTAACACACAAGAATCTGGAATCTGCAGAATCCTGACGTAAAAAACCCCAAAACAACATCCAAAGTTGTAATACTTTTTGTTTTACCATACGTCAATGTTAAATTGACACTGCCATGACAGCAGGGCTTGAAGTTAACACTGGACCACAGGCCAGAAGTGATTTTAACATCGGGCCTGTAAACTCACAATCGGGCAAACCCGATGGTCTTGGGAAGTTCAAATGAATAATAACTGGCTACCTCATTGTGTAATATCTTTGTGGAAAAATATTGACTATAGATCTGATAATATCTTTCAATTCTCCCGAGAAACAAAGTACGCTTACACATAAGACAAATAAGATACCTGTACATCTTCTCTTAGTGCTTATTCAACCTATTTTGATTCTGACCAGTAAAATTATTTCTGGCACAGTAAAATCCTGGGTTTGAATCCTGGTCACAACACATGTGTCCATAAGGAGGACACTTATCTATAATTGCTTCTCTTCACCCAAAGGTAAATGGGTACCTGTGAGGGCAGAGATGGTTCTTGGTGCACTGCATACATGATACTTGGCAACATACACTGTATACTCCCCAGGAAGCTGAGATAATTCAAGGAATGAAATGGTCCAGTAACCAGAGGTAATAATGTGCAAGTGCCATGAGCGCCACTGCCTCACAAATTTGAGTGATTTATCCCAATCCATTGGTTTTGCACTTACAGGTCGTACCCCGTCATAAACTTTATGCACCAACATGATAAATCATCTTCCTGTAAACCAAAATGGTTTTTCTGTGACAAAAAATGTATGCCCCTTGATGCTGTACCCACAAGCATATAATTAAATATCTCAGCCAATCATCATTTTAGCCTAGTTAGGAGTAACATTTTACTGGAAAAATATGAACCCGATACCTTTCTAGACTCTTGATGATCTGCTCCAGCATTTGGCAGAGAAGCTGCAGGCAGTTGAGACATTCTCCTGGTGTTGGAACCCCAACCGTTCTGTCTGTCTCCAGATCATGAGGAACACCAAGACCCTCAAAGATCAAAGCGCTGTTTGGAGAAATATAGGTTTCCCAAAATGAAAGACAGCGGTTTATGTGCAAGTCAGTTTCAACAAAAATCACAACTATTGCACAATCTCAACCACCCGTTTACAACCCTAATCATCTAAGGTGCCCCTTTACCCCTGATGGTCTCAACACCCACCTCAACCCTCATCCCCTCAAGTACCCATTTGCCCCTGGGTGACTGAAGGTCACGCCGCCCACCTCAACACCAACAACCCTCATCCCCTCAGTTACCCATTTGCCCTTGGGTGACTGAAGATCACGCCACCCACCTCAAGTCAGTGTGTGACAACAGTCATCTCAGCAACAATTAACAATCCCAACTCAATTTAAGATATCAATTTACTCCTGGGAATCAGGGTTGACACACTTACCTCAACTGGCGGATTTTCATCCAAACTGTCTGGAATACCTGAAAGACGACTTCATCACTGACCACTTCTTTTGTTTCCAGTGGTAGCTGGGTTTGCTTCTTGAGCTCCCCTAGCCTCATGATGGACTGCAAAACCTTGTTATTGTAACTAAGGGTAAAGGTACAAATATTCAATGACGAAAACTAAAGAACGGCATTGCAAATTGAGAAGAAAATAGAAAAAAACCAACACCAAACTGCCAACATTTTTCACTGACACTATTGCACGTATCAAGTAGTAAACCACAAGGGAAACTGACTAGGTATGATATTGATATTGACTAGGTATGATATTGATATTGACTAGGTA
>CM021540.1:75586-115678 GCA_010994315.2 Pisaster ochraceus | reverse complement strand
GACTAGGTATGATATTGACTAGGTATGATATTGACTAGGTATGATATTGACTAGATATGATATTGATATTGACTAGGTATGATATTGACTAGGTATGACATTGACTAGGTATGATATTGCCAATATTAGGACTACATGTAGATAGAAGATGGAGATTCAAATGATGTTCTAGTCAATTTGTTTTAGTTCACCCAGGGTAAATAGGTAAACATCACCTACATCTGGAAAGAGAAAAGAGGAATGGATGGCAGGAAAGGACAGAGCAGGGATAGGCAGAGGAAACAATAGAATGACAGGATTTGTGTGATGTTGTCTCTTCCTCTATTGTTTTCCTTTTTGTAATCCCCCTCCAAAAAAATTATGTTTAAAAAATGCATGAGAATGAGTGGGTGACCCCACTGCCACAAAAGGTCTAATAATAGAAGAAATAAATATCAAAAGGGAACATTTTTAGACTCACAAACTCACCTACAACGCTGTTGAAGTCTTCGACAAAAGAAAATACTGCTATTAATCAGCTGCTTGATTCTCTGCAGTCCAATCTGGCAATCTAATGGTCACAAGAAATAAGCAACCCTTACTGCATTTAGAAGTACTGCATTAAAAAACCTGGGCTTGTTTGCATCTAAGAGGGGCTCCAGATTCGAATTGAGTTTTGTGATGCACTCATTGTCCAATGGATAGAGTCCTCATGAAAGTGGGGAAACAATTCTAAGTCTCTAACCTCACATTAAAATGGCAAAAAAATGCCATTTTATTTGATACCCTTTCAGATCAGAATTTGAAACATGGTGTCATGGGACAGCAAAAACAAATGGGTCTGTACATTTCAAAGAGGAATTTCTGTGCTAGTCAGAAGGTCATATTCAATGCCGTTTTTGATTGAATATCATCCAAATTCAGGAATGAACTGAAAATTCTCTGTACCAAAAATGTACAGACCATTATTTGCAATGTGACTTCATTGAACATTTTTGGATGTTGAAAAAATGCACTTGAAGGGTATCAAACACAGTTTTAACGTTTTAACTTGAGTTTAGAGACTTAACCCCTCCCCACATTCATAAGGACTCTATCTTTTGTAAAACGAGTGGAACACAAAACTGAATTTGAATTTGGAACCTCTCTTTAAGCCCAGAGTGGAAACACACGTCAAGAGGGCTAGTGGAAAGGCAACCTTGCTTCTAAGGTAACCTGCCAGAGGGCTAGTGGAAAGGCAAACTTGCTTCTAAGGTAACCTGCCAGCATGAAACTCAGGGCAGGGAGTCATTGCTGACAGAAAGGTCTGAAACTAGGATCCCATGTTTAGAAGGTACGTGAAATGATGGTAATTCCACCTTCTGGTAACCCCTGGAGTTATAGATTTCAGGGAACTTTGAGAACAGTATCTGCAGAGCTAGAGAAGCAGATCCAAGAGCAGGATTTCTTTGGGGAAATAACAGCTATTTTGTTCTCACCAGGCAGACATAAGAGTCTGATTTCAGATAAAAATCAGAATTTTCTCATCCCTAAAAACTAGGTGTTTAATTAACCTGCAGCTTGTACCACTCAACATTTCTGTTGCTTTACATTACTTTCCTTATTTATTTTGTTTATCTTTCTAATTTTAAAAACAATATACTTCTATCAGTAAATTGTAATAGAAATTTGGGAGGCTTATTATCCTTACTCACAGCTGAGAAGCTGAATTGCGAAGGATGCGGCTACAGCATCTTTCATTTGCAAGCATGCAAACAGGAGTGTTTTTGGCAGCCAGCTACATCTACTCATATATGACCAGAAATTATGAGTGTCTGATTTTTCCTGAGGGAGGAAAACCAGATGGCCTGGAGAAAACTCTTATGGCACAGGAGAGAACCAAGGCTCAACTCTAATTGCATATGGCCTCATCTGGGACTTGAACCAGGGTCACCGTGGTGAGAGGCGAGAGCTTTATGCACTAGCCATTCACACCACCCAATTCAATTTGTAATTATGTATCTTTGCATTATTGGCGCTATTGCCCTGATTTTACTTAATTGTCTACAAGGACAACAGCACCACAGCGCTTAAAAAAGCAAAATTAATCGCGGTATAAGTGTATGTTCTTATTATTTAATTCACACGAAAATATCCCTCACACATAAACACATAGGCTGATCAAAATTGACACTGGCCAGTAGACTATTCAGCTGACTAGCCCTGGGAACCAGTTGGTTATTTCATTGCTTCCTGATGCTAGAGACGGCTTGCATAGCATCAAATTCAAACCCCCATCAAATGACAGTGTTAAAACGGAACCTTTAGAGATGGACCAGAGAAAAAGCCAGCAAACTTTTAAAACAACAAGCTCATTGGTACTGCTGGGTAGAGGCTCAAAAAAGGTACAGGGAAACCCTGGTGCTGTGCTCTAACTTATTATTAACCCACACAATTCAGCCAACCCACTTGTGTACTACTGGACCCTCAAAAGTTAACCTACCTTCAGTCATTTCATAAAGCTGTTGGAAACGCCTCTTGTCCTCTCTGTTCAGGAACATGCCAAAGACAGCCATCCAGTGTCTGCAAAATATGATGGAATTCATGTTTGATTAACCTTTGCTTCGAAATGGCAGCACTGTGTGCCTGTACGTGTAATTTAAGACTATGCTGTTGGCATGTGGTCAAGTCACACAAGCTGCCTGTATTAACCCAGTTCACCTGAAGACATACCAATGATATTGGTTGTGCCATGTTGACAGTCAATGTCCCTGTGTTATACAGTGAGGTGCAAATTTTAGGTGACGCAACTTTTACACGCTTACTTGTTGACTCCCTAACTGGTGAGCCTTGCAAAGTTGCCACATGTGACATTCATCCAAGGGGTCAATACACAAACTTGTCGCTACTGCCAGGTCCACAGCTGGCATGTTTGTGTGTAATTTCATAGAGTCACTCATTTGATTGTTTAAAGGTATTTCTTATGACAGCTGATAATTCTGAAAGTACCTTCAGCCTTTGCAAAACCAGCTCCAGCCATTTTCCCCCCTTTCTTGCATAAGCCTCAAAGTAAAATTAGCTTAATACTGTATAGGCTATAGGCTGATCATTGGAGCCAGTTTTGTTCAGTGGGTATGGCACACGGTTCTTGAAAACATACTCACTAAGAGCAACAATGTTTTTACTATTTTTTTTACAAAAAGAAATCATTGCAAACTGACATGTGGTACAAATGCAAAAAGTGATAATGGACCAACGTTTCCACCCTTGAGTTTCACCCAAAGGCTAAAAAATATGCTATTAATTTTCGGTGACTCACTTGTCGTAACACTGCATCACATCGTCGAAGGTCCAGGGTGGTTTCTTCAAGACAATCTCCATCCTGCAACAGGAGATAAAATTGTAAGACTTGGTTATTAACCCTCTTATTCTTAGTAACATTTTCTACAGAGTTGACCAAGCATTTGAAAAACCATTCAACCGTACAGGATGTTATGGTGTCACGACTGTGCATCGAACTCACTGAGTACATGTTTGCACTGTGTTTATGCATTCACCACGTGTGATCAGATTGCAATCTGCTGTGATTTTATCTGTTATTCCAAACCACAGTTGGATGATATTGAATGGTCAGACAGTAGGAGGGGGAAAAACGGCGTGTAAACGGGGTCTTAGGGTGTCAACTGGTAACAGAAAGTTGTCTTCAAGTTAAGAAAACATTTCTTACAACATTTACATAATTATGTTTTACACTTGTACTTGACTTGATTCTGAAAAGCCAATTTTGACGAATGATTTTTTTCTGTGAATAGCTTTTTTTTTTTTTCCAGCACTCACCAGAGGTCTTGGTATGCTGATTTCATCTCTGCCTGAAGCACCTCAGACAGTCCACTTTGAAGAACCTCCTTCAAATCACACACTAACTTATCACACTGTATCAAAGACAAAACAAAAAATAAATAAAAATAATAATACAGCTTTGAAGTATAAAATTTAAAATGCTTGATGTTATACATGTTATAGAAGCAAACGTAAAAATGAAGGTCTATACAAAGAATACACAAACAAAAGGAGAGATACAATGTACTAAGTTACATGTAATTTTAGAAAGATGATTCAGTGAACTTGAAGCATTAATGTGGTAGACACACACACACAGATCAGAAAGGTTGCAAAAATGAACAACCAAGTATAAACAACATAGGAAACTGACTGGGTAAATAACTTAAACAAAGGAAACTTGACTAGAGCTATCTACAAGTTTTCCTATTTTGTCAATGTCTTTGTTCGGGGTGCCAGTCAGAAGGCATCTGACAAGGCATTCAACTGCCATATAGTCAAGGACCACAAGCAAGTTTATGTTGGTGGCGTCTTGCATGGTTCCTGGCAAAAGGCCCATACAAGTGAAAAGCAAAATCAATACTGAAGTACCAGTGCCTCAGAATATTAACATAAAACCGGTCCATAATGTGGCATAAAATACGTCACAACACGCACTGGATGAAGGTTGTTTATCTTTGTTGCTATGCATTTTCCATTGTCTTGTTTGGATTGAGTCCGTAGTATTATAACACTGCTGTTTTGATTCCTAAGCACTTCAAGGTTCTTTTCGTGAAACTCTGCATTTTTTCCCAGCGTGACACTGATCAAAATGTGTGTTTTTACATCATGAAACAATTCTTATTGAATTTTACTTAATTATATGTAATTATTACATACCCGTTTACCTTTCAGTAACAAACTAGAACAGCAAAGCTGCCATGGCGAGCTGCCGATGGCCCGATAGAAAAACAATGACTAATAGAAAAACCAATCATTTGATCAACTGATGCTAGGGGTGGGGACAGTAAAAAGTATGCACTCGACCACTACCTATTAGTTTAATATGGGAGTAACAGGTGCTAAGGATGGGTGAGGACTGACTGGGAAGAGAAACAAATAGGCATGGGTGTATGGGGGCAGAGGGGTGATTTGCCTGAGATTTTACAAAGATAAAAACACAAGTTAAGATACCTATAAATTATAAGATTTGCACTTTTGGAATGGTCCATATTCTAAAACCTTTTTAGAATTTTGTGGTTTTAGCTAAGTCAACAGAAACAGCGTCATAACCAGATGTTATATTCTTTTGATATTCATATGCATATCAATGGCAACATTTGATCCAAGTTCCAAGTTGGTAGTTCATTGCAAGAAGGAGTTATGGCCACATGAACTGTTCATTCTTTCAGCTCTCTCAACTGGAACGGTGTCATACGTGTCATACTTATGCATTGTATTCATTACATCATTGCAAAAAGGAGTTATGAACATTAAATGTTTAAATTCTGTTAGCCTATTCATATTATACTATCAATTGTCATACTATGAGTTGTCTTCTTTTATATGAATCTGCATGTCAACATGGTCAATGACAACATTTATATAAGTTTCAAGTCGATACATCATTGCAGTAAGAAGTTTTAGCCACTTAAGTTGTTCATTGTTTTAGCTCATTCAAATGGAACAGGTGTTATACTGTTGAGTTTTATTCTTCCATATGAATCTGCTTGTCAGTGGCAAAATTTGATAATTATAAGTTTCAAATCGATACATCATTGCAATAAGGAGTTATGGAAATGCAAGGAATTCACTGTTTTAAGTCACTCATCTGGAAATGGTGAAACAATCTTCAGTTTTTTATTCTTAGTGTAACTGTGCAATATGTGCATGTTGCCTGGTTTTAAGTCAAAGTTACAAGTCGGTTTTAAAACAATATCATTTACTCTGACTTTAGCTCTTTAAAATCCAGGGGGAAAATGTTTAGCCTAGCATATTTTTATTCCCCAAAACTTCAACATTTCCTTAAAAACATGATTGAGAAGCACAAAACATGACTGTTCCTGTATACTGATCTCACTTGGGGATTTTAGATTCCATAAAAAAAACCTGAACACTTAAAGGTTGACATGGTTGAAGGTTTAAACTAAAACTTTGTCGACGGACAGATAGACGAAAATTGTTTTTACATAGCCTCACTCTGCTTCACAGCTCGCCCAAAATCAATAATGTTAATTTGGCTCAAGTTGATCTTTAAACTTTCAAAGGTTTATTATTTCCCACAATAAATTGGGCATATAAAGTTTGTGTACTGGCCTTTGACAATTTACCTCCTCTTTGAATTGGTTCAAGTTGATCTTTATACTTTCAAAGGTTTATTATTTCCCACAATAAATTGGGCATATAAAGTTTGTGTACTGGTCTTTGACAGCTTACCTCCTCTTTATTCCTCCTACTCTAGTTACATTTTACTGCAACCATATAATTGTTTTCTTCCATTCAACGCAGTATACCAAACTGAGACTGGAAAACATTTGTATGTGTGTCTTTTTAAGAAGTTTGCAGCCTCTGAAAGTTTATTTCAGTTTATTTTGTTTCATTTATTAATTCTGGTTGTAGCTAAGGATTCTCAGAAAAGCAAACTTAATCACTATACTAACCAAGGACCTTGTGGAGAGAAGACAAGGAAGGAAGTGTCTGTTTAAGATGTGGGAGGAAAACCCAAGAGAATAATTCTAGATCTGGGGTCTTTAAGGTGGAAGGCGAGGAAAAAAATTCTGATCTAACACTACTGCCCAAATAACAGCCACAGTATGTTGGGGTTCAGAAAGGCCTTACCAGTTCTTTCTCTGTTTCATTTGATATTTGTGACTCAACGGGAGACAGTAATCCAGGGGAGTTGTGTTCGAATAGAAGACGTCCCTCATTACTCTGAGCAAGCAGCGGAGATTCAGGCTTCCAAGCCAGTAGGAGGTTTCCGTCATGAGTCTGATGCAGCGGAGATTCAGGCTTCCCAGCCAATAGGAGGTTTCTGCCATGAGCCTGACTGAGTGGTGGAGATTCAGTCAGGAAAGGGTGCCGTTGCTGAAGCACTGTTGCCAATGACTCTAAAGCTGGAAGCAAAGTCTACACAGGGGGAGAGGAAGACACAGGGTTTCAGTTCAAAACAATGCTGGGCATCCAAATTGATATCTCAGTGGATGATTTTGAATGTGTCAGACTGAAGGGTTAACATACAAATTGAAGAAAAGGAAGGTGTCTACTTTTAAGAAATGAGGTCCAAAATAATTTCATACCTGGAAGCCATACCTGGAAATAGAGGCTGGATAGTAAAATAATGGTCAGATTCCTTATTTAAAATGAGAAAATGAACTAACATAATCAAAGCATATATTGTGACTATGACAAATGGGACCATAACGAATAGCCACACTATTGCATAGGTCCATCGACTGCCTTTGGCTATGGTTGGGGAATAATCGGCTAACCAGTCATAGCTGCCGTCATAGCCACAGCCCTAATAGTCCCCAGTGTTATATGTACCTCTGCATTGAAGGCCTTGATGTCGCTGATGATAGCTTTACTGCACAGATGTTTATCATTGCTTAGCAACACAAGCAGATCTTTACCAACTAGAATACAAATTGTAAAAAAAAATATATTCACAAAAGAAAAAGAGCGTTTATGGGTTTTGATGTTCATAAGAGCTTCTTGGCTGGCATGGTTTAAACTGTAAACTTTTGTTGAAAATTCCTTTTTCCTCTGTGTACTTGGAACACAGTGGAGTTGACCAGCATGTCCCTAAATGTAACCCACCGGTCAGCTCTGGATCATCAAAAAGTCTCCAAGATGCAGCCACCATTCAATGGATATCAACATGTCCCTGAATGTAACCCACCGGTCAGCTCTGGATCATCAAAAAGTCTCCAAGAAGCAGCTACCACTCAATGGATATCAACATGTCCCTGGGAACACATGCTCAGACTTACTCACCTTTTTTCTGATACTTTAGGCAGCACTGCAGGATCCAGTCATCATTGCATGTAATCTCAAACTCTGCCTCATCAGTCACCTGACAATTAGTAACAACAAAGGTACATCACAAGAGGCAGTAAATTTGGTTGGAAGTAGTTTCCAAATTAAGGGAGCATCTAGACATGCAAAAATGATAGATTAAACCGTTCAAGAACACTAACTTGTCCATGGTGGTGCATCGATTGTTGCCATTAAGGCCATATCTAAATTGGCGGCTATGGCTATGATTGCTGCTATGGACGTCCTATACTTCAACACATGATAATGCTCTAATACAGCCATAGCCATACTCGTAGCTGTAGCTGTAGCTGTAGCTGTAAATTCTGACAACTTATAGAGCACATTTTTTCCCAGTTTTTTAAAGAACCCAAAAGTCAACAATGGTTATCATTTCTTCAAAGAAAGAAACAGAATGGATAAAAGAACAATCCCTTTGGCAACAACCCAAATTCCCCAATGGAACATTCCAAACAGAACATTCCAAACGGAAAGTTCTAAGTTTTAGGATATTCTATTTGTAAGAAAGGATTAGCCTTTGAATGAAGCCGACAGATGCTCATCCAAGACATGCCGGCTGTTGGGTGTACCTGCCTTTCTCATAGGTTCACCTTTGACCCTTGGATGGTCACTTGTGAAACACTTGTGCAGAAAATGTATGGCCCTACTTCCAGTTCGGCCGTTAGTCTCACTCTGAAACGAAGATGATATACATGTACAGTTATGATGATGAGCTGTACAGGGGCACAGGCGCCTCTAGTACAATCTGCCCCCCATCAGCAAAAAACTAAAATCATATAAGGTGTGGTTTGAACCCATGACCTTTTAATAATTATCACCAAGAAAAAAATCAAATGCCATTCTCTGACTTACAACAAACACATCATACAATCAACCTCTAACAATTTCATCAAACTTAGCCCCTTTTCTTAGCAATAAAAAATCCCTTTTCTTAGCAATAAGTGTACTGGGTTCTTTCAGGTGCATTACACAACACAAGGGAACAACGGCTTTGCGTCCCATCTGAAGGAGGAAGTAATGTTTAAATGTCTTCCTTATGTCAAGACCAAGACTCAAACCCAAGCTCTGCTGATCAGAAACACCCAAACTCAAGTCCAGTGCACTTGACTGCTTGGCAGCAACAGGTCATGCTATATTCAATCCTGTTTATAGCTGTGGGTACCACTCAACAATTATACTTAGGTATTTGCATCGTGTTTTGGCTGAGCGGTCAAGAGCATCAAAGTCAATTTCCAATGGCCTAGTCATCAGAGTGTGGGCTCAAATCCTGGTCATGACACTTGTGTCCTTGAGCAAGACACTTAACCATAAATTGCTTCTCTTAACCCAGGCATCTAAATGGGAACCTGCGAGGGATGAGACGGTACTATGTTGGATTAACCCCTTAGCAGTAACATTGATTGAGGTTTTATACTCCTCAGAGAAATCTTGTGCATTATGTTATTGGTATGCCTGGTGAACAGGGATACTTAAAGTGCCTTGATCTCACTGACATGATATGCGCTATATAAGAACCCAGTATTTTCATTACATAAAATTCTGCTCCGGAATCAAGAATAAAATGTACATCACTGAAATACCTTGAGTCTGTCCAGCTCTTGCATGACAACCCATGGGACGACAAATACCACACTCCCAAATCCTAGAAGTCAATAAAGAAAATAAATTCAATCTGACAAGTTCTGGCTTCTGGCATTTTTGTCTCCGCCCCTTTCAGGCTAGTTAACCTATCATTCAAAACAACAGGTTGGATGATATTGATTGTCCAGACAGTAGAAGAGTTAACTGTGCACCGTCATTTTGGGACCATAAGCTCTGTGGCTTATGAATTAATTTTACGGCCTTCAGCATGCTCCGTGGCTTATATTCCGGGCGGCTTATACACTGATAAAATAAGCTTCGGCGATTTTGAGTCTAATAACAAAAGCAAAGTTTTCTGACTTCAATGTATTTACCAACAGACAACACAACAAAGGGAGGGTTTTGACTCACCTGTCCATCACTATTTCAAACCCTGTCTTCTGTGCTTATGGGCTTATTCACTGACCCCTACATAAATTTCACTGTCCAGTGCTGCGGCTTATATTCCCAAAATCACATTGCAGCTGTGTTGTTTTCTAAAACCCTAAATCAATGTAACCATACTGAGGCTTGAAGGGTTAATCTGTATGGCCCCTTTTCAGCATTAATGAGAATCAATATTCATTACTATTATTGCAGACGGGGAACTTGACAAGGATTTTTTTGGTCTTACCACTTATAGATTGGTCGAAGAGAGTCCTGACAAAATGCATCTCATGCATCCAGATGTTTGTATCTATAACCACATGGACACTCGGCTGTAAGCAAAAAATAAAATAAAAATAAAATAAAAAAAATCAATGAAAAAAATTAAAATAATAAAATACCCATGCCCAATTTCATAAAGTTGTTTAGCAGAAACTACTGTTTGGCAAATGTCTTTGTTAAGCAAAAAAAATGAGCGGGGCACCACTTGCAGCATTGTAAACTGTATGAAATTTTGGCTGGTTACCTGTTTCTGCTAAGATTGTTTTGTGCTTACGTGGCTGTATAGAGATGTCAAGAGGTAGTCAAGCAAAAGATTATGCTTACCAGAGTAAGGTTTACCAGCTAAACTACCATGTCACATGTACAATCTGTGACTGGTATCCTGCTTGTTTTTGCTCAGCAGAAAATTGTTTAAGCAACATATTCTGCTAAAGCAGCACTATGAAAATGGGCCCAGACTGTTTTCTAGGGAAGGTTCATTAGTTGGGCAGCAAACATTCAAAAGGGGAACACCACATATTTTGAAAGCATGGGTAATTCCCAATTAATGATTTGGTTCCTAAAAACCCTTCCCCTAAGAAAACCTAAAATTACAGGAGGACCTGGAGGCCATGACCTCTATTGCCCAGGTATTGGCATCTAGACTTAAAGATTTCCCAATGGAAATGCCCTATCCAAAATGAAAATGGCCTTGCCATCTTAAAGATGAAATTCCATGGGAGTTCCTACATTGTTAGCTAACTTGTTCCCATTTTTGTTAACCCCCTTACTTTTGTTTACATTTTCCAGCAAGATGACCAACAGGTTGTGTATGGTGGCACAACTGTCCACATAACTAACTGTGTGCTGTGTAGATGCATCTACCACATGATTTAATTTTGCAGGCTGGCATAAAGTTTTTCTATAATTCAAAACCACAGTGGATGAGATTAAATGGTCAGATAGTAGGAGGGCTAACTGGTTTATCAGCTTGTGCCACAATGGCACTTGACAAACTCAAACAAAAGTTGGATGATTGGGTTAATCCTTTCATTACCGTATTGTTTGGACATAAACAACCGCTGGTGACCGGATTGTTTGACCACTCAAGCGTGAAGCACACATTCTTGCACAACAAAAAGCTTTCGCTCAAAGGCCATTTTTACAAACTCCGTTATCTTCTTGAAGATATTGTTTTATAGCAAAATAAGTAATAACAAAGTTCTTCCTTATTGAATTCTTTTATATTATCTAAAACTCATTGAGATTAGTCAATAACTATCAAAGTTCTTTGTCTTTGTTTCCTCAGTGTGATCTGTAATCTCAAACACCTTTTTTTTGTACACAACCATATGACCCTCCGTAGGTGTTTGGCACTTCAAATCTTTCCACACCAATTTGAAGAGATTGCATAAAAGCAACCTTTTAAAAATTTTACCATCATTGGAAAGATCTGATCTTTCTCTTTCCAACGATGGTAAGCTTGGGTATGGAGAGTGAACATGGACAAAACTACAACTTTATTACAAATGGCCTTTGTGGTCAGGCTTTAGTGCTTTTTTGTGTGTAAGCTTGGCCGACTAAAGTCGGCAATGGCAATGGTAAGGAAGAGGGGGGTATGAGTTCAGTTGATTAAAGTCTCCTATGGTAAGGTAAGGGTAATAATTTCTTACTTTTATAATGCAGACAATAAATTAATAAATTCTAATTCTAATATTATTTTAATTTCTTACGAGTTTTGCTATGCAGTTTGCATTAGTTTCTACATTGACCATCTCATCTTGCTGATTTGGGAAGTCAATTTCCATCAGAGACAATAAATCATCCTCTTGATTTGGTGGCAGTGGTGGGGTTGGGGCTGGCCCTGTAATAATAGATGAAAATAATAACACTGAAATTATGTAAAGTAATACAACACGCACATACCAAGAATGAGACCTTTATAAATATCATTTGTAATTGTTTGATCCAATGTACATAAGTTCACATCTTGTCTATAATTGAGAAAATGGCAAGAGCCAAACAAAAAACTACCTGTCTTTGACTTCTTCTTCTTCTTCTTCTTCTTTTGTGGAAGACTCGGGATTGAGGCGGCCACCTGGGAATCAGGGGTGGGGACCGGGCAAGTATGCTGTCGACCAAGAGATTCCACGCCTTGCTGCGAATTGGCAGTAAACTTTCCAACTTTCTCCAGATTTAACCCACGATCATCCCTTGGGGGGTCAGGCACTGAGAGTTGTTGCACCTTGGTGTTTTTCCAGCCTTCCCTGTCAGATGATGAAAGACTACTCACTGAAGGCTTCTTCCCTGTTATCTGAGGATAGTTTTGTGACTGAGCCAGTACTTGGTCAGGCAGCCTAATTGGGAGATTTGCAGTTGATTGGGTCGGAGGGTGATTGTCCGCTGAAGATTGCAATTTAGTTCGTTTCTTCTTTTTCTTTCCCTTACTTGAATGAGGATGGATGGCAGTTTCCTTCTTTGAACCTGATGATATTGAGCTAATGTCTGAGGGACCTCCCTGGCTTGGAAGTGAGCTCTGAATCAGTGACTCAGGAGTTGAGGTACTAGTGTATGAGCCTGGTAGACGGCCACTCCCTATTGGTATACCCCACGGAGGTGATGGCCGGGGGTTGGCAACGGTTTCATTTGACAGATGCCTTCTCTTGTTGACATGCTCGCTCCTGGAAACCTTACACTGCTGGGAATTTACCTTGCCATCTTTAGTTCCTAGGGAAATTTCACTCCCTTTCTGACCAAGTTTGTACAGACTTTGCCTCTGGTCAGTTCTGTACTTTTCAATGCGCATCCTGACACTTGGTATCAAATTTTCAGTTGTGATTCCTTGATCAACGGGCATTTTGCTTCTCAGTTGCCTGGTCTTGGCAAGAGGTTTGTTGCTGCAGGCATTTGGCAAAACAGCAGAAACTGACACTGATTCCTTACGAGTGGGTTGTCTTGATAGGTTACTGATTTCTGATACTGTTGAGATGGATGTGTCATCCTGCATACAATGATAGGAGAGCATTTTTTTGGTGAATAAAAATCAACATTTTATGAAGGATCCAACTTGCAAAATAGGGTCGCCAGTCCTCCTACCTCTATTGTTTTAATGTTTAAAGACTTTTGTAAATAAAAGAAATAGTCAAGAACGTAATTTCATAAAGCCTGTTAGAAGATGTTTTCTGCTTACCAACCACTGCTAATCGTAAGCAAAGCATAAGGCTGCTAGCTTGATAGTAGTTTTTCGAAGAAGATGAGTGACACAAAAATGCAAATCCATTATAATATAGTAAGCACAAAAATGTGATTGTTCCGTCCCAACTTGACAATTGTCCCAACTATAGTTGGGACTAGTCCCAACTTGAGTGTTAAAGTTGGGATGTCCCAACTATAGTTGGGATCGCAGTAAACGCAAAGCACCTCCATAAATCAACTAAAAACATAATACACTGTAATAGTACTAAGTATCATAGCATGAAGTTCTAAGACCACTTTCCCTTGAGAATATTTGAGATTAATTAGAATTTTGGTTTTCCAAGAGAAACTAAATGCATAGGCCTACTTTGAGAATGAAAGCGTCACCCGGAATGAGCATGAGGCCGCTGTCAGAACCATCTTTGAAAAACACTATTTACACCGAGTTAGCGGTCCATTATGAGCGATATATTACTATCATTCCAAACCTGGTCCTGGGCACCGGCTCGCGACAGGCTCTCACTAGCTCCATCATCAGTTTTGACATGAGTTTGTACAGAGCCGAGACCCAGGTTTGAAACAAAGAATTTTGTTAATTAATGCCGATCGCATCAGCTTGTGCGTCTGCAGTAGTCCTACCTCCAAGGTCACACACAGTAATCCACACTATAGTTGGGACGTCCCAACTTTAACACTCAAGTTGGGACCAGTCCCAACTATAGTCATGTAGTTGGGACAATTGTCAAGTTGGAACGGAACATGCTTACAGGTAAACAGCTGAATAAAATTGGGTGCAGATATCCGAAACCTATGGTACATCATGGAGGTAGTAGACTGCTTGGATGAGTTTTTCATACTCACGCTTGAACTCAATTCAGGCATCTTCCAGGTGGTGGCGCCAGTCAAGACGTTGAAATAGTATACCCTATCAGGGTATGAGTTCGAGTGCTTGACGATCCATCCCTCAGGTAGATGGGGCTTTTCCTTGACAATACCCATAAGTTTGTGGGAGTCACTGCTTGTACTTGTGCTAGAGGAATTGCCTGCCTTGCTTGGAGGAGGGGTTTCTTTGATGAAGCCCATCAACTTGTAGAAGTCGCTGCTGGACCCAGTGGGACTGCTTAAATTACTCATTTTGTAGTAAGAATTAGGTTCAGCCTGTTGTTGGAAAGAATAATAGACAAAACGCTAAATCAGAATTATCGCTGACAATGCAAATGCACAAGGAATGTGTGTTTTGCGGCTCGCACCATTCACTTTGTACACAAAACCACATCGTATTTGTCATCCACATTTTCCATCATTTTCATTCAATGCATTGAGAATTATATCAAAAAGGTTTATTGTCAAAATAGGGCCACCATTCATGGGGTTACTCTGGGCCAATATAGTTTGGACGATCTGGAAACGTTATGGCTGCTAACACTGTTTAAACATGTAATAGTCAGCTCTGAGTTTCTGCGTAAAATTACACCTTAAAATAAGCTAGCTTTATGGGTAAGTAAAACATTGGGGAAACATTTCAGCAAAAAAAGTGAGCATTTGACAGGTCATGTCGTCAGACTCTGAGACCTCAGTCATATAATGATGCCCACAAACATAACAACAAAGTTGTTAAATGTTATGTCAATGTAAGCAGAGACTTTCATAAAATTAGACCAAACAAAACGAGCTTGTACGTTTTTCGTTTTAACATGCTTTCTCCACAATTCAGCAACTTGGTAAGTGACAACTGGGGAAAAAGGCGGGTATACCCTTAGTAACACTAACAAAGTAACAGTGACCCGAATTACTAACAACAGTAACAGTTAACACAACATAGGCGTTACAACAGTCACTTAATATAAATTCCCAGCAAGCTTCCTTATGACCCGTAGTCTGTGAAACGGCCACGTTATACAGACAATCATTAGCAAAACATTTTCTTCAAAAACCTGTAAAAAATAAAATATAATCGAAATTTGTTTGTGACAATTACTTACCTTAAACTTGATGCAAGAAAAACCTCCATGTAGATTATCTCATCTACAGACACTGCAAATCTTGGGCGTATTCAATCATTTTAAAGAATCTTTTATTTTAAAGCTCTGACATTTACAACTTCCCAAAACACACGACATGCGTGTGTGTGTATCATCAACGTTCATTGCAACAAAACAAACACATGGTGGCGCCCTTAAAACTTCAATAGTTAAAACATGGTTAAAATAAGGCCGTGTCCGAAACGGCGACTTCGGCTACAGCTACGGCTAGATCGCGCGCATCTGGCTGTTCTTCAACACTGGCAGACGCGCTGGTCTAGCTGTAGCTGTAGCCGAAGTCGCCGTTTCGGACACGGCCTAACCCTTTTGTTCACATTCGTGTGTAACCTCGTCTGTAATTTTTTTTGTACGAATTGTCAAGAGGGAAAGACGCAGTGAACCACCCGAGAAAACTATGTTTGGAGTAATTTAAGATTATTTTGTACAGCAAGGCGAATCTATCATATGATTTCCCCTAACCATTTTACTGAAGTGAAGGAAGGTAATAACAAATCCCCGCAAACATACGGCTCACCCATAGATATATACCTGTAGACCGACAGCACCTATGGAAATCAACGTCTGGATACCGTAATTTTGACAGCACCCGACCACACGCAAACCATGTCCAAAACCTGCGGAAACGCCGCGTAAAGCAATGGGAGAGCGGGTAGATGACTAGATGATGTTAGAAAATTTGTGTTTTAAGGGTGAAAAATTCACCAACAGACTGAGATGGTACGGAAATATTCTTCGTATAAAAATTGTTTCGTTTGTCACATCACTTTCCGGCCAAGGTGCGCGTCGGTGGTGCGTGTTTTGCGCGGGCGCTGATGAATGACCATAATAGATAATATAGAATAATAGTATTATTATTATAACACCTTTTCCTTTGATTCTATCTGTTGATTGGCCCCGAGAGCGTGTCACATGGTGTCGTGTATTTTTACTCTTGTACATGTTCACTGACCAAACGATCTATTCAACGAACTATTCAACGATAGCCTAGCGACCGATGTACTAAAAAAGTGAATGGATACCCTGGTACCCTGACTACATTGACATTGATTTAAACATAGAGTTATATAATATAGGAACTAGAGAGCCGCGCACTAGCCTGGCGGCCCGACAAGGGCAGCGCGGCGGCCATTTCTTAAGTAGTCAAAAACAACGTCTAGTATTTGTGCGTGTTGCAACAGAGCAATGGTTAACAATGAAAGGGTTTACTGTGAAATTTATGAATGCCAGTGAAGACCGTTTATAGTACTAAATAATCCCCGAATAAATAAAATATTTTAGAATACTATTCATTCATTTTGGACAATAAATCGTGATCATGGCATGTGTGTTCATCCTCTATTGAAACAAATAACCTAAACCCCACGAAACAACTTTAATACAGCCGCTTTTTTTTTAGACCGCATAATGTGCATTTAGCAAGCACACCGCGTAACTCGTATTCAATGTTGCCATCGTACAAAATGGCGCGCGTGTCTCCTTGCGGTCCCGTCGGCGTATTTTTTTTCCCAGGACGAACGTGGGCTATTAACATAAAATGGGCGTGTTTGACCGTAAAATACCCTCGCGCAAGCGTACTCTTCTCAATAAGTTTTACTTTCGGACAATGTCGATGACAACGGATGCATGATGGCGAATTGTACAGCTGGGAGTGCTTGTGTACGGTACGCGTACTGAAATTCACATAGCTCAACAATACACGTGGGTGTAGTTTCAACCCACAACTATTACGTCCAAGTACGCATGTGCAAAGGGAAATGTAAAGTTTACTACGCCCATTTATGTTAATTGCCCACGTTCGTCCTGGGGGAAAAACGCGTCCCGTCGCGTTTGTGCACGTAGCATTTACCAGTGCGCCCTCTAGTTTATGGATTTAAAAGAGCTGCTTAATAATGAACAGAATGTGTGCATTTGAAATACGGTTTAGAGAACGAACGTAATAGCAGTAGTCTGGTACCCACTTATTTTGTCAAAACTCGGTATTTCAACGTAAGATTTTACAGTTCTTGTTTGACGATTGATTGCCACGTACGTAAAGTTGTTTGATTGATTCTACCAGAAAAGTGGAGGAGGTGTTATAAAAAAAATTTGACTGCTTTGTCTCGTGACGTAGTAAAAAGTCACTCTCAGTGATCCCCGGAGCCGCCTATCTTGGATTACATCCAAGTAGATCTTTGTCATTGGATACAACTTTCAAAACAAACAAAGCATACAGTATTTAATTGTGCCATTAGGCATACATCCATTTCTTTCGGTTCGGCCTGTTGGATTCAACAGTGACTAAGTGCGTTCTGTACTGCTATTGCACGAATGAAAAACATTTATTTAATGAATGTTTTTCATTCGTGCAATAGTAAGAGTATTTTCATGAGTTGAAAAATGGAATGTTCCATTTAATGCCTCGTTGAATGGAACATTCCATTTTTCAACTCATGAAAATATTCTTACCATTGCACTCATAAACATTCATTACTTGTATACTATTCTATATCTATGTGAATGACATACGCGATTGTTTGGTGGGCGTTCCACGAGAGCGTACGCTCTGGGAAAGTGATACTTACTATATTGATATGTTTTTGGTTTATTCATGGGGGTGATTTGTGTTTACTTTGATCCCAATTATAGTTGGGACGTCCCAACTAAGTTGGGACCATTCCCAACTACAGTTGGAACGATTGTCAAGTTGGGGCGGAACATCTTTACTTCCGCCCATAGTTTAAGAAAATCAAAAATTTCAGTTCAGCGCCCCTGCTGTCCGTCTATAGGTATGATGTCTATGGGTACGTATTAATTGTGTTTAGGCAAAATTTCATGCGCCAAGC
Source organism: Pisaster ochraceus (assembly GCA_010994315.2). Lineage (NCBI taxonomy): Eukaryota > Metazoa > Echinodermata > Asteroidea > Forcipulatida > Asteriidae > Pisaster > Pisaster ochraceus. The sequence continues at coordinate 97,521 of CM021540.1, read as the reverse complement.
TATCACAGAATCTTTTTAGTAGTTAAGGGGTTTTTGGGGTCATGCAATTAGAATGTGTAATGGTAGGAATCTATCACAACCTGGGGTTGTGTGTTTCAACTTTTGGAAAGATTTGATAAATTTAGGCTTTAAAGTTGGTCCTATTTGGCTTGTGAATCGGAGGAGTGCCTGATGAAAACTGGCAGCGAGTCAGTTTGGGAAAAGCACATTTTCCGGGTGTTTTTTTCTAGGGTAATTAGAAAAAAATCCAAATGGCTGACCTACCAAAAATCGAAAAAGAAATCTGAAGTTTAGTTGTCTGAAAATATATCTGAGTGGTTTCAAATTTTGAGTATTTTTGAATAATTATTAGCATTTAGCGTTGGTTACTATGGGAGTTTAGTCTGGTGCACCCGGTGGCTCTGACCGCAAAACATGCAGTGCGCCACCAAGAGGTTGTGTTTAAGGAAGGTTAGGAGAGGATGCACTTTGTTTAGTTTTCACACAGCGTACGTTGTACGTTTGAGATTTGCAGTTTTATAGCGAGGATTTGCCCAACGATTCCCCAACAGGTACGATGTATGGAATATTAATTTAACCTTAAACATAGATATCTCCTATTTACTACCGGGAACATACAGTTATTCCGGAGAGTCTCCCCATTCCGAAGTTTAGACTGATTCTGAAAGTGTTACGTACGTTTCTTTGGTTAACGTACATTTAGTTGTACACTCGAAGCATCATCATCTTCCGGTGTACTTGTGCAGAAACCTCCTCCGGGAAAATACCCGGACTCGATCATCGCACTTTGGTTGAGGTGTAAACAAGGTATTAAAAGAAAAGACGTAGATTTTGCAAGTAAAAGCAGTTATTTATAATTTTGTCTGTTTTTGACACTTGAAGACATGGATTGGTGACTCAACTTGCTTGGACACTAAGTGTTAGCTTAGTGTTAGGATACCTAGATACTTATGACTACTAGGCGGATGGTGGTACTAAAACTGTAATTATTTAAAATAAGGCCTTTCATGATTATGCCGTTTTAATTAGATAAGTAAGGAAATGCTCATCATTCAAGCTGAGGTTTTCGGCTCTGCTTCGAACAAGAACTTTCAAACCACTTTGAGTTTGATAACGAGCCTGGACTTTCAATACGTCAGCAAAGTGCCCAATCGCATGCTACCAGTTGTTTAAAAATTGAAAATAAAAAATTGAAAGTCAATCATCCCAAAGTTCATTTATAAGTGTCAGGATTATATTAGCTATCAGTTAGCCCGATATGGGACAGGGGGTATTCCCTGCCCCAAATATTCCCATACTTTAACACACTATTTTGCTCTTGTACTGAAGTACCGCCCCCTAAATTCTCAAAAGAATTCCTGAGATTCCAAGCAAACAATGAAGACACAATAGGTTATAGGTTGGGTGGGGGGTACACCATGTCACACATCAAACACCAAATGGCTTACCAATATTTGTTTTACATGACAAAACCACTTAATCAAAAGAGAAACATTGTATTTGTTTGTGTTTTTTAAGCTTTCAGTTTAAACAGTGTACTTTATATCTCAAGCAGATTGTCATCAGGCACCTTAACTGAAATTAGAGAACCTGCAACAATGCCCAACAAGGCGAAAGGATCGCTGAAGAGAACAAGGAGTCATGATTCACTGCGGGGAGTCTCTGATCACACCAAGAGCTGCATGTGCCGCACAGTGCTCCCCAAGGATACCAAAACCAAGTCCCACTGTGGCTGGTATGACTTTGTTGACTACGACCCATGCATTGATTCAGACAGCTTACTTAAAGAGAAACCCCATGCCAACTGGACACAGGTGAGCTCATTTATTCTTCTTTCATAAACTGCTTTGTAACTTGAAATATGATATTGTGCGAGTGAAAACCAACAGTCAAAATCAAATAAAATATCATGTGACTTTGACAAACTTTTGGTGCAAAACACAGAAACAAAGAAAGCGATGCTGTTCAAGGTTATTATGCACACAACCTATTTTGATGCATATGACTATTTGAAGAGTTTAGTTTTGTAACTTTACTTACTAATCAGCTAGAGTTTGATGTAATAATAATAGTAATAACAATAATATCTAGTTCTTATATAGCACACTTTACAATAACGTATCAATGAGCTTTACATTAATGCCCTGGACATTCCAACATTGGGTCAATAGCATTCCCTTAATCTTTCTCAGCTCCCCGGGGTTTATACAACCTCGAGCTGCCCGGTGGCACTCTGAAAGCTTTTTCAAACACAACATCAACCTCGCAGGTACCTATTTATACCCCTGGGTGAAAAGAAGCAATTATAGTAAAGCATCTTGCTCAAGGACACAAGTGTCATGACCAGGGTTCGAACCCACACCCCGATGAAATAACCACCCGAACTTGAATTTGATGCTCTAAATCACTCGGCCATGACAACATGTGAGAGCTGATAAACCTTTTGTCACTTATAATGATTAACTTCAGGTACCTTGTTTGTTGTACATGTTCTAGTTCCAGCATTGTATGGAAAGAGTATTTTAGTTACACACGGCACTCAATGAATCGTTCAACAGACAGAACTAAATGACTTTTGTTTTCGTTGAACTTACAAAGGTTGCATATGGAGAAGCAACTCAAGGCAAGGTCCTCCTCTCCGAGTACCGAGCCTACGTCAGTGACGAGACCCTCAAGGGCTTCTGGACCGGTCTCATTATCTGGCAACGTGACCAAAACGGCTTTGTCCACTGTCCGTTTCCTGGGTGCTGCGTCAGCCTTACAGGAACCTCAGCTGTACACACACTCATGAACCGTCACTGGAAACACCAGCATGCACGCCCTTACCTCTGCAATGTCTGTGGGTCCAGCTATGCAACAGACGGAGCCCTTAAAGTTCACTTCTTCCGGACCAGACATAATGTAAATGGACGGGGTCGGAGTGCAATAAAAGCAAATACATTCAAAGGTCCCACTCTCCAGAGTTTCTCGGTCCACCGACGGGAAGCAATCACACGCTACATACACAAAGTAGAAAAACTGATGGACGATACTCAAAATAATCAACAGGGAATTGGGCCTTAATTTCATCTTCAGGAGGGCAGGGTCATTATTTTTATTTCGTAAAGGGTGGAACTTCTGTGAGGGGGCATCGATACCAATACCATAATGGAGGCCGTGGCCTCTGTTTAATTCCAGGGTTGAGTTGGGACTGTTTTTATTCAGTTTAATGCTGGTTTTAATAAGTAAAGAGATATTGTCTTGCTCTTCTTACTTTCCCTGTATTTATTGATTTTTGATGAAATGTTTTATATGTGGAAGATGGAAATAATCCACAAAAGAGGAGCATTTCTTCCAGTTGCCATAATTTTTTTTTATTAATTTGTGAATTTGCAATTTACAATTGGGAAGACTCCAAAGTCAGACTGTTGTGCAAGATTTGTTTTTATAAATCCCTATTTTATCAGATTTGGAATTTATAACACTTTCTTTGTTTCCTTTAAAGCATAATGAAAATATAGCAGTTCAAGATGCATGATTGTATAGCAAGTTCAAATACTTGAAAATCCTAGGTATCTTTCTTGAGGAAAGCAAATCAATTTTTTACAATTCAAAATATGGAGGCTGTTTCAGGATTGATTTCTCCAAATCTGGGCGTTCAAAATTCAAAAGGTGAATGTTAAGACAGTGTTCAGGAGAAAAAAATACACAGCTATTTTCAAACTACATGTTCTTGCCATAAAAAACACCTTTGGTATTAATGCAAAAAAGTGGTCATGGTGGTGATGTACTCACGTTTCTACTTGAGCAGAGTCTTTCTCGAAGGTTGAGTTGACAACACAACATGAACATGCAAGTACATGTATATAAATGGATTGGTAAGAGTAAAAACAAAAATTGGTCTGAAAGCTTACTGATTATGAAGTTTAAATATTGTTATAACCATTTTGTGTGAAATATTTTCCTCTGAAATGAAGTCATATTCGAGAAAACTGTATCTGAAAACCCTTGTTACAACCAAAATCAAGGACATTGTGTTTACATGCTAAAAATGGTGCATGGTTTATTCACAATTTTCTCCTGCTTCACACAACAGAATGAGCTCAAATTTTCACAGGGTTGTACAGTTGACCATACAAAACACGAACATTGTGTGCAACTACCTATCCACAATTTAAGGTTCTTGTCATACCAAAAAATAAAACAACGAAACAGTGAACAAGCTCAAGACGTGTATCACGAAATAATTGTCTCAAACGTTTGATTGCAATAAATGACGTAGCAAAAATCCTCTGTAAAAGAAAGACAACAACCAAACACCAAGTAAATACAACAACCAAACAAACACGACCATCACCCAACCATGCAAACAAATGTACAAGATTATATAAGATGCATTTTTGTTCATAATAATACAGGTATGTTTTTGGTATACTTCAGAATTAATAGCAGATATTTTTGTGCACATGACCTATAAGTAAGTGTATCACTTCAAATAATTGTGTTTACATGTATATATTATGGAAAGTCAGTGTGTATATTTTTTTGCGAATTTAGAAATTTGTATTCTCATCATTCATCATTATGAACTCTTTCAATTTGGAAATAGCTATTGGACAATGTTTTGTCTTGTGAAACTTCAGAACTTCAAAACGTTTTTTGATGTTTCCATATCTCAATTAACGTGTTGTCAACACTGAAATAAAAGGTGTTTTCAATAAAATGTGCGAAATACTGTAAATTGTTGATTGGTTTAGTTTTGTGAACGTAGTAGTATACGTAATAATGTAGGTGACTACAGATGAAGTTGTGGACCTAGGCGTGATTTCAGAAAACGCCAAGACTCATTTTAAAATTAGTTGTCAAAAACCCCATTTTTGCATAGTTAGCTAGTGGCCTGACGTTTCGACCTAGCGGAGTCTTTCTCGAAGGCTAAATGACAAGATTATAAACATAAACAGGTAAACTGATGTAACAAAAGTAGGCAAGTGGAAATAAATGATAGAGATGAAAGCACACAGAGAAAGCAGGAGGCTGAACAGAGAGGAGGGTAACAAAAGGGGTGGGGGTGGGGGAAGGGGCTGGTTGACCACAGGAGGTAGGGAACACAAAGGACAATACCAATGATGGGAAGAGGCAGAGAAAAGTATTTTATTAGTGAATGAGGAGACTAGGAAGGGGGGGGGCTTATTTGTGGTAAAAGGAGAAGGCAAAGACAACAAGTTATTAGTCATTGCCTTCTTGGATGTTCAGACAATGGGGTTGAATGGTCTGGAGACGTCTTTATCCATAGTTGCTTTCTACTCAGATGAACAATCTCTCTGTGGTTTCCTCAATGCCCTGTAAAATCATGTCAGAAATGGAGCGATCAGGAAGATTGAAGTGATGTCCCACGGGTGTATACAGCTTAAGGGTGTTGACTGTGGAGCTGTGGCCGTAGACACGTCTCTTGTGCGTAGTTCTCGTTTCACCTATATATTGAACGCCACAAATTTTGCAAGATATTAAACAGATTAGATTAGTGTGGGGCAGGTGACATGACCCCTTGTCTTATGGGTGATACCACCGGTATGGCTGGTGAAGGAGTCCGATTCTCTGATGTGTTGTCTACAGACGATGCATTATTTTGGAGGTGTTGAAACACCTGGAAGTTCCCTGTGCAAGTTGGCTCATGAATAGGCAGGCCATTGATGGAGCCATCCGTATACATGTACCCATTGCGGTGCCATGTGCCTGTAGGAAATTCTTACCTAAGAACGAAACGTTGTTTTTATTTAGAACATGGTTCATGAGGGATACTATATCAGAAATGGGCGGTGATGTGTGACCGCTCTTAGCCAAAGTCGAAGAGCAGGCAGCAATCCCTTCATCTTGGGGAATGAAGATAACATGAAAGATGCAATAAACGTCACATGTGAAAGTTTCAGCGGAATACATTGTCTACTTGCTGAGAAAAAAGTAAAAAAAAACAACCTAAAAAGCTGTCACGGTATTTTCACACGAACGTCGAATTATCCAAGGTTACCGAGAGGTGACGGCAGGTACCAACTGCGTCTCTGGCCGCAGCGTTTGCGAAAGGACACCAACACTTGAGAAACGATTGATGCATAAATTGGTTGTCAGATTCCAGTGTTTTTGGCTGAACAAATTTCCAAACTTATTACTTCGAAGGGAACCTTTTTCTCAAAATAGTTTATCAAAAGCTGCAGTGCTTCTCACCAAGTAATTTTTTTGTGGTCATTTCTTTATGGAGTACTTTATACAAAAGAATGACCTTACTTTTACGATCATGTTTAGCTTTGTTTAAATCAGGCAGTGGTTCATCAGATTCGTATAAGTACTATCAGAATTTATTGAGCCATTTTTTCTTCTAAATAACAAAAAGTCAAAAGTACTACATGGTCGATCGTCACCATCGGTGATGGCACTTCGCACTTTGATCACCATTAATATTGATGGTGACTCTGCGGTATTAACGTCAGTTTTGCTCAAAATACCCGGCGTCAGACAAACATACTCCTACATGTACTTACGCGATCTCCACATTATCGACGATCAAGATGATTGTTGGTGCATTGTCAGCCTATGGGAAGCGTTGAAGAGCACATCCGTGTGGTCCATGTCCCGCTGGAAGCTCAGGCAATTGCGGTGATCAAGACTGTGGGTGTATGTTAGCCTAGGGAAGCGTGGAAGAGCATACCCGAGAGGTCCATATCCCACTTTCAGTCACTCACCCCGTCAACCCAAGTGGCTATCTTATAGTCTCCAAGCATGTTTCTTTTTTTCATCGTCTTCACCATGTTCTTGGTTGGCCCCTCTGCTTGGTTTTCCATGTTTTGGCTCCCACAGGATCACCATACTTGCTGGTAGCTCCGGATTCCTGATGCAGTGCCCAGCAAGGCTTAGACGTCTTGACTTGATCTTCTCCAAGTGACCTTTGGCAGGCTGCCATAGAGCTCGGCATTCGTCATATGGGCCTTCCAGCTCATGTCCATTGCTACCCTGAGCATCCGGGTGTAGCACCCATTGAGTGACTTATACCTGTTCTGTATGCTGTGAGGGTCCATGTCTCACTACCGTAGAGAAGAATCGTCTCGATTGCCGCTGTAAAGTATCTCAACTTGAGTATCTTTGATAGATTCGACCTCCAGATTGTCTTCATGTCGTGAAGGATTTCCCATGCCAGGGCCTTCCTTACTTTGATGTCTTTATGCATCCCGGCACCAAATTATTTGAAGTCATCATTGAGCTTGAGAGACGCACCACCGTTGGTCTTCAGGGCATCATGGTCACCGATGTTAAACACACATATCCCAGTGGAAGGTGCTTGGGGCAATATGGGTGACCAAGATTGTTGGTGCATTGTCAGCCTTTCTGGATTTGTATCGAACGGGAAAGTATTTTGACTGGAAAAAAGGGGCGAATAAAATCAAGTTGTTACCGTAGTATATGAAACCAAGAAAACTATACATTGCAATTTACCCTTAATAAAGCACTAACCTGTCTTTTAATTTGTCTATTCGGCAGTCAAGCTCATGCTTCTGATTAGATGCTAGTTAGATTTAAGCCGACTTGACCCGCAAATTTAGATTATGGGAAAGTTTGAAAAGTTACCAGCTTTTATTTAAGACACAGCACGGGTGGAAAATAACCCACAAATGATAGGCTAAAGTGGTAGTTAAACTATTTCTGTGACGTTACTCTATTGATGAAAGTTTCCTTTTTCTTTTACAAATCTACACTCGACTGTAGATCGTTACGAATCTGTTTTACGAGTCTACACTTAACTGTAGATTCGTTACAATCTAAAGTAAACTATTCAACTGGAAAATGTCTTTCCACATTGAAAGATAATATGATTCACATAGAAACACAGTAGAAAATCATGCCAAAGTAACTTTGATCATCTTGTTATTGATTAGTTTGTTTAACACCAATTTTACAGTTGGTATAACTATTAAGCTCTTTTGCTTGCATAGCGTAATAGCTGCTATATTGTATTCAGTTAAAAATGGTCAACCTTTAATTTTCCAGAAATATTTATAGAGTGCTTAATCAAGGGACGTTATATTTAACACCCACACATTCTTCAATTTTTTGGGAATTGATTTTGGGCAGAATTTCTAGGTTTTCCTTATCTTGCTTGAACATTATCAAGTACAATGTTATGATCAGATTTACAATATTTGTCTTACGAAAGTGAAACTATGACGTTGTTGCCCCGGCGACTCAATGCATTATCAGGTAAAATCCATGCGACACGAAGTCTATTTTCGCGCTAAAAAGCAAAGCATTTATATCCCTGTTTTAAACACTACATAACTTCAGTTTGTTAGTGTAGTCGAGACAGTTTGCGTCACAGGCTTGCGTTTTATTAAAGCCATTACACAATCAACGGTTTCAGGGAAATAGTTTAAGTCAGAGAATCGACTCCGGAGCCGTGACTACAATGTTCCCACCCTCGGTACATACATTCTATTCATGAATCTATTCTTTAAGTCAGAGAATCGACTCCGGAGCCGTGACTACAATGTTCCCACCCTCGGTACATACATTCTATTCATAAATCTATTCTTTCTCGTCAATTCTCTGTAACAGACAAGCCTGCAATGACGCATAGAGCCGGAGTGACAGCGACACTACTTACAAAAGTGATTTAACGCCCAAAGTGTGGACCTAAGAACAAGAGAGGTCCACATAATGTAGAGACTTCAAACACTATTTGAAATAACACACGTTCACACAGTGTTATTTACAGTGTTGAGGAATAGGACTTTCCGTGTACAGAACAAAGGAATGTCCACACAGTGACTGCATGTGTGTCTGTAATTTCATATTCACTGCCTTATGGAGACCAAGAACAAAACAGAAAAGGGAACACAAAGGGTCTCCATAGGGGAATTCTAAAGACTGGGTTGCTCCACAAGGAATTTTGTGTACAAAGTCTATGGGAGGTTCTTAACTACATGGACAAAGGAAAGAACAAAAGATGTCTCCATAGGGACGCAAAAAATAGAATGTGTGTGTACGGTGTGTGAGGTGTGGGGTCCTGCATCGTTCAACCTATTGTCCCTTTTCTAAAGAACTTCCTTGTTGGGTCCATTGTTCCAATTAGGATTGCCTTGTAGGGTTCTGTGTTGTCAGGACCACACAAGGACCTTTCCGTAAGCCCATGCGCAAACAATATCAATATTGTTGGTGAAGGGTTGGGATCAACGTTACAAGCTCTTTCCCAGCGTTGGTCTGTAGCCAGCCTCTGTCTTTTCTAAATATACTTTCATTGTAAGTGTGCCACCAGAGTGACTGACCTGGTTCTTTCTATCAGAGAGTGTAAGCAGGAACCCAGGCTTTCTGCTTGTTCTCCTCGATACACTCTTGCTTTGCTGCGATGTAGAACAAAGAGCCATTCCATTAGCTTTATTCCACGTACAGCAACTCTTTGGAACTCCTTGCCTGGAAAATTATTTCCCTTCACCCCTGTGAGAGGTGGTCTTCTTCCACAACGTTTTATTTTCACTTCGGCTACTCTTTGTGTTTATAATGTTTTATCAATAGGATGTGTTTCTGCTATGGTCATATGAATCTAGGCAGAGATATCATCCGCCGGATGAGGGCGCATCATTGCAGTGAATGATAGTATAGTTTTATTCTGACGGGTAAAAGTGTGTGTGATGTTTTAGGGGGAACGTTGATACCAGTTTATACAAGAGTTTGTTGTTCAGGAATATATTAGTTTTTTTACTAATTGGTTTTGTGGTGTTTGCTTGTTGGGGTGTTGGTTAAAATTGTCTGGAGGAAGGCACATGTATTGCCTTTCAATTGTAATTCAATATATATTTCCATTCTTGGTGTGATCTGCACTTTTTTTATTTACCATGTATCATATCAGTTAAAGGCAAAGTATTTATACAACCGTTTGATTGTTTTAATCTTATATATTTGTAGTTAACAAAACAAACCTGTAAAAATGTCATTTAAAAATGGTCGCGTTTTTGCCTCGCCGATAATCCGGAGCAAGTATGTCCACGCAGGTAGAATAATCCCTAATATAGGAGTACACTATCTGAGAAACACGTTACTGATAGTAACGTTTCTCAGATTCAAATATTTGGGGATAACAAGTGATACCTTTTTTCTATAACCACAGTACTTCAAAGAGAAATGTTTCTCAAACTGCATTTCAAAAGCTGCTTAAAGCTGCTGTACTTCCTACCAAGTAAGTTTGTATTGCCATTAATTTTCAGAGTCATTACCAAACGTTTAAAGACCCTTTATTGATGTTGAGTCTCTATAGCTATGCATAATAGGTGTATAGTAAATTTTGAATGTGGTATCTTTTTAAAGTTATGTTATTATTTATATTTGTATCTAAATTTGTTTTATTATTTGTGTTTTATCTAAATTTGTGTTATTATTTGTGTTTTATCATTAATTATTAGATTTTGTGTTTTGATCTTGGGACAATGAGGTAGAATTTTAAACATCGAGTGATTTGTAACCAAAGGTTAAATCACATGTGGTCATCAAAATGTAACAGTTTGAACAGTTAAAGTTTAAAGTAAAAGGGCGTCTTTGTTAGTCATGGAAATTTGAAACAGTTTGAACAGTTAAAGTTTAAAGTAAAAGGGCTTCTTTGTTAGTCATGGAAATTGACTATTCTCGGGGTAAATGATATTGCAGATTTGTGGGTACAATGTCAGAGAATATAAAAGTATGTCTCCCTCTATTGGCCTTTTCGACACCACGGTTTTAGTCTCGGGTGCGGCTTTAGGCTTCAATCTACAAAGTTGTGAAACAAACAGAAGAAATACAATCGTGTGTTAAATATCAACCGTCTAATCAAATTTTGAAAAAAACCTTTGATGAACAAGTTTTTTTATGCACAATTATTAGATCAATTTTATAGGCCATATGGGTGGAAATTATTGATGCTATCCAATATAATGAAGTAAAACTATCACAAAATAATTTCGAGCGACACCGCTCTTTGACTGACTACCGCACCAAAGATAAGTACAGCAAGACCTTCGCAATAAGAGCCAAACTTGCAAATGTCAGCGCTGAATCTTGTTACCACAAAACGCCCGGTGGCGACATGGAGCTGTACAATTACTCCGCAGTTTTACCCAAATTAAATCAGCATGAATATGTATTTTGCAAATGCAAGAAATAGGCAATATGCCGACGGAATAGTAGATTTTTAAATCTTGTATTATTATTTTTTTTGTGTTTTCAAGGTAGATGCTCTTCAGTGCGCGCTCTTTTTGGCCTTCTTTCACACATTAAGCTTTTAGACAATTTCCAATTTGGGGTTGTAGCCACCTGCGACGGGCTAACCTTGGTCAAACACAACTCAGCTGCAGACAGGGAATTGGCTGCGTTTTATGTTCGGCTAAATTGATTATAGCAGAGGGAGATGGGTAGATCAGTTAAGGGTTGTTGTCTGACAGAATGGAATCAAATCCCTTCCTTAGTTGTTTTATAAAGACTTTATACAAGTGATGTTATCGCAAACTTCCATGGGAGACTCTAAAATTGTAGGTGGCTGCTGAGACACAAATAGTTATAAAAACAAGGTTATTTTTACATCACATAACTTGTTTCGTTGTGTCCGTTTAGTCTCCATTTTCCTACTACCGTCCCAATAAGTCGTACGCGTGTGTATCTGCTGCACGCCCAAAATGTTTGCTACTTTCGTATCCAAAGCTGGCTTACGTAATTGAGTATCACACATTTCATCGAGCAAAAGCATTTCTTATGACACCAACTTTTATTTGTAAGAAGACTGTATTGTTTGAAGAACGCATGTAAAAACCAAATCTCAATCATAAAACTTTTCTCGCACAAATCATCAAAGATCAACTACCTTTAATGCAACTCCTACGGTTTCTGGTACAATCAATGGATCCAGTTGTGAAGTGGGCGTGGCTTACAGTACAGTTACGTCACAATCGCGAACAACAGAATAGATCGGACGTACCCACCTTTCTGGTTTATCTTGTACCCAGCCCTACCTACTCGTCTTGTTGTATGTTGTATCAGTGCCCCAAACAAACTTACCCATATTGTTTTGAACTCGTTCATCGACAAATTACTCCAATAAACTTTGAGTGTAAACCCTTACCGTCCACCTCGTACCCATTATTTCAGCGCACTCTCAACACGATACACATACAGGTGAAAATCATAACTGGAGCGAGAATGTAATTCTACACTTCAACTGCTTGGTCGATGACGTCACTGCAGTTGATGGTCTAATTACATCATTGATTGCAATGATGGAGGAGGTCAAAATGCGCGTAAGCAAGAAACATTTTGTCACACAACCTTGGTACCGAGTGGAATTAAGTGTTCCATCCGCATGCACAGGCTGTAAATGGACCGCTGTTCGAGTCGACATTTACGTACGAGATACCATTAAACAAGATGGAGCAGAACGACGAAGAAATTAAGCCAATTATTCGATTTCCGTGTACTGACAACTTGCATAGCTTAGACAGAGTTTCAGCAACCGAGAAATAGAACAATAGGCTACACGACTGATATTCTTCCCAATATACAACGGTTCAAACTGCATTGTTCCAATGAACTCCAGTGAGCAATTTGAAACAAAATACTCGTGCATTGACTAGGTATTCCATTAATGTATGAAATAGATAAGCGAGTAGTTTTTTTAAAATTTAATTATTTTTGTCTACAACAATTTTAATTAAATCCCACCGAAAAGTCTTAAGTTTTAACAGATAAACACTAAAAGTGAAGGAGGAAAACAAAAATGACGGGGGGGGGGGTTGGTGATAGTGGGGGGGGGGGGGGAAAGGGAGAGAATTATCTCATAATATTCTTATGTGAAAACTACAAGTGGCGGTCAACGGGTAATTACAAACATACACTAAGTTATCAGGAAACCTCTAAAACATCTCAAATTCGAGGTTCAGATAGTTTCTTTTTATTGTGGATGGTAAGACACTGCAAGAAACTGTCTTCCAAAGTGTATAGTTGAGCTAGATGTAACATCTGTGCGTTTTGGCACAGGTGCCCCCTTACAAATTTTCAGTGCCCCCAGGTGCCCCCACGAAAAAATCACGATAATGCTCCCAAAAATAAAAATAAAACGAACAAAAAAGAGAGAATTGCTTTTAAAAGAAAATGCGTGTTTGTATACTGAATGATCGCAATTGGGAGCGCAATCGCGGCCACAAAAATGCCATAAGAGGATGGTGGACCCGTGCATTATCCCCTTCCAAAGTAAATTAATGACCCCCCCCCCCCACTGACAAACCCGTTCCCCCTCCTCCAACTTAATAGCAATGCCCCCTGTGCCCCCACCGAAAAAGTCCTGGCTACCCCGCTGAATCCATTTCACTTCTTATTCCTCATCTACAACGCTCAACGGGATCACGGCAGATCATTCTGCCTCTAAATTGTCGAACAGTTTGCCGACTCATTTGCGATTGCTTACATTTTTGGACATTTTCAAGAAACATTTGAAAACTCACTTATGTTGTGTATTTTAATAAAAAATAAAAAATAAGTACTAGAAGATAAATTAATAAATAAAAGAATGCCCACCACACAGTTTCACCCTGCTTCATTTTGAAGTCCTCTCTTTCCTCTGACTTATATCCGAGTTGGCGGCTACGGCTACAAGCAAGACTGTTGCTAAGAGGGTGTTGCTCTAGGACATAATATAATTCAATGCATGATGACGCGTCGATTCAGCCGTAGCCGTAGCCGTTCGGACACGGCCTTATTACGACACGTAAGTAAGCATTATTTAAATAAGGCTCCAAATATTTGGCTTACCGTTTGCCGTGTATATTGATCAAAAGTGGCATTAGCATTCACGCGTAACTTTATACTTCAGTTATTATTGCATAGTCTGGGTGTGTATTTTCGAGTACGTTGTAAACTATAAATAATAAAAAACCACCGATGTAGAGAATCGAAGTATGAAAGCTTATTGATCAGTGAATCAGGTATCAAATCTTATCAAAGAACGGAGCGTCTAACTACGGGTCAACGACATGTGTGGGATTCCATGACTTTGACGTAGACTTCACACGGACACACGATTTTAGTCAATATGGTTGCCCTGGTTATTGTTTTCCTGTTTTCCCGCTCGCCTTGGGGACCTGCCGCCGCGTGTCATTTCAAAAATATATGTCTGTTGTTCGAGTTTATCGACGGGTATGCGCGGTGGTTCTCGAGGCGGTGCTCGGGGGTACTTCAAACAGAAACATAATTTATGGTTAACGAACATAATCCACAAACGCCAGCATGTCGGACAACGACGGGGTACGTTTTATTTTTTATTGAACAAAACATGTTTTTCTGAAAGGTGTTGTCTATGGTGGAAGCTAACAGTATACTCAGCTTGGCAATGAATTTGAAACCGAATTTTAATTTAATGATTACGACGAAGCAGTTTGCAGGCAAAACAAGTTTTATTAATTTATGTGCAGAAACCTACCGCACTTTGTTGATGAAACTACCATTGTTTCTTTCGTAATTTGGTTACAACTATCCACTCACAACAATTTGAGCAGTGTATAGAAACTAATCTTTGCTGGAAAAGACGTCATACAACATTGTTTTCGTGCGTTTACTTAGTGAAAACCAGCTCTTTGTCTAACAAACACGTATCACAAACGAGAGCTCGACTCGATAACCAATTACACAATGGTACAAACTCACCCGGGGTACAAGCAAATACAAATAAGTGTTCCATACCTAAACTACAATATCCATTTCAACCACAGCAAAGAACAACAAGATTGTCTTCGTTCTGCCAAAGGCGAAACGCGCGAATATTCAACTTTTGGCGCTAAAAGCCCTGTGGGTATTTGTTACGTTCCAGATAAATAGGGACACGCCCATTTCCTAGTTGCATACTAAATCTACGCGCCAATTGACCCCATCCCTAATTCCTTTCCCTTGATATAAATATCCTCCGATTGGACTTATTTTAAAACGGTCGTAGATGAATAGGCCCAAAATGGAACCCCATTTCTCAAAGCGACAAAGAAAACAAGAAAGAACAAAAACAAAACCAAACAAACAAACAAACAAACAAACACCCCACCAAACAAACAAACAAACAAACAAACACCCCAACACACACCCCCAACAAACAAACAAACAAACAAACAAACAAACAAACAAACAAACAAACACCCCAACAAACAAACAAACAAACACCCAAACACCCCAACAAACAAAGAAACAAACAAACAAACAAGCAAACAAACAAACAAACAAACAACACCCCCACACAAACAAACACAGTACCCACAGTTAAGGCCAGAGGCGTGCTTATTGGACATTTATGTATGCCACGTTGTAAAAACAATTTTCTAACAGTGAAAGTCATTTTCAACTGCGGGGTATGAGAAGAAGAAACAAATTCAATGCATGTTAATTGGCGTTTGTCCTCGAAGCACGTTGGAGCTCCAGGTGAAGAAGTGTCAGGTAGAATGGAAAATGCAACGACATATAATAGATTAACTTTTACGACAACGGCGAACGAGGAAATGCTCAGAACAAAGGATGAAAGTGTAAAAAGTACGAAAAGTTATTGCCTCTGTGCGGATCAGAATGAGCACAGACGGCATTGCGCTTGGGAATCCGAGCCACACGTTGTGGCAAATTACAATAGCCTGCATAATGGAAAATAAAAACAACATAGAAACAAGTTTCAATAGTGATCGTTTTTTAAATGCAGAAATGTTTTCAACAGCTGCCGGTTCATTTCTAATAATCTTAAGCCGATTTCATGGGTATTCCACTTTGAGTACTCTAGGGTAAAAAGAGATATATAATCTGGATCCTGATCTGACCCATTCCGGTTTAGTATGACTTGGATTCTCGGTCAACCTGAGTCAAAACACGCTACTGACTTTGAATACGAGGAAAACACATAATTGATTTGGAGTGTAGGTTAACTGGAAACTGATTGCTTCGGAAAACTTGGACCACTTTACTCGAGGGTCCCAACCCCCTGCAAGAAACAGGCCAGGCTTCTTATTTCTAAAATAGCGCAGTCATTTTTCTTCCATCGTAAGATAATGTCTGCTCATTATTTAGCTGCTTCGTGTGCTGAATCACAAACCTAAAATAATGTGTAATTTTGACTGGCCGGCTAAACCAATTAGCGGTGAACGTATACCTTTCAAGCTTAATTCTTATAAATGACCGATAGCGTCGAGTCTATTGCCCTGATGACCAAGGAAAGTCCAATGATCTCCATTAAGTATAAGTTTCATGTTCATACGATATTCCATCAGAAATTACCTATCTGCTTATATAATCCTACACTCCTTTAATCCCAAGGTTTGTAAATCGTTTATTCTCTGGTTTTTACATTTGTGATAAGTTCATACATACATTACGTATGCATAAATATATTATCCATATCACACGCATACCCAATTGGGCCTTTCACAGACTGCTGCCAAAAGGCACAACTATAAATTACAACTACTACAGAACAAGAAAAACACAAATTAAACATCGTGTGCTAAACAAATAGGCCTATGGTAGTTAACAGTTTCTTGAAGACGTCAAGAGGAACAGCTTCTGAGAGGGGAAGCATGTTCCACAGCCGTGGTCAGGCAACCGCACTTGTCAGATATAAAACATCTTTAAATAAAATCGTGTTTTTACATATATAGTTTTAAAAGATATTCATTTCATACTGGAATTTATTTTATGTAAATTAAGACGTAGATATGAATAAATTTTAGCTGTTCATTATAATAAATTTGATACTTTTTGTGCCACTTGGTGTCAGTAGACTTGCTGGATAAATTAAATTGTCCACAATTGGAATGCCTAGAGTTACGTAAACAAGAGACTCTTAATCGTTATGTCTGCTGCCCCTAGTGTCTAAAAGTCTATCATTGGATATCACAAAAAAGGTCCGAGCCACCAAAACAAGATTCAACACGTATAAATGCGATCATTTCAATTGCTCCATATTTTTTCACACTTTGACAGAATACAATTCTGAACTAGGCCAGACATAATTTGCTCAATATAGTTGTTAGTGTATTATCCAGTCCCAAAACCTTGGAAGTTTCCTTCAGCGTAAGTAATGCACATAGGTAAGCTACGCATGACTTACGGGAGCGGATTGGGTCTTGTCACCTCAGAAATGATAATGTCACTACTATCATTGGAAGGCCAAGGCAATACCGACCGCAGAAGAATGGCTCCCTCCACTCTGAATGAATAAACCACAACGCCACATGCTCCTTTAGACGTCGCAACGACATCACGTGTTTCATCAACGTACGAGCTATCTTCATACGATAGCAATGATTTTGAAGTCACCGGTTGGCTCTGCGTGTGCGTCTCTACAGTCTGATGCTGAGCAACGCCAGCTTCCGTCCAACGTGGGAGAGTGTTTTTGTTCTTGCTGCATAAGTGATTTTTGCTCGAGCATCGGTTCTGCAGAGTTATTTCTGCGACTGGTCCGGTTGTTAGTTGTTTCCCTTTTCCCCTCACAGGCGGAAGTTTATTCACGTAGGGGAGTTGTTTCACCAGCTTTGATTTGAAAACCCGGGCTCAAGGCTGATGTGTATGCGGAGATGTTTTTCTCTAAACAGACTTTGATTCAAATTCAAATTGAAATAGCTATAATAAAATTGGTGTAACTTCAGGTTTAGTGTAAGTCCTTTTCTGGGACTGTAGGCTTTGTTTGAATGTAGGCGAGGTTTTAAGGCAGGATTGATTGGTACCATTCGCGCTTTACCGTACTTTGGTTCTTAAATTTGGACGGAGTTGTTTGACCAACCTGACTTGGAATCAGATATTGACATGAGCGATGTGATCTTCCTGCAAGCGAATGCTACGGCTGGTGACTCTGTTTTGATATCAGTTCTTCAAATACGTCTCGAAAAGACTCGAGTCCGGAACTCCATCTATGAAATATTATTACAATGCGGGACGGCAAAGTTGTCGGCTTTGTTATGAAACTCTGATATAAAGGCCGGAAAACGTGAGTAGAATGTGTGATATTGGAATGCGGAAAGATTCTTCAGTGAAAGGAGCGCGAGACTGATTTGGCAAACTCCATCAATTCAAAGGATTCAGAGGTAAGTACAGTTGGTTTACTAAAACAAAAACTGTCTTTCCAAAACAGGTGTTTACCTGAAAAGGTCCCATAGTAAAGATCTTTCACGGTCAACAAACAAAAGGAAATAAACGAGTTAGTTACTATTCTATTTGATTTACCTGAGGACTTACGAACTTGCTCGTGCAATTTGACATTATTTTTCAGCATCAAGTTCATTAATCATCGGGCCCCAGCTGCGGTTTCGGGAGGCAATTGAGCGCAAAAACATTTATTAGCCTTGCATTTGAAGGACGCGCCTAGCTGCATTCACCCATTAAAGCAAAGAATAACGAAAATACCCGCCGTGTGGCGCTCTTGACCATTTAAGTGAAAATCTTGGAGTGAAGGTGGCAGAGACTCTCGCGACCATGTTAAGAGTTTAATGTAACGGCGTGTATTCTTAGCAGGCGTGCGTGCCTTGAAAGAAGCACAATGTCGTCTAATTATAAGATTGCTCAAAAACATTTGCTCAGCAGGATAAGAAAAAGAAGCTACTTGCCAAAACGTCACGCATTTAAACTTGTTGAAAATCCTGCTCTGAATGTTGTCTCCTAGTAAACACCTTTGCTAATTATCAATTGCTTTGTTTAAGAATGACCAACTTCGCATATAACTCGTTGTCTTTATAAGGAGTCAATATTACCACATTGTGGAATTTTGTAAGTAGTTTGTACAATTTGTTTTCTTGCCAGTCATCAGCCGAACCAAAGTCCATACTTGATTACTGACACTTACGTTATAAATGACCCCACATTTCTGACGATCTCAATCCATTTAACGGTTTCTTAACTCTATTGTTTATTGTATCTCATGGCAGAGGCCAGAGGGCACCCATTAACGTACCGGAACGTTCTTGCCACTCGTTTATGACTGATTTGACAACGTTTGATAAAAACAATGCAATTTTTCTCTTTGCAGATCTGACATTTCCCTGCATCACCAAGACAGCATGGCGTATGAGATTTTCGGGTTCCCCATGATAAGCTCCAACTTGTCAGAGTCCCCAGTCCCCCCGTTTGACGTGTACCAGATGTACAACTATGAGTCGTACTACAACGACTCTATCGTGCTTGAGCCCACCCCGGTGTTTCCGCGGGTTCACATTGCGGCCAAGATCCTCGTGGGCGTCAGCTTCTCTCTCATGATAAGCGTCTGCGGGATTGGGAATCTTCTCCTCTGCTACGTCATTTATCGCTTCAGACGCATGCGCACGACAACCAACCTGCTGATCGGAAACTTGGCATTGTCGGACTTCCTGGTGGCGGTAATCTGTGCACCTTTTAACTTTTATTTCTACGTGTTTCAGAATTGGCCTTTCGGAAGTGCCTTGTGCGCAGCCGTTGGGTATCTCAAAATCACTTCTTTGTACGTCTCTACAAACTCTCTCCTGGCGATTGCAATTGACAGGTAAGGCAAACCCTCAATTTCGTTTGACTGTTTTTGCACCTTTGACATTTGCTGTTTATATGACAGACAGGTTTTTTCCGATGCTTTGTCGGATTGGGTGAACATAAATTTGTTAATAACACTTTCACATCACAGAAATGATGTCTTCACACCAATTGTGTTTGCAATGTTAACAATATTCAACGGTGTAAAATATTATTCCTTCCCCTGTCTGTGAAACATTTCAATGTGTGTTTTCATTAAGACCGTTGATTAATAAATCTGCTTGGCAGTAAAATATCAAATAAATTAAGAAATAAATAAGGAAAGAAAAAAAGCATTAATAACGGATCAGCTAAATGCAGTAGCCTATACATATCACATAATTTAGCCGGCAACACGTTTTTATGAGATTTCTTTAATTTCTACGGTTATCATGGTATGGCTACGGCGTGGAATTTGGGAACTACTGCAAGAAGTGGCAGCAGGTAATTTGAGACAATATTTTGGACATAAAGTCAAAGCAGTAATTACGGAATTTACCCTAATCGGATGTAGCCTTTTGTCAAGGCCTTCGTGGCTTGGACAGCTTTGTAAACAGTGGAGCGACTGGAATGGGAGACCATCCGCGCGAGCCGAGTGGCGAAACTACGAGGGCCTTTCCAACTTGTTTGCGGTTTTTGTATATGAATAATTATACACAAAGCATGAAACGTGCATTGTTCATATGTAAATAAGTATCTGATGATACGCACGACAAGACGTTCGCCATTTTCTATATTTGTTAGTTTGCATAAATTGTTAATGTATGCTGACCCGCTGACCCCCGTCGCTTCTGATTGGTTTGGACTTTTGCTACCGTTTGGGTAGCAAAAATCGAGATTATAAAGAAAAACATTAGAAACCGCAAACAAGTTGGAAAAGGTCCTCGTGGCTTCGCCACCCGCGTGCGTGGTCTCCCCTTCCAGTCGCTTGGGATCGCGGCTCTACGAAGGTGTCCAAGCCACGAAGGCCTTGAAAAAAGGCTAAATCGGATGAGGCTTTCCGTCGTGTAAGTACGAAGCGAGAAAAATGCATATTGTATTATTATTTTGGTTCCCGCGATGCACTGTAAAATATTTGACTAAGTATGAAAAAGAAACTGTTAAAAAAGGGTACACCAGTCTTCATTTTGTTTATAAGGCGTGTGTCTTCCCATGGCTCCATATACGTAGAATCCGTATATTTTATTTTAAATCACAAACTCAAGTCTCTTCGCGTAGATTAGCCGTAATCAAATTGAGTGCTGCACGAAACAGCATTTCACCGAGTTAAAACCAAATGCAAACAGCCGAGGCTGGCGAAATCCACAGGACCTCATCGGGATTCTCACCCGGCCAGACAGCCCCTTAAATAATTAATTAGACTTAATCACATTATACGCCAGTGTAAATCGTTCTGGGCACGCCTGTGTACCCTTTCGATTCCCCGGGTTCTCTTCTACACACTTAGACCCGGATGATGTAACGATTCCCTTTCAGATGGTATCCCCAAAGAGTAGAAATCAATCTTAATTGGAAAATTTGTAACGCAAGGCTTTTTTTCACAGCATGTTGAAGCCATCAATCTTGTGATTATTACCCGGAGCCTATCTCTCCCTTTTCCGCTGGGTTTTGCAGTAAATATTAAGTATTGCATCGAGATACCGTATACACCATTCAAGCGAGGCCTTTCCATACGACCAACAGTAAGAGCATAGCAATATCCTCTTTTAAAAATCCGCAATATTTCGTGAGGGTACACTTTCTGTTAGATTTAGATATAAGTGCGGCCTTTGGTTGACTGTGTTCATGAGAGTCCATTTTTCTCACTCATATGCGTACGTCATCGTGTGGGTGTGTCTCACACGTTATGTAAACCTATGGTAAGGTGTTTTACGCGTTCACAATTTCCACGTTCATTGTCATCGGGTGCATGAAACTTACCGGCCATGTAGATCACAGGGATAGCAAACCACGTGTAATTGGCTTGTACTGGCAAGTTACTGTGCTTTATCAGTCTAGGTGTGTAACATTACACTACAAATAAAAGGCTCGTTTGTGAAGTGTCTCTCAATAACGAACGTGTGGTAGATCAATTAAACGTGCATAGATTGACGTTCGTATGTCATATGATTTTTGTAAAAACAAAAAGCAAACGCAATGGGTAGACGAGATGTACAGTTTACAGGCTTGACGATAGCATTCACCCGCTGCTCTATTGCCCTCCAATACACACAATTCTCGTTAACAAGTTACCCCCAAAGTCCCCAAAATAAAATAAAAAAGAATAAGAAAAAGTCCACCCAAAATATAAAAAAAAAGTTACGAAAAAAACACCCCCCCAAAAAAAACCCACACGCAAAGATGGACCAAATGGCTTGAATAGACTGTGCAAGTCTCGCGCGTATTCGAACATTGGGATCCGTTAAAGC